>JAWNNQ010002066.1:0-327500 GCA_035044765.1 Leucophenga montana
GTATTGTTACTGTAGCCTATTCTACTAATTTCAGTTACCGTAATTGCTAGCAAAATAAATAAATTTTATCATAACAATTTGCTAGCGCTTTGCATAAAAAATGTGTTCAGTTTTTATAGCGCATGTGGGAAAGAAAATAGAATGATTCGCCTTACCCAACCCAACCTCAGGCAAGCCGAGCCAAGCCAACTCAAGCCGAAAACAAAACCTCACCAAAAACATTCACATAACCCACAATTTACCCAGATGACGACTTCGTGTATGTGTGACAACTTATCGGATACGCTGTGAGAGTCAGAAAAACAGAAGAAATCACTTTTAATTTTCCAGACACGTACAAACGACGTAAACAACACGCATACAGTGACAAACAACAGCATGGACAACAGCAGATACAATGCACGTTCACACAGATGCACATGCCAAGTAGATACTACTTTCAGATACATATATATATATATATATATATATATATATATATATATATATATATATATATATATATATATATATATATATATATATATATATATATATATATATATGGAGAAATGGAGTCTAATCAGAAATTCGCATACAATAAACAAACAGCGGAACAATCAGGCTGGGAATATATTTATGATGCAGCAAACAACAATAGAAGAACAGAATGGATGGAAAGTTGATTGAGTGGATACTAGGTACATCTATGTACATAGTTATATCTATGGTCATTTTATTAGTTTTGTAGAAATGTAATGCAAATTTGATGCAATCTAGCAGTTTCTCCATTTGGCTGCTTTTTTTTTTGTAAACAGTTTTAGACTAATTGGGTATTGTAAAGAAGTAAACAAGTGTAGCTTTAAGGCCTCAAATTGTTTGCAGATAGCTTAGAGTATAGTTGTTATAGTTCATTTAGTTCATTTCGTTCACTTCTAGTTCCCTCTAGTTTGCTAGTCTTAGTTCAGTTCTGCAGCAGCTTACTAGTTTATTACTTAGTTAAATTACTTAGTTATTTCAAAACGAACTTAAGACAATAAACCGAAACTATGCCAGCGAACTAAACGAACTAAGTGAACTAGAAAGTATAACTATACTTTTATTTTACTTTATATGTCTTCGTCTGTGGTTAGTTATGCAGTCTACCTATAATAAATAAGAAAAAGTCTATACCGATTGGGTCACGCCTTCGCGCAGATTCCATATAAACATCAATATATCCAATTATCCTTACATCCAAAAATATATGAATTTTTTTACCTACAACATAAAATATTGTTCAATACCTCTATATTTATTAATCTACTAAATTATTTATGCATCTATTTATTAACTACATCTATGTTAAGTTAAGTTCCGTTGATCACGTCCTTACTTAGGGAGGTATTGTAATAACATATTCTATTCCATCCCATTCTTTCATATCCCATTGTAATAACATATTCTACTGCTTTTGCAGCCCTTGCGTGAACCAATTTGTCTATACTGGGAACTTCCATACATACCTAATCTCTTTTACAAATATCTTTGTAATATTATCTAAAAACGGACTCCCGTGCTGAGCAGTGGCATAGTAAGTGCTCAACCGTTTGCTAATCATAACTTCTGAAGAAATGCTGGAAGTTAACACTTAGCCTGTTCGCTTGTCTTCGTGTTTGAGTGTATTCCTACAAGGGCACCTACCAGAATAGAGATGTGTGAGTTTTTATCTTTCGGCTTTCGGCCAGATGAGTTAAGTGGTTTGACATGTGTTGAAGGTCCCCGTCTGTTGTTTGCTTAACGATTCGTTTTTTAATGTGATCTAGCGACACAGAAGAGATGGTTTACATAGTGCTAGGCCATCTCGTTCAGGGATCTGCATCACTCGGTAGATGTTTTTAGTACTATTAATGCTGATTAAGTTAAGCACTTCGAGAGCTGCTTGACTGTACGAGAAAATATGTACTTGCTTTTAGTTAAATTTCTGCTTGGGCAAGATTCTCAAAGATTCTCCAATGTACAGGTGCGGTTGAAGGATGCCTCCAACAAAGCGCCCGTCGAATTATATTTTTATCAATGATCGAAATCGGCATAAACTATGGAAGGGATCCTTGGAGTCTCGAAGTATTCTCAAGTGCTCAAAGGTACCACAGCGCCGAGATGAGGATTCGGATGAGAATTGCGTTGTGCCTTTGCTAAATGCATGTCGCAATTTTGATAAGAAAGAAGGAGGATATGCTTGTCGGTCTGGAGCACACATGCAAAATGGTACACCGTAGTTGATCAAAAATCCGTAAACGATATCACAGGCGCATGTTTTTCCAAACTTTCAAAAAAAAAAACCACCGTAAGCGGATACTCAGGCACATAACTCAGTTTATGGCTGTAAATCGTTCGCTTGCCTCTTTGCCTCCAGATCGGCTGCGGAAGTTTTGCGCAATGAAAACTTAAGTTTCATTTCCAAAACATTCTCACAATTTAGTGCATATAGGTATGAATACAACGACAAGCGACCAGTTCTTTTGAACTATTTATTCAAAACTTGCTATATGTGGCTTTTAAGAAAAAAATTCGTTAATTTCGTTTAGACAAACCAAAATAATTTTATATTTACTCATTATTTGTATTCCAATCTATGGAGTATATTTATCTTTATGCATGAGAAACGCGAATTCGAAACCGCAATTCCCCAAATGTTTCAAGCATAAAATTTACATGATAATGCCCACACAAGCATACAAACAGAAAGACACTCATTGGCAAACCAAACCAAACCTAACCTAACCAACACCAAAACCAAAATGTCTCACGTGTCATTATCTCAATGAAACAGCAGCAAAGCAGGCAATACGAGTGACGAGGCACTCTTCCAGATAACACACGCAGCACTACATCTACCTAGGTATCTTTTACTGAATACACAATTATGTTAGCCAGGAGTAGTCGGAAACAAGAACTCCAGACGGACAGACAGATGGAGCTCATGTTTAGGCAAAAAAATTAAATTCTTCATGCTTCACATGTGAGTGAAGCGCGTGTCGACGTTTGTGTGACTGACTGACTGACTGACTGAGGGACTGAATGGCACATACACATCGTGTGCCTCTTTGTGCTTGTGCTCTTTTTGATGTCATTAGTCCCAAGGGAGACAACATACAATTTAGTATGGAATTATGAATATTTTAAATGAAATAAATTTTCTTTAATAGCAAATACAATCAAAATATTTAGACGCGCATATTTTACAGAATATCAAGTCTAGGTATAGGTTAGCAGCATATATTGTAGATAAATATATAGAAGTTCTACTTATGGGAATTTTGAGTGTTTGTATTTGTTGGTGTTGCTGCGTAGCTGTTGACTCAATTTTTAATTTAAGTAACTCAAAATTAAGCTGTGAAATTAAAAGCTTCACTTATGAACAATTTAGCGCTGACTTTATTTAAAAAAGTTGACTCAAATAGAAACTTTCTACCAGCCAACAATCTTCGCACTCTCAATATTCTCGGTGAATGCATATTTGCTCATGAGAGTCAAAGCTTTGCACATTCTAAACTTTCGCAAAGAAATTTGCCATTCACGGCGGATGAATTATGTTTCTTTCGTTGAAATGATCAAGACCTCAAATAGCTGACATATAAATTAAGAATAAAGGATGAACATGCAACGAAAGTTTTCGACATGTACGTAGAGAATTTATCAACGGTCAGATCTATAAAAAGAAAATGGCCACTTCTTCCATGATTTCTAGAATGTTCATAATGTTGGGCCCATGTAGAGGATATATAACTTGAATTTTGTACTAATTAATGTTTCAGTGTTGACTTTTTAGACGATGTAACTGTAAGTAAAATACTTTCTTTAATGATCAGCATCAAAAGTCAATTCGATATAGTCATGTCCGTCTGTATAATGGTTTAGATACGTGCTGTACACCTTTTTGGGATTTACACTCTTAAAATGAATTCTTATCTGAAGGGTGACTCCAAAAATTGTTTAGATACTTGAATGGTATAGAATCACTGCAAAGCGTCTCACCTATTACAGAAAAGTATCGATAAGTATTGGGTAAATACTTGCTTCGACGCATTCCTAGACATACCTCAAGTGTGTCCAATTTGCATATTTCCATCAAATTTAAAATATAAATTCAAGTAAATTCAATATTCAAGCGCACCATAATACAAATACGTACATATTTAAATAAAACTTCCATACACGTTTTCTTACATACAAGTACACATGTATGAAGCATTCCAGTTCCAGTTCCATTTCATTACCCATACCAAATAGAACCAACAAGTATCTAGACTCTTCTTTTACTATTTTCTCTTAATTTCTTATCTCTGGCATGCTCGCTCCAAACTCAACAAGGAGTACAAGGACATTGCTGCTGGTCTCGCGTTGCATAATTAACAGTTACATGTACGCTTTGCGGCAAATTACGACATTTGCCTGACATAATTTTCCCAACAGGATGTAACTCTATGCGTTGCTTATTTAATTTTTTTTCCTTTATTTCTAGGATCAACCCATACATCGTAGCAAGAAATCCTTGCCTTGCCTTGTCATATAATACATATAATACATATGTATTTATTTTGTATAGCACACCTCTTCGCTGCGGTGCTTGTAACATTTAAGGAAGCAGACACATTTAATTGAGAGGCACTCGACGTTGACGTCGTCATCGTCCTGTTTCTTCTCCTTACTCGTCCTTGAAGCATATGCAATTAAAATGTCATTAAAAATTGTGTGGCAAGAATGCTGAGCTGAGGGTAGAAAATTATGCGTATCAGTAAACGAAAGGCTTAAATATGCACATTTCTTTAAGCGTTGCAAGCAGTTTTTCTACGCGTTAATAAAATTAAATTAAATTTGTTTACTTAAATTCTTCTGTACTGTGTGCTTACAACAAAATGTTTAGCGTCCTGTGGCGGATTTAATGCGTCAACATGAAGTACGCGCGTTGTCAACACGTGTTGCGAGTTTTATTCTGATTTAGCTGAAGTTTGTCGAATGCCATTGGCGTTTGTGCACTGAAAAAAAAAAATGAATGAATGTAATGACAGCCACCAATCAACTGAACAAGGTTCAAAGATAGGTTGCGCACCTGTCCAACTGCAGTTTTGGATGTTCTGCTGGACCTAATGCCTTACATGTGCAACAACAGGCAGATACCACTATATTTATGATAGGGAAGCTTCAGTGAATGCTTGAGCAGTAGGAAATGAAACCAATTGACAGACAAATACTCACTACCCCAACGATAGTCTCGGCTTGAATCTTCAACACAGGTTGAGGTTTAACATAGAAATCAGTGAGAAGAAAACGACATTAAATCGGGAACAATAAAGTAGTACACAGGCCGCTCCCTAACGGATGAAGGAGCAGGCGCTGGGATCTTGGGAACAACATGAACAACTTCAAACCTTCAGGGAAACTAGTCACTTTCATTCAGGCAGATATTATGCCATAGAAAAATGTGTTCACTACAACGTAAGCAGAGTGTATAGGAAGTAAAATATTTCAGCAGCTTTCCTTTGGTGATTTGCGACCAGAATGGCACAAAAAAAAAAGGTTTCGTTTCACAGTATGAATCTTTTTTGAATCATTTTTATAGATTTTATTCCTTATATAGCGTGTCTGTTGTCTCTTTTTTGGGTCTTTCAAATTTCATAAAAAAATTAATATACTATTAACATTTTGTTTGAAAAGTATAAAAACCTTTTGATAAAGTGAAAACCAACTGATAAAAGCCTACATGCAACTCTCTAAACATCTGATAGAAATATTGTACCGAAAGACTGCATTTTCCATTTAGATTGTTGGGATTGTTTATAAAATAAAAGCCAAAGTCCAATTGCTACTTTTCTTCTTTACTTTTAGATAGAAACTGAATAACTTGTAAGCAAGCGGATATTTCGTGCTAAGTCAGTGTGTAGATCTCATATGAAACATAATTTCTCGCAGTGTGTACAACACTTTTTTTACAAAAAACATTTCTCGTCGTTGCACTAACTCGCATTGTGCTCGAGGCGCACTGAAATCGCAGAATTGGCACACTTTTGCCAGCAGCAAATCACGTTGCAATGCAAGGAGAATGGCAGACAAAAAAAGGACGAAAGATGATATGTATTAGTATAATGTGGCAGCTCCGCCTTCATCGCATCGAATTGCTTGGAGCATTACGTATGCAAATTCAACATAAAAAATGGATTGATTTGCATATTAGACATCAATCAGCACAAACGACGCACTTTATGCTCAATCATTACTTTTCTCCAGAAGTAAACGTGAGGTAAGCCACTAATATGCGTGAGTTTGGAGTTAATGCTGAAAGCTGTAGGTATGTATTGCGCTTAGAGTCATCTCACTTAACAACACCCACAGCTGAGCCAGCTTCAAAATGAAAGTGGATTTGTAATTACATTCCCAACGTGCGCTTTGACGACTGACTTCTGGTTACACACCCTTGACTACGAGTAACTCAAAGCATCTTATTTAACATTGTCTCCAGGCAACTACAATACTAAGCACCCTTAGTCCATGCAGTTTTCTGTGTGAGACTGTTCTGTTTTTTTTTTTTTTTTTTTTTTGAATACTGCGCCGTGGGATGTCATCAAAGTAGTTGTCAGCTTAGAGTCAACTCGAGTTGATTCGCTTAGGGTACTTTCTCTTTCTAGTAGGATGGCTCAGCAACAGTGAGGTTAGGTCATGCCAACGCCAATAATGATTTGTAAGCTGAGCTGTTGCAATGCCGTCGCCTCCTACTTGAACTCCGAGCAGTTTTTCATATTGTTCACGATGACGATGACAGGCAGCCATAGGCGAAAATTGAATTTAAGCTGTGTATAGCACTGGACTATGCAGGATGCAGGAGTTAACAATGTTGGCGTTTAATGACACACTGCTCTGCTCGACAAAAGGCAACTTCCGATGCGGAGTTGTATGTAGAACGATGATGATGACGACGACGACGACGACGACAATGACCAATTATCCTGTGCCGCTTTATTCATGCGTATTGCGCCTCTGGAATCTATTTGTGTATCTCAGACTGTAATCGCATGCCTGTGCTTGTTTTAATGGAAAACGTGCAGATTTTTGCAGAGTGTACGAGATGTTAACGCTATTTGCTATAAGACCGAAAATGTGATTAACGTCTGTGGAGAAAAAATTGAAGAAGTTTAGTTGTATTTTAAAGAAATATAAAGTTATTTAAATTTCCGTTTTAAGCCCTGCTGCTAACAGACTTCAAGTTAAGTTGTTTAATTTAGCACAACACTGTTTAGACTTAATATGTAGCAAAATTAAACCAAAAAAATAAATGTGCACTAAATACGATACAATAAATGTCACCAGAAACTATTGCTCAACTTAACTTCAAACCGCTTCAGAACGCTTTAGGGGGGGTATGCTTCGATAAATAAACCAGTGGAGCTACTTAAGATTTAAGTTGAATACATGCACCTACAATTACATACATATATACTTATATAGAAACATACACACACACACATACACACACACACACATACACACACATACACATACACACACACACACTCATTTATGGCAGACACATGCATGTATTTTTCATGCAATTTAAATATGTAGAGTGGAGTATACAATTTACATTACGTATACGCAGCGTTGTTTCCCAGAGTGTTGCTCTTGGAACGTTCGTATTTCAAGCATGAAGCTCATGCACAATGAGCAGCATGAGGCATGAACGACAACAACAACAACAACAACAACAACAACAACAAACAACAACAACTTCAACAACAACAAAAATGACAAGAAAAAAATAAGTAGCAGTAAAGTATGTGCGACTATGTAAGACCCCTATATACAATCAAGTTTTTTGATAAGAGAATATACTTAGAAGTTGTTCTAAGAGTTTTGCAGGATCTTGGTAGTCAAAAGTTTTTTGATGATGTTGGTCGTAGATTGTTGTTCATCATCAGATCAGATTAGATTAGATTAGATTATAATAGATTAGATTAGATTATTAAAGAGAAAAATAACTGCTGAGTTCTCACTGGATCATAGCTACAATACATCCCTACTCATCCATACTGCGGCAGTGTTCGCGAATAAAGCAAAATGCTAGGATAACGAAGGGGAATGCAAATGAGAAATAAGAAAAAAAGCTATCAACGCAATCCTATATCCTATGACCTTGACTCCTGATGAAGCACTGGTGTTTTTATGAGAAAACGGTGTAACTAAGAAGGCAAATGTAAACATTAGGCTTCAGCAAGTAAAAAAGAAAAAGCGTTGCAGGTTCAGAACAATCATTATATGCTTAGTAGATTGAAGCAGAAAAAATAGTCGAGACAATAAAAAGTTTGATATTTTCCATAGAGAGATGGACTCTTTCGATTCATTGATGTCTTGTTTATGTTTGGCTAAAAGGAACACTCAAAAAAAAAAAAAAAAGAAGAACACACTTCCGAATAGCGTGTTAGAGCTTTTCGAAGCATTTACTTTGTAGTCTTACTGGAATAAAAATGTATTTTTGGATGATAGCTAAACGAATGGTTCTGATATGGATTGATTTGATATGGAAGGCGAATGCTCTTTTGATTTGAACGTAGAAGTTAATGCATAGAAATATGAAAATGTTTTCTTCAATTTTTAACTGGGCTGTGCTACATGTAAATATGTGTTTGTTTTTTAAATACTACAAGTTAAAATGGTACTGTCTCAATATTGGGCTATATAGACGTTATGAGTTGGCGTGTTCGCATCGATCTGAAATTTCATGTAGTTCTGTTTTATTTCATTATTCTAATTTTTCAGACTGAAGTTTTCTTCTTTAAATTTCTGCCTAAAATGTCGACTTTGGGATCATTGTGCTGTCGAAGAATCTATTGATGAAACATAAATTTGTTCAGGAATCATATTTTGTAGTGCAGATCCGAACAAATAAGTTATAATTTTTCGGGATTAATGTAAACAGCATTTATACTTAATTTTCGCATTTCTAGTTAGCTTAACTAATTAGTTAACTAATTATATCAATATATATCAATACTTAATCTAAAGAATTCTTAGGAGTGTCGAAATATTGCAGCTATATTGGCTATATTTTTCATAGTCTCCGAAAACCGAACGAAAAGACAGACGGACTAAATGGACTCAACTTTTGAGGAACTGAACAAGAATATGAATATCCTGTATGGTGTAACTTCTATTTTATCTGTTACATACATTCGCACAAACTTAAAATACTCATGTATACTTTGCATTGCAGGTGCAGCGTATTATAACAATGGAAATGTATGTCGCTGTATATATATAATATAAGTATATAAATATATATATATATAGTATATATTATATATATGTGAGTAAGTATATATATATCGTTCACATTAAAATGTTTATGTTAAATTAAATTGAATGCAAAAAGGCGGAAATGTTAAAAATGTTAAAATGTTTTGCGCCTTGTTAGTTTTAAACGCTTCAGTTGCACTGCGAGCGGCAACGAGTTGAGTGCGGAGCCTTGCGAGGTTTGTGTGTATATAATTGAATACGTTTATTTAATTTAACAAATTTGCTGATATGGTAATGTATTTGTTAGCCGAAAATACTATTCAAAAACCATGCTATAAATATTGGCGCGAAAAATTAAAACATAGTTTTGGGAAGCATGGAAAGGTAAAAGGAATTTTCTGAATCAGTTTAGCAAATAGGAGATTCATTTCTCGATTTACTACCCAACAATTTTAAGCTCTAGTCGTAGTATACATTTAAAAAAGTTAATTGAGATTTACTAAAGTAAGATAAACACATGTACTTCAATTAAAGCTGCTCAAACACTAAGTTACATTTCGCGATTTTATTAAAAATTAAAAGAAAAAAAAAGTACACAAAACTGGCGAATACAAAATGGCGGACTTATTTTGTTTTTAAAATTATTAAATCGAAATTAAAATTAGTCTGCACACCTTTTTTAACCCTCTTAAGCACAACATATTTTTTGTTTTCTTCGTTGGGAATAATGTGAAGATGAGCACTAACGAATGCTAAACACAAAGACTCTTTCTCACAAACCGCTCTCTCTCTCTCTCTCTCTCTCTCTCTGTGTCTCTGTCCCTTAGCTCTCTCAATTTGCTACAGCTGCTACCTTTACGTTGGTAGAATAAAGAAAAAAATGTTCTATAACTCTGTCGTGCAGTAAAGGCACTTCACATTGTAGAGCATGTTGATCGAGCAGCTCGACGTTAGGCTGCAAACTGTTGTGGGCGCACTTGCAAACATGTTGGCGAGCATCAGTTGATGTTTTTTTCTGACGTATATGCACAAGGTCACAGTGTTTGTTGCCATTACTTTTTTTTTTTTTTTTTTAGTATATGAAGTATTTTCGTTAGCAAACATTTTTGTTATCTGAGTACTCTATGAAAAACAATTCGTGCCGAAAATTTTTGTTTGTTGTTTGACTGCGTTTTTTTCTTTGAAGTTTTTTCGGTATGAACAATTTTCATCGATTTCAGTATGGAGCTTTAAGCAGTAAACTAGAACCAGTTCTAATTTTCGTACATATTTCGGTAAATTTTTCAAGTTTGAATAAATTTTTCAATTTAAATTCACCTGTAATTTCACTTTTAAGACTATTATTAATTAATTATACACCGTCATGGAATAAACATTCATTGTACTTGTATATATCAGAAACTCTAGTTCACATTTTAATTGATTCTACAATTAAAGCAGCTAACGTACTTCTATCTAATTTCCCCGTCTTTCGTTCTACATCTATTCCCACTCAATTTCATTTGCCCCAATTGTAATTCCAACTTAATTTCCGTTCGTACTCGTACTAATTTAAACCAATACAATTTTGGCACAAATTCAAAAAGCTGCTGGTTGCACTCTTTGCAGCTTTGGCTTGTTAACTCGACGCTACTCGACTACCCTGCTGGTCTGATCTGCTCTGGTCTGCTCTGGTCTGCTCTGGTCTGGTCTGGTCAGGGCGTGTAATACTCTTATAGAGTGCACACACAGAGTCAGTACTCAGTCGAACGCTTTGTGAGGTCAAATAGTTGGTTACTCAGTCAACTGTAAGGATGCTCTAAGTGAGTGTATTTGCCAAATTGGCGCTTTGCCGTTGACCATATTCATTCCAGCAACGTCACATACGTTCGCGTACATAGATACTAAAGATACATTAGCAAAATCAACTAGAATAAATTCCGTTTAATTTCATTCAAATGGTTTTAGTTATCGGGGGCTGACTCAAGTAAATGGAACGCATTTTGAAGATAACAAAAATTTAGCACAATGTGATAAAATTTAATGCTGCGGGTGGTCTCTAAGTGCAGCATAATACAGAAAAACTAGCTTAAATTGATTATTCATATATCAATGCATTAATTGTGCTGCTAATATATTAAAGACTCGAAGTATTTGCTCTTTTTTTTATTGAGAAATATTCTCCTAAATGCTTTCGACCACATTATTACGTAAATGTATGCATAAATTGTGAAACGCAAAACCAATTTAGTACAATTAACGAATTTGGCTCCATCATCCATAGCCGCAGGATCAGACTTATATCCTCATCAACTGCGATATGGACATATGATGTTGACAGTTCAGTTCGGTAGAGTTTTCACTCTAATTTACATAATTTCAATTAGGCAGAAAAATATTTTAAACAATATTTTTGTATGCAAAAGCACGTTTAGAAATATTTACAAAGCAATATTTGATATTATTATATTTATATTTATATACGTTGTGGTGTGCGGGAAGTTTTATGGTGATGAATTTATTTGATGGGAACAATTTTACCATGGTCGGATAGTAGAACAGGCAGGATTTAAGTATTTAATATTTTTTAGTTTCAAAACCAGGCATCTGAAGAGTGGTTTGTAGTATAATCCGAAACAGTTGGCGTCTTTGCTATTTTTATCTTACAAATTATGTGCACACCGGTTTTTGAATCCCAAAAAATGTTTATGGTGGTTTGAATTATTTGTTCATTCGGTCCCTCTTTACACAAAAAGTGTATTAGTGCACAGTAAAATTAGAAAATAAAACAATAATGAATAATGCAAAAGAATATACTCAATGCATGGTGAATATACTCAATGCATGCATGATTCTGTATAATTTAATAAAAACATAAAAAAAAGTCATGAGAAAAATGTTGCTCTATGCATATTGTAGTTTTTAGGGCTGCAATAACTAGACGCCTAGCTAGGCTGTTCGGATGAGATTCCAGCCTCTCATTGTATTTTTTGGCAACCTCCTTGATTCTATTACCAATTTTAGGCACCTTGAGATCGCGTTCTATATCCCTGGTTCTCATGTACCAAGCAGCCCCAGTGATCTTCCTTACCTGGATGGCATAGAAGAGGCCAGGAGCTTATATACACTTGAAAGTTCTGACCTTATTTTCAAGAGACAGCTTGTTTCGTGGTGCAATCAAGTAAGACATTTTTATAACATTTGTCCCAAATGATTGTTGCAGCGACGTGACATGTCTGCCGAAGGTTAGTCTTCTATCCAGGATTACACCAAGGTATTTGTACTAAGAGTTCTGCAAACTAAGAAAAAAAAAAACTTATTTTCAAAAGATTTGAAGTTTTGATGCACTTAATTAAAAGACATCACTAAGTACCATATTGGTATTTGTGTTACCTCTATCAAGTGGTCAGCCGGCATAACCTAATTATAAAACACGTTTATACCATTGAGCTGTTGGGAAAGTCATGACATATAAATAAATGTTTACATTGCAATTGTCACCGCCATTTGTTCAAGGGATTCTAATATCGAAATTATGCAAGGGTTCCAGTTGAGGATGCTGAGGTCGATATTCAAAGTGCACAACTTTATGGACAACAACAACATCCACGAACGAGCTTGGAATGTCCTGGGTCAAGCAATAAATTTGCAGACTGAGTGCGCGCTAAGTGCAGAAGGGTTTTGTCTGGTCACCCAGATAAACAGATTATATACCACAAGACTCTAGAGTCGTCACCCTCTTGACCTTCCCTTCAGAGCTCTAATTTAAACGTACGTCAATTTCTTTTCAATATTAGCCACAAAATATGGTAATATATGGACTATAAGCTTGTGCTGTTTTTCTACCATGAATATAGCGCGACACATCTCTAGCAAAACGGAGCAGCTGATGTGGATGACAGGTGACTGTTGTTAAAAAGAGTAGCTTGCGAAAATAGAAACATATTGAACGCTGGCTTGAAGTCGGTTGGTGTATGCTTATGAGTAGCCAAAATTCGATTAATTGGCTGCTCAGCGCTAAAAGGAGAACGATCGACACGCTTTAGCTTCACAAGTTGGTACACTATAAATATTTGTCATTCCTAAGCTATGGCAACGGCTCTAGCTACAAATTTCATACACACTTTCAGGCTTCTACTTTAAAAGGTACTCTTCTGCACACATCTGCGACATAGAAAATTGAAAGACTTAGACTAAATTTTACAGCACTTCCGAAATTTTATGCCACTTGTTAGAAAATTAACGGCAAACTTATACTCGTAATATGCATTTTTTATACTTTGTGCTAAGAATGCACACAAATTTTAGTTTAAAAAAGTTATAACATATTCAGATATTATTTTATACGATAAGTTATTTTAGCAGCATCCTTTATAATTATTATTGATGAAGTTTTTAGTACTTTTCGTGCTGTTCTAGTCTCTGGTTCTGATTTTTTTCCAACCCATTTGCATTAAAATGTTCTCTAAACACTCAATTTACACAAATTGCTCATACAAACTTCATTTTGTGTGAATTCCACAGAAAAAAAGAAATTTAATTTGCATGCAGAACTAAATATGCGTAAAAATTTGCCATAGATGAAAATATTTTACAAATAGTGGACGTCGTTCTTATCAATTTTATTTAAATTGTGCGTACACATTTTATATGCAAATTGGTAAAATGTGGTTCCAGTTTGTTGTCCACACTTCGACAACATCATTGATAGATACATAGAGATACACTAAGTCAAAAAAATACTGGCAGCTTTTACATAAAACACACAATTTTCATTTGAGCAACATAATTTATTTTGTCATTTACAAAAAAGACACCATTTGGCAGAATTGTTACCAGTCTTCGAAACACTTTCATTGGCGCTGTCCGATACAGCCTTCTGCTGATTCTATGAATTCTCCTTTATGGCTTCGATCAATTTGAAACAAGTTCCAGCTTGCGGCAATTTTAGTTTCGGGAACAAAAATTAGTTTCACAGGGTGGTTACGGTTTTCCCATTCTTGTGTAGTAAAATACGGTACAGTTTAACTTGAAAGTTCATCTCTTTTGGCACAAGCTCAGCAGTGATGCCTCTCATGCCTAAATTAGGCACCAAAATCGAACCCGTGAGATATGGTCAGATAACGTGCCATTTGTCTTACGCTGGAACGGCATTCACATAATTTCCTTCACTTTTCGTCTGTTAAAAAGGTCGAAGATCACGCTGAACTTGACTTCTCTTCGATGAGCTTTCTACTTGCTTCTTAGCTAGTCAATACACGAAATTCAGTTCGAAACACAAAATTTAAGCTAAACTCTTTGCTCAATAGTTTGGTTCATTGAAAAAAAAAAAAAAATCGTATTAGCTGATATTATAAAGAGCTTACTGCATTATATTATAACTGGTGATGAAAAATGGATGTACTATGATAATCCAAGGGTAAAAATTATGGAGTTACCCTGATCAGACATCAACGACGACGGCGAAGCTGAATATCCATGCTTCCAAGCTAATGCTCTGTATTTGGTATAATCAGGTAATGATGATTTATTATAAACAGCTCCAAAATAAAGAAACAATCACAGAATGAGTAGCGCATTGTCGAGTCGAGATAAAGTGATTTTGCATTACGACAATGCTCGGCCGCACAACTTGTAAAAACCTACTTGGAAACACTGAAATGGGATGTCTTACTTCAACAGCCGTATTCTTCAGACATTGCACTATCTGATCAGCACCTATTCCGATCGATGACTCAAGGCCTGGCTGACCAGCACTTCCGAAATTACGACGAAGGCAAAAATTGGGTTGATTTATGGTTAGCATCTCAAGAAGAGTAGTTCTATCGACGTGAAGTTCGTTTGACGTCCGGTAGGTAATATTTCATCTCTTTTTTTTATTAATTAAACCAACAGTTTTATTCATAGTCTTCTTAAATCTGAATATCTGAAATACACTATTGCCGCCTCAATTTCCAAGTAAGGAGCCCATACCCTGTTGCCGAATCCCAATGATTTCGATTATCTCCCAAAGCATCGAATCGTTTCTTGTAACATTTTAAGCAAACCAGCTCCAGAAATTGGCATTAGAAATCAAAATTTTCACAACACCATGTGTTAGCCAGATGTGCCACCAAATCGATATCTAGTGACATTTTCCAGAGAAGATTGACTTAAAATGGTACAAAAAAAACCATTTATTGGGATACGAGTTTAATTTCCAATAACAGGATACGAGCTCCTTACAAAGATCTTGGGAATGCAGCGTGAACAGGTTATTTTAGGTAGTCACCTGATTTGTATATATTCAATATATAGTCAACTATTGTTGATTGCAGCGCCCATGCCAGAAACGTATTGGAACATATATATCCCACATTAACCTTCTCAGGATTGACCAAGTGGCGTACCTTCTCTACAATTATTTGGGACTAATTCCAAACTACATGAAACTGAAATCAGTTTCTGGAATATCTTCTTTTTGGCGCCATATTCTGAAGATAATTAGCTTCAAATGGCATAAAAACAAGGGGCGATAGTTGGCTATAGTCTCAATCATTGGGTCCCGTAACAGAAGAAGTATTCTTTAACAAAATCTTGGGAATTGATGCTGGAAGAAGGTATTTCAGGAAGTCATCGGTTTTGGATTTATTTTAGTGGCAACTTTTGCTGATTTCATTTCCTATACTAAAAATTGGCTGGATCATCTTATAGTTTTCCGCATGATTGATCAAGTGGCACATCTTCACTACAACTTGTAAGAACTAAGCCAATGCTACGTGAAATCGTAATGTTATGCTGAAAGAGTTGTGTTTTGATGACATTTTCTAGAGAGGATTGGATACGAAATACGCAAGAAAATATCGGAAAAAGAACGTTTCACTTTCTCGCTCCAGTTAAAGAAAGCAGATGCTTGCAGAAGTAATTCAAGAATTCAAAACAATTGCTTAAACAGCTTCAATAAATATGAAGTACACGCCGGTGAACACTACCGGTATGATACAATATATCAGTTGAACGATGCAACTGCCTTTGATTCAAACACGGTGACGGAAATATCACGGATATCAGTTGCCAGTCGATATTGTAATTCACGGCATATCAGTAATATATCATGCATCAACTTGATACGTTGATACTTTTTGTGCTGCTATATTACTCATACGCCGTGAATCGCAGTAGCACTAGCAAGAAACAAATGATACTCAATCACTGATATTTACACTATCGTGTAGCAACTGATATCAGTGAATTTTCAGTCGCAGTGTTTAAATCACAGGTAGTTAAATAACGCTCAACTCTAGTTGATATATTTATAGTATTTGTTTGATGTATTAAAAAGTACACCCTTAAAAAATCATTAGGGTCGGTTTTTTAAATTGCATATTTCCCGGTACTTTTTTGACTGAATGTATATTTGTTATCTATTCTATTAAAGCAATTAACTATGACAAAACATATCCACACACACACACACACACACACACACACACACACACACACACACACACACACACACACACACACACACACACACACACACACACACACACACACACACACACACACACACGCACAAAAGGTCTTTTGACAGTTTAATTTCTATATTTCAATAATAATGAAATGCAAATGATTAGTGAAATGTACACGTTTAATATGTGCGGGCATATTTTTATTATTTTTTGGTTGGTTGGTAAAACTGTGTGCATTTTAAATGAAGCGAAATTATTTTTAATTGAAGCTATAAATGTTTGAGGTTGAAGGCAATTTGTGCTTATATTTAATTACAATATTTATGTACAAATTATTTATGCAGATGATTTACTTGTATGTAGCTTGTATATGGGCAATACAAATTTAAATCAGAGCGCATATTTATTCCCACTACGGCGACAAAGAAAATGAGTTCGGAAAATGATTGTGTATATCTTATGCTTTCACGTAATAAAGCAAATTTTATATACATATAGCTGCATAGCGACCTTTGTTACTGCTTGCTACTTGGCTGCAAGGAATCGTTGGCAAAAAATCCTGCACTTATAAGCTGAGTTACATTAACTAAGCTCATAATAATAATAATGCACATACAAAATTGCAAGATGCGCTGCCAACTTGCTACACTTTACTACGACTACGGATGTATATATTTCCAGTGCTTTATTTTTGTTGTTCTTTTTTTTTGTGAAGATTTTTACGATAATGCCAGCGCAGTTGTTACTGATGTTGATGTGGATGCTCTGCTGCTGATGCTGATGCTGCTTGCTAAGGCATAAACAAGAACGTTGAGCGCAAATATTTAAGACTGCGTTATATGTATGTGCGTTAGTAGGTATGTACTTATACACAATATATAAGCCAAAAATTTGCAGACACACACACGCACGCACACACACAGAAACATATGTGCATATATGTAGTTTCAAATAACTATAAACTTATATAAGTTGCAACTGTAGAGAATGAGAGAAAGAAAGAGGAAACGGAAGTCAAGGAAGCTCATCTGCAAAAATGGCGTCAGTGAAAAATTGATGTCGCACATAAGCTTTATGTATGTATATGTATCTATATATGTATATATACATGGTTTTGTAAACGAGTGTATTAAGTGCAACAACAACAACAACAACAACAAAGAAAATCAAGCGAAACAACACTAAGAACATTCCGACACACATACGCAGCAATGGCTGGCAGCAGATTTAGCCAAGTTACTTAAGTGATTTCAATTTATAAAAATTTTTACTACTGCTACACATGTGATAGATACACAGCAACAACAACAATACTATCAACATCTATTAAAGGTTGCTTTTTCGACTGTTAGATCTTGCAATAAATATAACTTTACAGGCGAATGAGACATTGATCTTAGGTGTCCTGCTAGACAAAGGACTTACCTGCGTTTTCCAAATGAATTACAAGAGCCAACATAAGCTCTATGAGCAAGAAGATACACCCTAGGCATATCATGCGGCCTAAACCTCAAGAGGATACACTGGATATGCAAACAGATGTTTTGCCCTATTGTAACATATGAATCATGTGCCTGGTGATCCAAAACAAAGCAAATTATTTTTCAAAAGAGACGGCAAAGAGCACCGCAACAACATTAGGTATGAAAACTCTACTTAAGCTAAAACTCTTGCATTTGATAATTAAAAGTGAAGCGGCAAGGGTAGCACTATGTCTCCACTAGCTTTAGAACTTTAAAATAGTTAATCACAAAGAAGATCATGAGTTAGTGAATAATGTGGAACTAGTAAAACATATGTACACTTTCAATCAAATACATTCCACACCAAAACTGCATATACGGTACGACATCATCGCCCCCTCCCGTTTGGAATAGGATACGTAGCCAAACTGGCCGATGCCCAATGTTGGTATACTGACGGTTCTAAAACACAAGCTGGTGGTGTATATGGTGGTATAGATGGTAATATTGATGGTGTTATAAATGGTGGTATATTTGGACGACGTTGCAGACTGTATCTACCACTATGCAAGGACGCCTCAATATATGATGGTGTGCTTTTTTGCTAAAAATGCTGCAACATAAACTCTGCTAGACATGGGTGCAACAGCTAATAGCTATTAATTTAGAAACAAATCTATGCTTGAATACCAAAAGAATCTCAACATCTTGATTAGCTAAAATAACGTTCGCCTTATATGGATACCAGAACACAGAGGATTAGTAAGTAACGAGGATGCTGATCAACGAGCCAAGATAAGTGTAACAATCCCTTTTGTGGGTCCAGGCCTACTCTACGGCTTTTAAAGCAAGACAGATATGTCAGACAGAATTGGCCTGTACATTATTCCATGGATGAGTACATACAAATACTTCGCCGAACCATAATCATAGTCGAACAACTACTCTTCTGCTCCAGAAAAAGAACTATATGCCATACAGATTATAGTCTTATATGGCGACATGTCACAAAGTTAGTAGTTAGCTTCTAAAATTTGTATAGTAGTTGTTGGATTGCAGTAGAGCATCGATCTACGATGATGGTCTTATTACTTCGAGCCGGACACTTTGAAGTATAGTCGCTTCTTAAACAAACTTATAGTGTCTCGCCACCGGCCAACATTGCTAACATTCTCTGTGATTGTTGAGAATATGAAGAATTTTGAATGCACATTTTCGCTTAAAAGTTAACTTTTTATACATCATCAACATTCTCGAAGAATGTTGGCATGAGTTCCAAATGAATTACGTGTTTTTCTTTCAAATGACCGATTTATTATCGATATCATAATATATTTAATATCATTACCAGAAACAACTGATATATAAATAAAGCAAACGTCATTTTGCCACTCACCTGTTAACAACAGCTAATATTTGTCAGTGGGAATGTTTTGCCATATCGAAATAGATACAGAAAAGTCAAAAACACATCACAGCTTAAAGCTTAACTTCCTTTTAGTCGAGAAATCGTGATGAGAATAGAGAATAAGAAATGTTTCCTTTTCTGGAGTGTACAAAGTCAATAACGGCTTCAATAATATCCACAATGCCAATTTCAAACTTAGTTTCTTTCATTATTATTTCTTAAAAAAAAAAATTGTATTGTTCTTAAAAAATCACCCTTTAATAGCTACAATACACAAAAAAAATCGTCTGCTTCGTCTATGTGGCATGTAAGTTACCAGTCGTCCTTCTCCTTCACTATCCCGAAGGAACTCATGGAATGCCGCCTTGGTTATGTTCGCTGCGCTTTATTGCTCAAAGTAAATGCATTTCAGCCTTTAAAATGCTCAACAAATGTGCTTTTGCCATGGCGCTTCAGTTGCTCCTTGCTGCTGTTAGTTTTAAGCGGCTGACACCAGCTGGCGTCACTTTTTCGCTCGATAGCTCGTTCATTTATTCGTCCTTGCAGTAGCTAACACGTTTGAATGATTTCCTTAATCGTATTGAACGTTAACGTATTTATGGTTGCACTCGAATTGACTTGGTGCGACAATATGCTTGAGAAGAAATCAAGGTTCAAGATTCACTATGAATATGTGAAGAGAGTAGCATGCCAAAACTATGTAGTATATAAATACTTTGAGTCTGCTGACAGCTTTCGCCATAATCGATCGAAATTGGAACTTATATGTAAAACGTGTAGTTGCCGTGCAATGCTTTTGTTGCTCATGAAAAATCTGAAACGCGTCAATACAAACAGTTCCCTTGAATAAAGAACGTTAAGCTACGCCTATTTGCGGTTCTCTTGATGATGTGATTGACACATCAGTTAATTTGACAGATTTTGAATGTGAAACTTATGGCGAAAGATTTCTCAGCGTATAGCTGATATGGTAGAATACTTGAAGCATCGCAGGGATTGCTTGAGACTGCCAAAAAATAAAAAATAAAATTAAATATATCGTATCATCTGCGTATGTGGCGATAGTGAACGTTTGTTGGGGAAAGATTGGCATGTACCCAGCACACTGCCTTTTGGCACTTCCGCCCTGATGTCGCTTAGAAGTATTTGTCTGATCGGTATGACTGTAATGGAAAAATGGTTGACGTGTAGAGCAAGTCAACATGCCAGGCTCTGTACATTACCTGTTTGATGTTTAGCAGAGCCTCTAAGCAATTCTGTGTTTCCACGAAGATCTCCAATATTCGTTCCACTAATCGATGACATAGTTCTGGAGCGCCTTGCAAACGTCTGAATCCAAACAGGTCGGGTATCAGACCAGCTTCGTCCTGTAATACTCTTTTAAGTATTTTGGAGAATACCGTCAATAAACTGAAGTGTTGTTTTTTTTCGGTCTTGACAGTTTGTTGGTAGGGCTTTTATGGTGTAGTCTGAAGCCTTAAATGACTTTAGACTTGCAACTACATTTCCTGTGTACTTGCTTCAGTTGTGGGCAGAGCTATTTGGCATGGTAGTGTTGAAGATTTTAATGAGGTCTTCATGCTGGTCAGAACTGCAGATGTTGAATAGCGTGAAGGGAATGAACGACTCCAGAAGTCTCTGGCATTTTGAACTGGTGCCAGCCTACTAGTTCGGCTTTTGCTGTAATTGGTCGGCTTCCATAGGCTGTGGTAGGAGTTATTTGGCTAAGTTTGCTAAAAGAACTCGTTCACACAGCATGTAGAGTAAGTAGCTCTGCTCTTTGACGTAACTGTTCAACATAGCTTTATCTTTAAGATTTCGACTGATATGCCAGACTCTCATCATATGCCTTTCCTCTATAAAAACTTTTATGACCTGAAGTAATGACCGTTTTTCATCACTTTTTTGCGTCAATGCCTCTCAATTCAGCCAAATCACTAGGTAGGTCCTTTAGCGTTATTAATTCTACAAAGTGCTTCTCGTTAAAATTAACACCAATGAGATACATTTTACACAGCCCGTCCAACAACGGTTGGAACATGCTTTGGCTGTTTTTGTTGTGTGTAGAAACAAACAAAACTACTTCCTTCCCGACAATTTAATTCCATTAGAAAATGTTCTTAAACTGTCACTTAAGTTCTTACTTATTTCCAGTTGAACTGGTATAACATATCGTTAAATTCGTGCAAACGCTGAAACGTCCTTGAGTGCTTACGAAAATGTATGTGCACAAATAAGTGTCGAATATATTTAAAAAGAATTTTCAACATATATCCATAGATTTTCACAGAACATTTCATTACACAGCTACAGCTATACAAACAAGTGTAAATTTATATAGGTATATATATACAATATATACAAGTACATATCGAATGCCTTTCATTTTCGTTTAGAACTCCTTGCTGCTGTTGTTGTGAGTCGAGTTGTGTGTGTGCTGAAATTCCTTAAGAAAATCAATAAATTTCAAAGGAAATAATTAAGCAAGTAATTGACTTGGATTTCTTTTAGGAATTTCACATAAATCTTTGCGTAAAGCCAGGAAGAACCAGACTAGAATAGAATAGAATAGAGCAGAGAGTAGAGAGCAGTAAGCATTTTGCTTGTTTGCAGTTGAAATCGCTTACTGTCTATCTGTCTGTACTCGTTCATTCTATATACATGTAAGTATCTTGTGTTAGTTATTTCTTTGAATGAATGCCGCCCGCTAAGCGGCACCAGCAGCACCAGAAGCAGCAAGAGACTTACTCTCTATCTGCTCATACCAGTTAGAGTTGGGATTCCTTTGCCGATGTATTAAGTAGACGTCTTCAATTGTAACTCAAGAAGCAGCTATGAAAGACATTAGCAGCAGCATCAGCAGGATAATAATGCTACTGCTGCTTCTTACAACTCCTTGCTGCAGTTGCACAACAATTTTCACTTCGTGTGACTAGATTTTGTAACTATATAGGTTAAATGGGTATATTCATTTTGTGCAGCTGTATGTAACAGCTAATAATAGGCGTGGCAGGCAACATACAATAATCATATTTTTATGTTTACACTCATAAATATAACTTGTTTCGATGCAGGGAACGACCAAACCTTTTAAACGGCAAATGTGCAAAATAAGTACAACAGTGCTGGTCTCGTCCGTCTCTTTCGCACCTTAGCTACCGCGCCATTTGCACTTTACAAGCAAAAAATCAGTTTATTTATTACTTGCATAAGAGCATAAATAGAAATGTCCCTCAAAAATTATATACATATTGTATTTCTGCCATAAGAAAATTGTTCAAGCGGGCAGAGCATCATTTGAAAGAATATTGCTCGTCTACTCTCATTTGTTCTCATTATAACTTTAACTATAGGGTACATCTCAGTTGCATTAACGCCACTCCAGCATTCTTTCTTTTTTGACTTTCTACTACCACTACTTCTACTAGGAAGGAAATGCTGTTGCTGCCAAAGTGAATCAAAAGAATTTTACAGTTTCAGCATGCCTCAAATAATTCCCAGTAGAGCGTACCATAGTAATTGTGCAAGTGCGAGTGAGATGCATAGCACAAAATGTAAGTGAGATAGCAAGTTTGTGGCAACTAAATGTGTGAATGAGCATTAAGCGTGTGAAATTGCCAACAACAACAACAACAACAAATAAAACAAAATAAAGTGAAAATATTTTAAACATTTCAGAAATTGCAACGTAAAAGTAGCACAAATTTAATTCTTAATAGTATTTTTTTATTGTGGTTGTTGTTATTCTCTCCTTGCAGCAAGTGGAGCGCAGCAAAATGTTTCCGAAATTCGAGAAATATTTAATTGTTCATTTGTGGTGAGTTTAATGAGTATTAATGGGCGGCACCTGGTGTGAAGTTTTACTCCACAAATTTATTGAATTGGCTTTCTTTGTAATTCTAAACGAAACACAGGAGTGGAATGTGCTTTGATGGAGGTTTTAATAATAATAATAATAATAATAATAATAATAATAATAATAATATGAGCGTAACTTATTGTAGTAAATGTAATAAAAAAAATGTATGTGTTTGACATAGTACCATACATAAACGATATAGGAAAGCATATTAAAAATGCATGCATTGAGTATATTCACCATTTGCGCATGACATGCCAAAGCAATTGTCTTTGCATCACTTGCATTATGGTTATTTTTCTAGTCTTTTCTAGTGCAATAATACATTTTTTGTGTAAAGTGTGACCAAATGAACAAATAATTAAAAAAAAAACGTTAAAAATGCAGACAAATAACCTATTTTTGCCGAACTGTTGGTAAGTTGTCATTTTTGGGATCTGATGAGAGTTATCGAAAAATCATTATTATCAGCTGATAGACAAACTTAACAAAACTTATGTAGTAGGCAAGCTGTTGTTTGGCAATTTTCGAAAGCGACGACAGACTTACAGAATTGAGAAAATATATCGGTTTAAAAGAAATTTTCTCCCGCATAAATTGTAACAAATTTTGAGGCTAGATCCATACAAGTCTAACTGAGGCATACGTAAAAATAAATTTTGTATAGTTCGGACGTGTGCGACTGCTGAAACCGAGAAAAAACAGACGAGATATACTGACGGGCATCATTCCGTAAAGCATTTTTGTGTTCCCGCTTAATATTGAACATATTATTGTAAAAAATTAAAATGTCCGGTGTTAAGGCTGCTAAGGACTCTAGAAAAGCAAAGCCGAAGGTAGTTTCCCGTTCGGCTCGCGCTGGTGTGCTGTTCCCAGTTGGTCGTATACATCGCCACCTACAATGGCTACAATGTGGCACCACGTCCCATAGAAGCGTTGGCGCTACCGCTGCTGTGTATACGGCTGCAATTTTGGCATATCTAACCGCTGAGATTCTGGAATTGGCCGGAAATGCTTCGAAGGATTTCAATGTGAAACGTATCACTCCACGTCACTTGCAGTTGGCTGTACGTGGCGATGAAGAGCTTGACAAATTAGTCAGAGCAACTATTGCCGGAGGTGGTGTTATACCTCATATCCACAAGTCTTTCACCGACCAGAAAGAGGACTAGGATCGGGACCCACAGCGCAATAATACTAATGGTTTTTTCGACGCATACGATGATAATGATATAAAGTAATCAATTTTAATTATACAATAAAGATTCTACTCGCACGCTCACTGTTTTTCAGGTTAGATTTTTTATCTTCTATATTGTTCTATATTACAATATTAAACCCTATGTCAGACTCGCAATCAAGACGAATCTAACGGTACTTCATTTTCACAATTCACAAAGACGGAAATGTAATAGCAGCTCGAAGGAAACAATCAAGAAACAAAAATCTCAAATAGCTGACTGTGCAGAGTTGCAAGGCCATTTGTGCACATTTGTATTTTTGCAAGACCTTGTGAACAATCAAAGAATTTTTTTTTTATGTGTCTAAGTTTTGAGCTCATACAGCGCTAGGCGTAGGAGTCCAATGTGAAGTTGCATATACAACTACAACTTTTGTTTTCCTCCTACAAAATATCCAGATACAAAAAGAGTATTTGAATTCGATTCATATCAGCATTTATTTACAGTAAAAGAAGGCACTGCCATTTATATTTTGTAAACCTATACAAAACATTCTCAAAAACCTTTTCGAATTACAAGCAACAAAATTAAATTATGCCATGTTTGATCATTGAAATTTCCCAATTGCTGCTGCTGCTGTTGTTGCTGCTCATGTACATTCGACAAAGTCTAATAAAAGCCGCAATGTAAACTCATTAGCTGAAAATCATTTGCCTCTGATGGAAATTTTTAATAAAAGGCTCAGAAGGACAAAACCCATTCATACATACTCCACTCACTAATAATAAAACTGCTTAATCAACACTGGACGTATGCGACCACAACAGACTCACTTCAGCCATTATGTCGCACTGTTCCGTCGATATGCCTATTGTCAATTTCTGTTTACCATTTGCTTCGACAGCAGCAGAGTTGGCAGCACCAACTCATTATAATTATGTGTTAAGTGCTTGAAGCGACAAATTCAAATGAAATCATACAATACTACACACGAAAATCGTTGAATACAGCAAACAGACAACACGGCGAGCTGCTTCTGAATTTGGTTAAACTTACGGAAATGCGGCAATTACCGTGAGCCTAATTTATTAACGCAGCGAAAATGCGGTCTACAGAATGGTGTGTTCCATTAGCTCGGCTCGCCAAATATGATGCAACAACAATGACAACAACGACAACGACTACTACGTTAAATGGGCGAATTGAATTGAACAATTGGCATTTTTGCTAGGGTACTGGGAAAACGTAGTGTTGGCTGTGATGCATTGCTTTTTGGTGAAGAGCGCATAAATTAGTTGCGGTTCTTGGAAAGGACTGCATAAAGAAATTGATGGTTTATTAAACGTAGCAGAGTGTGTGGAAATTGATGTGTGTTGAAAAATTTACATACTAAAAATAAAAATTATATACAAAAAAATCTAGCGAAGGAAGTTTAATAAACATTAAAAAAAGCAGTAAGTAAATTTAGACATGCGAAATATTTATAAATTACATTCTTTCATTAGTTTGAGTTTTGTTTCTAAGTTTTCCGTCAAGTTTAGTAGAAATTTGATTAGTTTTGAGAAATGTTTCAAAGGCAACATGATAAATTTTGTTTCGATTCCACTATTCCGCCCTAATAAATACCAAACTGATAATCACTTTTTGTTCAAAGTATTTTTTTCAGTTGAAATTTTGATTATAAGGACTGAACTTAAATAAAAGTACAAAAATAGAAAAAATTATGAATTTATTTTGATAAGAACACCAAACATGACGGCCGAGGGAACCAAATCCTCTTCCAGTGAACCAAATCTTATGAAATATTTGACTGGCAGTTGAAAAAGCATATACCTAAAACGGTTTAAGTCATATATAGATGGCGCCATCAGAAAATGCCCAAAAAACCCTTTTTACCTTGGCACACTCCTTTTATGATGCACTCCAACAACAACAAGACATGGAACAGTAGATCGACCACTCAGACCATACAGAAATGATTAAAGTGAAATGGGTACTGATCACTCACCGAAACGTCGATAGGTTAATCGAAAGGCAATACCTGTTGCGGGGAACTCTCTCTTAAATTCGGCAAAAATGAATTCGAAACAGCAAAGAAGGCATTTATAGACTTGGTATTAAGCCATCTTTTGATCTATGGATACGGGTGTGCGGTCTGCATTGAGGTTGGTGCCTTTACTTTTCTATTTTGTTTGACTCTCTATCTCTAACTTTGTCTCGCCCTAACGCTCTCATCAATGTAGGAACAGAGCGAATACGACGCTTTACATTAATATTCCTTCTCATTGCCAGAATCTTTAACTATGGCGGCGTAAGAGCGCGAGAGACATTGAGAAATTGCCAGTTGAAAACATAGGAACATAAAAGAGAGCAGATAAGCGAATTGTGGCCACTGTTGATACATGTTTGTGTATAAACGAGTCGACTCCCACGGTGTTCTCAGAAAGAAAAACAATGCAAACCAATAAAATTAGTATAAATTCACCACATTAAGTTCAAAATGCATGGTGAATATTTTTAAAAATCCCACACTCTATGTATACCGAATTTCTAAACAATACCTTTAAAAAAGTACAAAGTAGGCGATGAGCGTGGCCGCTAAAAATCTAATACTATAAGACATTTGCGTATGATCAATGAGAATATAGATGTTGCAGTTTGAAGGCTTTAGCTTCAATAGTTCCTAGGTTTTGTTGTTAAATACTCGTACATCCAGATGGATAGACGGACGGACAAACGGACAGACGGACATCAAGAATTTAAATACATTATGGGTCTACTATGTCTGCTTCTGCCTGTTACATACATGCGCACAAATTTTTTAGACTCTTGTCCCTTTGGGTACAGTGTATACTAATAAATATTGATATTCGAGCATTTTTGAAGGTTACTTAAGACGTTCGAGATAGGTCACCACACCAGGAATCATCGAGATAAACACCATGATGGGGCTTTGGGCGACGACATTTAAACGAGTAGCAAATATTTTGATGGAATAGTTGTGAATAATGATGAATGATAAAAAATTCGATCATAAGACAAATTTATAGCCATATTTAAATGCATTAAACGTTTGTTGCATCATTTTGAAACTGTGCATAAAATTAAGAGATCCATTAACGCACATCGCAGCCTAAAACAACACTCAAAATAATGAGTTTTTTACTAACGAATCGAACATGATAGCGCCAAAATTGAATGCCAATTCGAGTTAGTTTGCCAAAGTGTCTCTTCTATTTTAAACCAAACAGAAATTTGCTGAAAACCCCAACCCCAATGTACATTTCCATTAAAACTGTTGCATATTTTTAGGCTTTTAGACAAGCTTTCTAAATAAACCAACTGTAAAGGTGTTCAACGACACCGCATAAAACCAGCTGCCAGATATAGAAATGAATTACAATGTGCTGAAAAGTATATAGTATACCTGTATACACCACAAAAAAAAAAAAAAAAAACACACACAAAATCTACGACAAAAATAAGCACCGCAACGAATTAATTCAAATGTAAATGTAGTAACCCACGGATTTGTGTTTCTATTAAAAGGACCACGCAAAGGATTAGCAATCTCGCGCAACTCGCATTCCCCCAGTTTGCAAATAAAGAACGACAAAATAAGGTGTTTGCGTTTACATTTACATTTACATTTACATAAAATAAAACGAAACGAAACGAAACGAAACCAAACCAAACGAAAATAGCAAACTGTGACAGTTTTTTGGATTTATTTCAAATGTCGTCGTCAACAGATTGTATGGCGTCCACAGGTGTGACAGCATAAGCAGCAGCAGAGCGGTGCTGCAAGGAAATGACATTTCCTTTGGATTTATTTTTAACTGCAGCACATTTGCCAAAATTGAAATCTGTAAGCAGCCAATTTAAGGCGGGCGAGAGATTTCCGTTGAAGAAGTGTTGAAAAAGTCGTTCGACTGTGATAGGTTTGTCAGCGCTTGACAACGCAATAAAAAATGGACAGTTGCCATGAAGGTAGCTGCTATTTTTAACTGCAAGTTTTTGAATGAGCTCTATGAAATAATAATACAAAAAAAAAAAAAAAGTTCTTGGAACAAAAATTTATTGAAATTGTTTAAAAATAGCTGCGAAAAATCAACAAGAAACTTTTTCTTTAAATTTTTTTTTTTGGTTGCACCTTGTAAAATCAAAGCATGGAAAAAATATCCTACACAACAAAATATAAATCAAGATACAATACTCGAGAACAAAAAATAATATAATTTAAAATATTGTGCAGTCATTCAAAAAGTCAAAATGTTGCTGCATGTCAATGAAAATTATGCCTCGTTGCGCAAAAAGGACAATGAAGCCGGGCCATTGTCTAGAGATGAATTTGTAAAACAAAAAAATAAAAAATCCTTTTTTTTTTGTTTTTTTTTTTTTGTTGTTGTTGTGCTGGCTGTCCTTTTTCACTATCTACGTATCTTTTGCTACTTGCTCGCTCTTTTTTGTTTCTGTGTCAGTGTTAAACATTTTATTTTCACGTTTCAATGCATTCTAGTATGACATTAAAATTTTGTTTTGCAACACTGATTGTAGCTGGAGTTGTAGCTGTAGCTGTAGCTGTAGCTGTGTTCTCTCGATTTGCTTTTTGGTGCTTGTCATTTTGTTGAAAAAACAAGTTTCGACATGGATAACAATGAAAGCAATGACAAAAGCGACATCAATTTGCTATTGTTCTTGGTTCTCCAGCTTTTTTTTTTTATTATTTTTGGAAGCGGCTTTGGCTTTCGACGAATTTTAGCTTCATGCGAGGGAGGTGTGGCATTTTTTCGAATGATTGATTTTTCGGGTTAAATTAATTAAGCGTGTGCATTCTCGTTTTTATTGTTGATTGAAAGGGTTTACAAGTTTTGGAGTTCTTTTTTTTTCATTTTGTTTTTTTGAAATTGTATAGGCGCATGAGTATCTGAAAATACAATATTATATTCATGTAATAGAAGGCCAGAGTTTATTTATTTATTCTTTTTGTGGTTGTGATATGATAAGATATTAATTTATGCTACAAACTCAACGAGGGTGCCTAAATATGAAAGTAATACTTCGGAGAGCAGTTGGAATAAGAAGGAAAAATGTATGTAAAAAGTTGAAGTACAACTGTGGGTGAAACAATGAAAAAGTTTTACTACGCTCAAGCATTAGGTGTGAGCAAGGTAAAAATGATGCAAGCAGGTATGTGTGCAATCCAAAAAATCTAAATTATCTATATGGTTGTCTTGCAGGCTCGAGGTCGACCCTGCAAGACAAACACATTTACAGCAAAAAGGTCACAAGAATTATTCAAAATCCAAAAACTCTTTTTTGTTGGGTCAACTTAAGTATAAAGGATGGGCTAGCTATTTATAATTCACATAACTAGAAGAAGCAATGTGTGCGAGCGAAGTGGAAAAGAATATGCAATCAATAATTCCAAACCTCATTACTGGGCAAAAGAACAGAATAACTTTCTTCTTGAACAAGATATCATTTTTATACGAGAAGCAATGAGTGCGAGGCAAGCAGAATATGCGCAAACACAACTCTTTATACGATAATACAACATATTGTAACATTACTTTCCATTCACACCAACATTAAGTGTGAGCACTATAGATTTAATAAACAAGAAGCAATGAGTGCGAGCAGAACTCAAAATGAACTTGAGAAACTGGTTTCAAATGAAGGGAAACTGACTTGGAACATAGTTGCAAGTACCACGCTATGTCCTTTGCTTGTGGTTAGAGAGATAGGCCACCGGAATAATTAAAAATTATAGTAGAAAACTTTAGAAATTTCTGGACATTTTTTTTTTTTTTTTTTTGGGTGAAATTTTATTTGCCATAAAAACGGAAACTTCAGCATTTCACACAAAACAACTTAAGTTTCTGCATACCAATAAAAAGTTGGTTTAAATTCAATTCCAAGGCGGTCTATGATGTAATTTGAGCTACTTTATGAATTAAATAAGATGATATCACTTGATTAAAGTACTTAATGCTATGTTACTAACAATGATATCGATACTGAATCTGGAATACAAGTATTTAGAGTGAAACCCGAACAAAATATTTGATGTTGTTTTGGTTTTGAATTATCGTGCTGGTAAAGAACACTACACAACAATTTTAATACTTTTTACTTTAATACTTATAAATGTAGGCACGGAGGCGTGACAGACACCAAAAAGTATATATATTATTGATTAGCAACAAAAAGTCAAGTGATTATAGATATGTCCATCTATGCTTCCGCGAAAACCGAAATCTCGGAGACTATAATATATAGACATATCAAACATTTGATGCTAAAATACACATTATACATATGCAGTTAAAGTTAAGAACATATGTTGAATGTCACGCCCACAAGACGGCTATTTGTATACCAAATTCATACATTACCAATAGATGGCGCTATCTAGTGACATAAGGCAGCGTCATCTATTAGTTCAACGATGCGCCATCTATTGGTAAGCTGCTGAAATTACAAACATCTTCATTAAGCGCTTACAAACATCTCCATTAAGCGCTGTCTACCGCTATCTAATTTTTAATTTATAACATTTAAAATAGTGCATATATCCCCATCCTAGAGCTTCAGTACTTCAACATTGAGTAACTGTGAAATTGTTCAGCCTATTTTGACAAATGATTTAATTTAGAATATTTTTTAGTATTTATTTAAAATCTGTTTATGAATAGAATGTAGATTAAATGATCGTCGCCATTCGATACTCAAAATGCAGCTGTATTTCGTGCATTCTGCATAATTTTGGCCTGCATTTCGGGCGTTGGAGCAGCTATTTTGGCTTGTATGTTAGCTTTAAGTTCGTCAATATTCTTCGGCTTCTGGTATAAACTGAACATTTTTAAATAATACCACCGAAGTACGAGTAGGCCAGTCCAAATGACAATTTTTTGACACAACGTGTCTCGGCAACTTTCACTCCAGGAACTGCATCGCAGCATCGATAGCTTCGACGGTCTCTCCAACTTTCAAGAAACTTTCCGGTGATGGTTTTTGAGCATACTCCCGCCCAAAGAGAGACTTTCCCATCGTGCAGTGGTGTTTCGTGAATGACGTGTGACAGTTTTGCTTATTGACTCAGCAAGAGAATGTAAAAAGAGCTTAGTTTGTCATCAAAATATTGTCCCAAAAAGTAGGCATCGCTCATTCCGGCGACGGTGTTTCCATATTGCAAGAAACGCGGCTTGTCCGCCGGCAATAATCTTAGAGCAAGTAGCAATTTGTATGGGAAGAGTTGAACAACTTACTTCATAATACTCCGTATAGTCTTTCCACCCACCCACGATTAACTCCAGAGATTACCGACAACTCACTCATTTACCGCTTCAATAACTTCAATGGACGGTCGCGGACGCGCTCAAATGGGAAGTTGGCGAGTTACTACAGACGCGTACTCAAAGAAAATCATCTCCAAACTTCGAATTGTGTTGTCTGAAGGCGCCGAAATTCTCCCACATTTTTTACGATAAGCACGAATCATCCTCTCTGGCCGAAAAAGGCTAAAAACTGCACTGTAAGTGAACTGATACTGTTAACACAAACAGCTGCGTGTGTGTAGACAACAATGCTCAACCTATACTAAAGAGCATTATAAAAAGAAAAATTCATCCAGAGCATCTGCCTTGTGCAACTTTGATGTAGAACTTCAGCAATATATGTTTTAGCTATTTCCTTTTTTCATATCCACAATTCGGAAAACAAATAAATTCAAATGTGCAATTTTAGCCAACGAAGTCTAACTTCAACTAATTAGAGTATCCGTCTGCAGTCAAACTTCGGCATAAATTTAATAATTTCATAATGTGGAGCAGACTTTTTAAGCGCATCTAATTACAAACGTTTAAACTTTTAATTAGTTTTAAAGTGTGCAGAAAATTATCGTACATAAAAAAGAAAAACAGTTACAGAATAATCAAAAAAAGAAGGAAGTGTCTATTTAGAAGTTGTGCAAATATTATACATGACAAGGACTAATGAAATTTTATTAGAGTTATAGTAAAAGTAGTTAAATGGATACACTTCGAACTGTTGTGTTTCGTACTCATGTCTTGTAAATACTTCTAGTTCATTCACTTCAGTTTAAATTTCATGATCATTTCATTCAGTACGCGTAATTTTTTTTTGTTCATTCGAAGTCATAAAAAATCCAGAGCACATAAAATTTAAATAAACAAATCGTCATTCTGATTGACATACTCAAATAAGTACTTGTCAACTTGAGTAGAATTTCCACGCTTGCGTCTTGCATTAAACTAAATTTCTATATCTTAAGTGCAGAAAACAAAAACAAGAAAGAAAGAACGCTGCAGTCGAGTTTGCTCGACTACGAGATACCCTTAACTTTGTTCAAGGCTTCTTAAATGCAGTATAATTGAATTAATTGAATTAATTAAAAATAAAAACGCAATATTGTCATACCCCTTATAGTGGTTTCATCTATTTTATAATGATTGAAGTAACATACACCAAACTTGGAATTTCTAGCATAAATTTGAGCAAAAAAATAAATAAATAATTTGGTGCTATCCCTTAAAGTTTGGGGGGGGGGGGGGGGGGGCAAGTTAATTTACCACACTATATCTAAAGAGCGGAAAGCAAAGTCTAAATATACAAGATCTGCAAGATGTCGTCGCTCAAACCGACGCACAGTGGTTCCAAATCCAAAAAAAAAAGTTGGCCAAAATTCCAAACCATCATAAATTATGATTTTGAGAACGCTGATAACGAAACTGTTATAAAAATTTCCGAAAACAAAATGTAGGATCCAAATTATTATTTGTTTTTGAATTGTTATATGTGGAATCGAAATTTAATACTAATTAATTTTTGAGATCACCCATCTGATGTAATTTTCCGAAAAGCAAATTGCGAACCCAAAATGATGGAAAAACTAAAAATAAAATAATTCAATCTCTTTGAAACTCGGTATTTTGGAGTTTTTGGAGTCGATGTTTACGATACTGACTGCAAATTATCAAAATTCAAAATATCACATCAAGTACTCCGAAATACGGATTTTCAAACAGATTAAATGAGTTTTTCCATAATTTGTCCACTATTTTCGATACGCCATTTTGTTTACGAATATTTTGACATCAGCTTCGTAAACAGCGAACTGTATGTAAAACATATGTTCGATGACAGTTTGGATTTTTGGCCATATTTTTTTATCATTTTGGTAAAGAATTTACGAAGATTTGATGTGAAATTTGTTGACTGCATCGAGAACGAGCAACGAGTGTCATTATCACTATATGCAGAGAAAGAAAAACATATTAGCAGAAATATCAGTCAACAAAAGGGGTGTTACAGAAACTGCTTTCGTTTTAAAGTTCTCAGATTTCATTCTTGTCCACTTTCCAGCATGACACTTTATCCCCTGCTCCTACTTCCCTGCCGAGTTTACTCACCGAGTAGTGTTCAAATTAGTTATGTAAAGTTCTGAAAGTAAACATTGTACATCAATCTGCATCTCCCCTTGCCTCCCTTCCCGGCCCTTCCCCACATGTCCCCCTCCAGCATGTCCTTTTCACCCCTATGACTACTTCCCACCATGAGCTATCCCATCAAAACTTCATTTAAGAAAGTTCTAGGTGTATTATGCATTCTATTATCAACTGTCCAACTACGTCTTTGGCAACTCCAATTCGTCTATCATACTTTTTTAAATAAACTACATATTTTCCAATGGCCAACTTCTTTATTTCGAATTTTGGGCCAACTTTTGTGGATTTGATACCGCTGTAAGACGATCAGGCGAACGAACAGATAGGCGGACGGATACACAGACATCTCTATAGCGACTCCGCTTTAGTACTTTATGGCTTCTGTTACATAAATTTGCACAACTAAATATACCCTATGCATACAGGGTATAAAAAGAACAAAAAAAAAAGAAATTCATTTCAAAGAAAATTGAAATGGAAAACAAGAAAACTTGTGTCAGCAATAAAGAAAATCAATTTTAAATTCGTCGACGAGAAATTGCTCTGGCGCATATTTTAGTTAATTGAACTTGCAATTTTATTATGCCAGCAGAGCAACGCAGAGCAAGGCAGAGCAGAGCAGAGCAGTGGCTCTACTAAAACTTCTCCTTTTTTTCAAATAACTTTTATTTATTTGTCAATTTTCAAAGCGTTGTTTTTGTTTAAATGAAACCCAGCACTGGACACCAAGCAACTGAGCTATTTTTCCTGAGATTTATTTTGCAACGAATCAGCAGAAATTCTATTTTTCTACTTTTATACCTATATAATACCCATATAAACAAAATGACAGAAGAAGCTCCTTTGATGTTTATTAGCAGAGCTAAGTCAAAATTGTTGCTCTGGGAATAAGCAGTAAATTAGAAATGCGTAATTTATTTATTTGATTGCAAAGTATGAAATCATCATCGTCGTCTTAGAGACTCACTACTACACATCCGCCACTAATAAATTAGAAATGAACACCTCCGGGGAGAAATTTCATGTTTGGAGTAAATTTGAAGCAAATCAAATTTAAATAAAGTTTATAAAATCTTGGAGAAATCTTTAGGTACACATGTACCTAAAGTAAAGTAGGCTGTGAATATTTGATATGCTGAATGTTTGTGTTTATTTGGACATTCTTTTGAAATGGTGGCATTGCAGATACTGAAATGAAGTACGGGAGAGCTTTTTTCAGAATGAATTAAATGATGTGAGTTCGTATACAGTTTGTAAAAATTGTTTGTTTTTTTTCGTACTTTTGTCATGTATTTCATGCACGAATGTGTTGAAGAACTGCGCAACGTGCAAACAAGATGGATAGAAAGTTCAAGAACTACAAAAATATTGTTGCAATCGTTTAGTTAATCGGTTATCGATTATAGTGTATCGGTTATGGACGCACGCAGGAAAGCGTACCAACCGATATACTCCAATGATCGCTGGTGCCAGTTGTGCTGAAAACCTAGTTTCCGGATATCTTCTCAGACCTTATCTATCCAACGCAGATTACCCTTTCAGCAGTTGCAACACTAAAGTTGCAAGGATACTTGAACAAAATAAAGACTTGGATAAATAAAAGGAACATTTTAGTGAATGCTGAAAAATCAGTTCACACAATGTTCACTCTTTGTCAAGGCTGAATTGGCCGAATTCGTTTCACCGGTGTAACATTACCAAAGCGCTCTATGATTTTGACTTGGAAAATCCACATTTTAGCAAGAAGAAAGCCATGTTATAGTCGTGGCTCTACAACAGTAGTATGATCATTTGCTGGTTCCAGAAATACTTTTATATTTGCTGCATTTTTCCCTTCATCGCCTCCATGTAGGTTAGAGAGTAACTGCTCCATAGCCTCAGTGATTCTTGTGCACCTGTAACCAGTGATATACGTTCGTCCTTGCAGAAAGAAACTCCGGGCTTAAAATCTTCGGTAAGATGCTTGAACTTTTCATAATATTTTCCAGCTTCCTTTTTATCAAAACATCCTCAAGTACGCCTTTCTTGTTCCGTTTCTCTCGATATCGCTCTCTAATAGCTGCTTCTGACTTCAGTGTTCTTCTGTAAGCGGCATCTTTTTTTAGGTAGCTTGGCGACACTCCTCGTCATACCAATATTACAACGAAGGTTACCAATGACCTCCTTGAGAGATATGTGATAATGCGCGGAACAGTTGAAATAGTCTTGCTGAAAAGGTTTTGACTGTGTCTGTTATGATAGCAGATTGGTGATAGAGTCGTGTAGGCTAAATTTTCCGACTTTTGAACGAAACAAAACCTTCATTCCCAATTTTGGTTCGTTCGTTGAAATATTGTAGACGCTTTTAAAACTCATCGTGTACATTAATTAGAATAATGTTAATGATCAGATTATCGTCAAGAGATATAAAATGAGAGACGAGAACGCGTAGTTTGCTACTAACCACGAAACATCCAAATTTGTGCTTTTTCGCTTGACAAATATGTCACAGAATACATCCCTAGAGTAACCTTCTCCTAACCATTGTATTTTCTGTATTGCTGTGATGTCAGCCTTATATTGTATTGTATCGAAGATAGATGCAGTTTCCGGAAGGCATTGATCATGCATTTTGACCATCAATCACTCCCCGTATTCGCCAGATTTGACTCGTGCGAATTTTAACTTTTCGGAAAAATGCATTTGTTCTAAAAAATTTGTTCCAACATGCTGAATAACATTCCTATCGAGTACAATAACCCAGCTTTCAGTGGACTAAGTGTCATGAAATGCACTTCTGAACAGGAGAGCGACAAAATGTGAAAGAACATATTTCAATATTTTGAACAGGAATCTATTTCACATCAAAATTATTACAAATGACGAGCCTTTTAGGAGCACACCCTCTAGATTGTTTCAAAATCCAATTGCTAACACCTGATCTGCATAGCATAAAGCAGTACCATAAATCATATATAATAATAAATCAGGATACTTACGCCCAAAACACTTAGATACAAACGCTAAGACTAATGACAGCCATTAGGTTTTTAGTTCTAAGTCAACTTTAGTAAACGAGACAACCTACTAAGCGAGTGTAGGACAGTGAGCGCGTTAAAACTCTCTTTCACACACATGCACAATTGATGTAGAGTAGCTGCTGTGAAGTGCTTGCAACTATCTACATAGAAGTATCTACTCTGCTGTTGCCTTTGTATCTACTAATGCCAACTCTCAGACAAGTGCTTCACACTTGTTGTTTAGTTTCATAAACACATGAAAAATAAATATAAAATCATACATTGCAAGCACTTTACATTACACTTATGTACGTCCGTGTATGTGTAATCGCTGATGTTGGTCTTTATATTTCGTGTATGAGATCCGACGACTGCAGCCAAGTGCAGCTCCGCTTTATGCATTTGAAATTTGTAAGTATTTTCCAACACTGCGTATGATTCACATGCAACAGCTATAGTGTGTGTATGTGTGGGAGGGGGAGGGGGGGGGGGGGGCTAAGTGAAAATAATGACAACGGGATATAAAATTTAGTTGGCTTTTCACGTTGCGCCAAAAACACTCAAAATCACTATATACTTGTATGTAAGGGGTGATTTTTTTAGAGGTGTATAACTTTGCGTTAAATTAAAGTAATGAGATTACATCATTTCTAAAATTTGCTTTATTAGAAAGATAATTCTATGCCATTATATTTGCCAGCATGTGAGCTGGCTCGTATCTGACTCATTCTGGAAATCAAATTTTCTACCACTTTTTCATGCAATGGAGGCCGTTTTTCGGAAATGGTTTATGTCGTCTTAGAGAAATTATTCCAGAAGTAATAAACATCATGATCTCGGTGGCCAGTCGACTGGTCCAGTTCGAGAAATAACGCGTTCGCCAAATGTTTCATTCAGTCAGTCGATTGTTTGATACGCAGTATAGCAAAAAAAAACTCAAAAGAACATCCCATTCAATTGGGACACGAAATTGTGACATTTTTAAAGAAGTATGTAGGGATCAGTGATTTTTTCTGAATGTAATGGTGTCTCGAGAACATCTCGTGGATTTTCTTCACTCCAAATGCGGAAATTTTTACAAAAAAATGAGAAATCAGAAATTTTCCAAAATGAACCTGAGTGGTAACAAAACTTCCAGAAATATTTTCTATGTTGGGCATGTTGGGCCGAAGGGTTCAATACTATTGGAAATTCAACAGTTTTGGCAACTCACAGGGGATGACTCCGGATATGAAAATGATGGAGAAACTTGACACTTTAGAAAGTTTTATTGAAGCGATAATGCCAAGGTAATAGGAAAAAGTTATAGGTATATAGTTATAGGTTATAGGTAAAAGTATTGAGCATAAATTGGAGGAGGAGGGACTGTGTATACAATATACGCAAACTAGATTATGAAAAGAAGTAACGAATTTTTGAAAACCTTAAATCGGACAGTTTGAGATGTACAAAAAATAGTACAAATGAAAATTTAGCAAACACATCTGATGGAAAAGTTTTATCAATGGTTCAGAAACCGAAGAACCATTACTTTCTATGTACTCCGACGACGAAATTCTGTTGAGAATCAAAACGATGGAATGGAGCTTAAGTGCATTCTAGGGGCAATAAAATGTTTTATTGGATTTTAGCTGTACTTGTCTGAGTGGAGTCAAAATACGTATATGGCGAATGGCATGGTCATAAAAATTGAGGTAGTCTATAGTGCCTACAGTGTTTTAATGGCTCGATGGGTGATTCCTTCGGACTATAGATGTTTCTGAAAATTAGAACTTTAAACATATTTTTTTGATAACTGGTTCATGTGGGTAAGGTTAATGATTGCTTTAAAAGAAAATACCATTCTCGATTCGCAAACACCGATTTAAAACTTATGTATCTCGAACGGAACCACAAATTTACGAAATAAATTTTTCACAATTTGCAAAGCTTTGTGCTATTCATGATAAAATGACAAAGCAATCTTTGCACAAATAGCGTTGCCAGATCTGACAAATTTATGGAAGTTCTTCGGAAAATGGCAACTCTAAAAAACACACCCTCTACTTACTTAAACTCGCTTCTATAGATATATATATATCTACATGTATCTCAACCCACCCACAGCTGTATTCAGCCCTCAAAAGTGGCTTTCCATGTGGCGCATGGGTGTATCTTGTGGGCGTATGCCGTAGTTGGTTTGTGTTGGTGTTGTTGCAGTTGCCATTGCAGTGACATAAATGTTTGCATGCATAAATACTTCTAAGCGCGTTCGCTCGGTTCGTTCGTCTATCTGTGTGTTTATGTATCTTAAATTATTATTCATGAGCGCTTTAATTTATACTGCAGTTGAATTAGCTACACATGCAATGCTTTTCTATTTTCATTCACGCCCATTTCCAACCTCTAACACTATACGAGCTCTACTTAGCATAGTTTTTTTTTTTTTTTTTGCAGCTGCATATTAATACTTTGTGCATTTTTGGTATATGCAACATAAATTGTAAATATGTTTAGTAACTTTCGAAATTTAATGGACTGAAATAGTTTTTGAAATGTTTTTTATGTATGTTGCTTAAAAGAACTCGAATACTTTAGTGTGTTAAAAATTCCGAATTTACAAAAGCCACAAGATTGGAAACAGGGTGATGTGTTCGTTTGCAGCAGTTATTTATTCCCAATCACTTGGAAATGACCAAAGGCGATTCTTTTGCAAACGACCCAAGCAGCTCACAAGCGTCCGTTAGACACGTAACCCCTGGTTTTCCTCCGTACTCAGTAGCACTAGATTTTCACAGTTTAACATCAACATGGTTCAGTCCCGATCAAATATCAAATTGATCACGTTGCGATCGATGGAAGGTGTCGCCATTCTCCTGAAACCACATGTTGTCCAGATCCATATCGTCCAGCTGAGGCCACAAAAACTAAATTATCATGTTCCTGTAACGAATAACATTCACAGTCAACTCATTGTCAAAATCCGCACCGATTTTCTGAGCCCCAATTTCCACATTCCGAATAATGCATATACATTGATTACAATCTCAGTGTTCCTTGTTCAATCTTCAAGAAAGGAGAACTCGCTCTCTGTACGAACTGTAATGGAATAAGGCTCCTTTAAATCACATATAAGATTCTATCCCAGACTGATAAGACAGCATCACTGTGACTTCAGACCGAAAAAATCAACCAGTGACCAAATTTTCACCCTACAACAAATCATGGAGAACCCGTCAGTACAGCAAACATACATAAATCGTCGTCAGAGTAGGAAAGAACATCTACGAGTGTTTTGTTACCAACTGAGGTTCCAGGCAGGGTGATGCTTTATCGTGCGACAGTCTCAATCTACTCGGGAACTTGAAGTCCATATGCATTGATATTGATAAAGCCTCAGAATTTTAGGTGTTGTAACTTAAGTATCTAAAACTTCCTTTCTGGTGCTCTATTTTCACTTTGAAGCTATGGTCTTCCAGTTTAATGCATTTTTTTAGATATTAAATCGATTGACTTTGATTGATTTATGCAGCAAAAGCGTGGACTTCCATAGTTTTTTACACTATTTCTAAAAAGTGGTCTACTATTGGCTCGTTCAGTAAGACATAACCTCACAATTGATTTTAAGACTTTAAAAGTTTATTTATTTAAAGAAACTGCTTTTGATTGAAGATTCTTCTGCTTAACTTTTTGCTAGAATTCGAATGATTGATTGAATGTTAAAATAATTGGGTGTTCCTTTACATAGTTCACACAGCGACCCATTTTTCTATGTGCTCAGCATGTAATTTCCAGCTGCCAGATTCTAGATAGTATGCTGTGTTTCCTTGCAACTATTTAAGCTGAGCACAACTAAACTATACGCTTGCCATTAAATTATATAGCAACACATTACAAATTTCTAATGTCGAGCTCGCTTCAAGGACTCAGCGCTCCATTCCACACTCAAACACACACTATACAAAGCGTCAGCTGTCCGGAACGGCCGGTGTGCAAACTTAGCAAAGTTAATCATACGCTGCTTAAAATTACAAATCACCACAATCAGAACGAAATGGGATAAATCAACCAGCCACAGCAGCAGTAGACCATAGTCATGCACATCAAGTTCAACGTCAGCCAGATAGCCAGCGTTTGCCGCCACAAAAAGCCCATTTGTCGAGAGCGTGTAAATTAAAGTCATTCGTCCTCCAACGTTTGCCAACATCAACGCTCATAAAATCATTGCTGCATGCGATACTACGAGGGCAATTTGATAAGTTAGTTACTTTTTAAAATTCCCGCGCAGTTACGTTAAACGCAAAATTGCTCCGGTCAACTACTATCTGTTAACAGATAGATACGGTCAAATTTTTTCAACAAACTGGTCAAATTTTCAGCAATCTGCATCATCAGAAGGTTACCGCGCCAACTTCAATCCCTACTTCGAAGTTATCAGACGTTTACGTTTGACGGCAATTTCTGCACTGAACTGCTATCTGTCCGTCAGTCTGTCTTTCATGTCTGCTTTCAGTGGCCCTCAGACACAAACTTAATGATGCAGATTGGGCACTTCAAAGTCTACTCTCAAATAAATCTATAATTCGAAATTCAAATGGTCACCTTAACTTAACAAATTGCCCTCGTACTATGATGATGACGCCGCTGTTGATTTTGCAATGATAATAATGCCGCTCATACTGCCAGCTGTCTGCCATCCACCAACCATCCATTCATTCATTCATTTCAACAGTGGCATCTGTGCAATGCTTAAGTATTTTAAACTGCGACCATTTAATGGTAATTATTGCAACACTGTGGCACATTTTAAGTGCTAGCTACAGACGTGTCCTGCAGAACTTCGAGCGTTACCACATTCACACACAGCAGTGGTCCTTGTTGTAGTTGCAGCAGCACCTGAGCGCAAAGGAAGCATAAATTTCCTCGCAATTTTACTTAATCCGTCTATTTTCAAAAGGATTATCATGGCAACTTTTTAATTCTGTCTGATGTCAGCGTTTTTTTTTTTTGTTTCCTGCTACTCGGTATGGAGTAGTCTTCTTTAATGCCTATTGAGGACCGTTTGATGTGCGTGGACCAAAGAGCCAGAGTGAGAGTGCTCAAGGACTCGCTATATGCCTGCGGGCTGTCAGCTAGAGAAGGAAGGAGGAGGAGTAGGAGATGCTACATAAATGCATGAAACAACGACATGGCTAGGCTAAGAGTGACTGGCAGGCGTGTGATAATAATTCGAAATGATGGATTTAAGTAGCCATAAAATTGAAGTGGGTAACGAAGGAACGAACGAACGAACCAACGAACAAAGGAAGAAACGAAGGAAGCTATGTAGTTTGTTTGCCATTGCTTTGCATTATCCATAGTCTACTATACAGACGCGTGACTTGCCAGTTGGAGTGAGCCCTTTCATAGTGCTGCTACTTCTTTTTCTTGCAGCAATGTTTGTCCTTCAAAGCATGCTACTCAATCAATTTCTTGCGCGAATGCGCGCTGCACGCTTTCAATAAACTTTACGCAATTCAATAGCTGCAAAGCTGCCATGTCATTATCCTTTCACTGATACGCTTTACTATTCTTTTATACACTACCTATATGCTGTGAAAAGGGTACTACTATCAATATGTTGGAAATCACTTTTGCAACAAATAATAAGTACCTCAACTAAAAATAAATTAAACCTGAAAAAACTTCACTCATATATTCAGTGGTATTTTACTAGTTTATCTACTTTTAACTGTTATCTCCACCATTGCTTTTTAAAATTTTGTGGATTCTTTTCGGCACACTTGATATTAGGCTTCAGCAAGTCTCCGCTGGTATTTTTTAGTAAGTTTTTGCACAAAATCTCATAGCTGTTGCCTATTTTTAAAAACTTCCTTTACAATTCTTCGCTTCAATACATGTTATAATTTTCCAATTTTTAAAACACTCTAATCTGCATATAAATACTTAAAAATAAACTTTCTGGTACCAATTTAAGGTGTTTAACAAAAAAGAGTAAGAGAAAGGGAGAGAGTAAATATTTTTGTGTTTTGTTTCCTTGGATTAATAAGTAGATGTGCACAAAAATAAATGTTTCTGCTATATTGGCTTAAAACTTAACATTAATGTTCACTTAAAGCTTAATAGCACTTATAATTCACAAATAGTATTTCCGTGCTTAAACCTGTTTTTCGTTTGAAAATTAAGTAGCAATTGAATGAGTATTATTCACATTTGAGCTGATTTTACGATTTTCATTCACTTGCCTTGAGTTCTATGCATCGAACTTGGTCTACCTTAAAAATTCTCCATTTTATGGAAAAAACTTTCGCAAAATCTTTTCGAAAGTGGGAACCGAAACTGGCTTGTACTATACAGTTTTTATCAGCTCAATCTAAACATGTCCGTCTGTCTGTTGGTATACATAGGTATAGGTAACTCTTCCGGTTTGTTAGAATTTGATATCTAACTTGGTATGGCGACTTCTTTCAATTACCAATTCATGACTCACCAAATATGAAGTATTTTAGCTCTATTAAACAAAAAAAAAAAAACAAAAAAAAAATATGCAGGATATTAAACTATCGGTTTCATCTAAGTTGAGATTAACTTTTTTTGCTCGATTTTATTTCTTACTCGTTGCTAAACATTTTCTCGTTTACATTATATTTTTTTTCTCGTTTTCCGTTTTTCGTTTTTAGATTTTATTTTATTTATTTATTGTCATGCTTGTTTATTGTTTTCTCTCGTTCGTCGCCTTGATTGCCTTCGATTTGGGGTTTCATTCACAAGAGCTACTCGTACTTTCTTCCTTTCTTTCAGTAGCTGCCTCGTTGTCCTTTGAGTTCTGCCCAAATCCTTCATATTGGCGCTTAGATTTATGTGTTTATGCTCAAATGGCTGCGCAATCGGCCAACGAAACAACAACAAACAAAATCATAAAAGAAGCAAAATCCGTATCCAATGTAAATAAATCGTTGACTATATAAGTGATAATAAAGTCATAAATTTAAATGAAACTCATAAATAGCTTCTGTGCGACCATTGAAGTAATAGTTTATTTGATTTGATTTGAGTTTTTTTGCAGTAGCGAATGAAATATGCAGATGGATTGTAAGGAATACCAATAAATGAAAAGTTGATATTTTGTGTTGAAACATTTGCATTTGATAAAAATATCATCAGATTTTAAAAAATGTCAAATGTTTTGTTCTGAATTTTATTGTGTTACATTATTATTGTATAAACTCCATCGAGTTGGCTTTTCTAAGACGATTGTAGAAGTATACGGTAGGCACATTCGATTCCACTAAGTGGATTGGTCCCACGATAGGTTTCTCTTATGTATCCCTAAATATGTTTAAAGAGAGCTTATTGGTCTGTAAGATTTAGGCAGTTACTTTGAATATATTATCGTTATCGTTATCGTTATCTTAATGTTAGGACCTTCTTTGAATGATCTTCTAACAAATCTGAATAAAAGATTACCACATTTGCACTGATTCTGCCAGCTGTTTTTGTGTTTCAGATGGCATCTAATCAATCTCAATTCATGATTTTTTGGTTCGCAGAGTTCGCTTCTTGTTCTATACAACGAAATCAGCACTCCTAAGATGTCTCCACTCACACACCCTATATACAGAAAAAAAGCATTTTATAAATCAAGTTTACTCTCTCAGCTGCTCTAATTTCTTCACAAAGACAGCAAATGGCCGAAGCAATGGTTTGTGATTCGACAACTTCATGTGTCGGGTGCCTGTTAGCCTAGGTAGTTAAGACTTCTGAACGACTCAACCGATGGTTATGAAATTTATAAGATGTACTACAATCTAAAAGGGAAAGGTTTTAAGGTTTTAAGAGAAAATAGTCTTAAGTGATGTAAATTTTAAGTTGAACGGCTTCGGGAACAAAAAAAAATTGCCTCATTTGGGGAGAGAGTAATGCACAACAGTATCAAGAGTCTCCATAGCACCCAGTGAAACTTAATGTTTGCTGTGGGTTTTGGTCAGCCGGTGTCATTGGACCATACATGCAGGAGAATGGCCAAACGGTGACTATCCTTGCGCCGAACTTGCCATAACTGTCTTTTTTGGCGTCAATTAGATGGCATAGATATGGTCGTAATGTGGCTTCAATATGATGGCGCAACGTCTTAAACATCGGGCGTTACATTGAAGTTGTTTTACAAAAGAGTTCCAAGAACGCGTTATTTCCAAAAGAAGCGCATGTGCAATGGCCGCCAAGATAATGAGATTTAACGCCCTTAGACTTTTCTCTAGCTGGTTTATGGCAACAAACCAAAAAGAATTCACCAAATATAGAACAAAATAATTCAAAGTGTATGTGAGACCCAAGCCGAATTTTGCAATAGAGTTAGACAAATATTGGCCCGCTTGGATCGAGTCCAGTAAACGAACGATATAGCGGATTTTGGATAATATTGTTGCGCAGGATCATTTCCTTTTAGAAAGAAATAAATTAAAATTTAAAGAAATTTTGGCGGGGATTGACCACAGATCGTCTAGAACACGCTAGATTCAATGCGAGCATTTCAATTATATCAGTCCACAATAAAGTTTTCCGTCATAATTCACTTAAAATATAAATCTCAAAAGCTTAAAATACACAAAATTTTAAGATATATTTTGTTCACATCGAATATTTTTTGATATTTCTAACAAAAGTGTAAAACAAATACACGAAATTTGAAGCTTTTACTAGCATTTAAAAATGTTGATTAAAAAGCTTTACCAAAAATAATTTATTTTAGCAAAACTAGTAAATTTTCTCTAAAAAAAAATTCAATTATGGCAAATCGAGACGTGCATCAATCGAAAACCGTCAGAGACCAAAACTATGCGGCGCTTCACTCCAAAACTATAGAATGCGAAGCGAAAAAAACTACACTATACAACTGAAAAAACTAAACACAAATACCAAATTCAACTAATACGCAAAACGCTTTCGATGAACAGAGAAAAAATAAATAATTCCAAAATGGACTAAAATAGTGAAATATTTTCTATGTGAATTTTTTGTATAGGAATATTTTTCACGCTGTGGTTTTCACACATACGCCAATACAAACACCCACTACATAACAGCGCCTTTTATGCCAATTGTAAGCTGTTAGTTTGTACATTTAAAAAAAAAAATATATATATGAAGCACGCTTATTGATTCAGTTACTAAATAGAATTTTTTTCCTCCTCACTTATATGAACGCGTTTCTGTGTTTTTCAAATGGCTGAAAGTTTTTCAAATGGCTGAAATTTGTTAAAAAAGTATATTTTTAGATTCGTCTGTTCAGAAAATCCTTTAAAGAGTACAGTCTACTGTGGCGCACTTTAAAGGGTTAATAGCACAGTGGCTATAAGTGGCTAATGGATTTTCGGTTAATGGACTAATACGCTGCATCGTAGACATTCTAACGCCCACCTGTCGACCGCATTTAAATCTTTATAATGTAAATAACCTTTTAACAGCTTTGAAGTGTAAAATTTCTGCCGACTCACAACAAAAACACAAGCAGAAAAAAAGCTCACTGCTTCTGCAGCATTTGATGCTGTAAATTTTGTAGGATAATCCAATAAAGAGATTTCCCACGAACAGCACGGCGAGCAACAATAACAACGGCAGCAAAATGATGCCGCAAGTACCGTTGTAAATTGGTAACGGCGGCGGCGGCGACGGCGGCGACGGCGGCGACAGCCGCCACCAACGCCATCTGTTGTTCAACAATGCAACGAACAAACAAAATGGCGTACAAATGAATGAATGAATGAATTCGCGGCGCGCATTTTGACTCTGAGCTATGCGGCAATGTCCTAAAAATTTCACTGGGACAGTTAAGAGAAAGAGAGAGAGAGAGAGAGAGAGAGAGAGAGAGAGAGAGAGAGAGAGAGAGAGAGAGCAAAAAGTTAACTTTGATAGAACCGAAACTTAAATACGCTTCGCACAAGCTAATGTGAAACTACACAGCGTGCAAAATCTTCGAAAACGATATCGTTTGCGAGAGTAACGCAAAGTTTTAACGGATAGAAGAAGCATAAACCGATTCGAAGATGGGCAGAATATCTCAATCATCTGTTGTTCAATTTGTGACCGTAAAAGCTTCGTTTACGTTAGTTTGCAAAAGGTATCATTAGCGTGCCTTTTGCGAGTTTTATTTAATACTTATTTAATACTAGAATACGAGGGGCCCACGACGTTGTACGCGACCATGCTGCGAGAGAAAGAAATAAAACGCGTTTCTGTATAGTTTCCCTATCCTTTGTCTCCTCTTTGTGCTAGGGTTCGTACGTCCACACTACTCTATCGTCATATACGATCTTTTTGTTGTTGTTGTTGTTTCTGTACTATATCGTCTTATACGTTCTTGTTGTTGTTGTACCTGTGGCTGCTGTTGCTGTAGCTGCTGTTGCTATTGTGTTTGTGGCAACGCCAAAGAAGAGAGAGATAGAGAGGGAGAGAGAGAATGCAGCTTAGTCAGTAGCAAAATCGCATGGTAGAATATACATACATGTACATACATATACATATATATAAAAATTAGAAATTAATAAAAAATTAAAAAAAATATAAATAAAATTTCTTAAATAAAAGTAGCCTAAGTTATTCCTCATTACATCAGCTATCTGCCAGTAAAAGTCCCGTCAAAATCGGTCCAGCCATTTCAGAGATTAGCCGGAACAAACAGATAGACAGACAGACAGACAAAAATTGTAATAATATTTATTTTGGTATATGTACCTCGTATCCATATGCTTTTAGTAAAAAGCGGTTATTTTAATATTACAAACAGACACTCCAATTTTATTTATATGTATAGACGTATAGATTTAATGCAACTAACATTAACGCTATGCAAAATAAATCACAAAAAATGCTTTTCTCGAACAATTCATGTTTTTTTCCATTTTGTTCCCCAATAAATTTCTGTTTTATACTCAGCCCTGAAGGCTAGGAGTTTACTAAATTTGTGCAAATAAGGCAGAAGTAGGTATGGCAGATCTCATAAAGTATAAATATCCTTGATCAGCATCCAAAGTTGAGTCGATCTAGCCATGTTTGTCTGTCCATCCGTTCGCCCGTCCTTCGGCATATTTGAATAACGAGATATCGGTGTTTACACGTACAAGATAGAACCTCCAAGCTTAAATTTTTAGATTCGTCTGTTATGTACGCAGGTGAAGTGTATATAAAATGTTGGATGCTATGCAAACAATCCAGCTTCATACACGTATTTCAAGCTACACCAGCATTAATAAAAAAAAACATTTTTTTTCTTTCTCTTGAGGTGGAACTTTGTATTTCTACCACGACACTTCCAACGTCCTTGAGTGCAAAGTCTCATCATCTTAGCTATTTCAGCTAACACACACCCAACTCATCGATTTGCTAAATCACAGGCTCTTCTCCTTGACTCTTGTCGCAATGACAAAAATATTTTTTTCTTTCAAATTTTGTAGTAAGTGACTACGTGAACAGCCGAATGAAAACTAATCGTTTTTGTAAGATAAACTATGTGTATGATGTTGTTGTTGTTGTATCGTTTGCCGAGGCGACGGTGCCTAGTTTTTCATTACTTTTTTATTATTTTATATAAGAAGATTTAGCGCAAGTTCTTTCAACGCTTGTTTTTTGCTGTCTCATCTCAAATATATACCCAGTCTTTTCTTGCCAGTATTGGACTATACTATTCTATAACAGAGATGCCCAAGCAATATGCTCTTCATGTAGATTTTTTGTTGAAATACTCTTCGGAATAGGCTGAGCATTGTCGCTCACACACGCAGCTCTTTGCATGAACAGTGTAAATTACACAAACTATTTCATCATTCTTCGTATGTAGTAAAAACCAAAGCGATCATGCTTAAGTGCGAAACAACAAAAATTCCGCATGCAATGTGTCGTCTTGTTGTTTTATTTTCTTATTATTTTTTGGCCTATCGACAGCATAAACACTCAGCTCTTTGCATCAACCAGCAAACATTACACAATTTCGCATTTCATATGTATAGATGTGTGCTCTAAGGTTTGACTCTTTTGAACACCATTGTCTTACATTCTGAACCTTTTTAGTGCAACTCTTTTTAAGAAAAAAATAGTGTTTTTATAGACTAAGCTGCCTGCTTCAATGAGTTACAAACTTGCCAACAAACTTATAATACCATTTCTATTACACAATATGTGAAGAGCAGTAAAAATGATAGCAAAACTGCAGAAAAAAAAATGAAAAATCAACAAGCAAAGCAAACAATATAGAAAATACATATATACTATTCCCTGCCTACAGAGGGCGCAGTTGTTTTTTGTTAAAAAAAAAAAAAAAAAAAAAAACAGGCGAACATTGGTTCACTCACTCACTTCAGACCTCGCTCTCAATTGAATTTTACGCCAAGGCATATTAAATTAGGATTTGTGCACAACAATACCGAGTAACGCGCGAGCCCAGTGAGGCATCAACAAAGTGGCAGCAGCTCGCAAACATCGCCTGGGGAATAACGTTCCGCTCTCGTCGCTTCGTGGACGTTCACCATGACTGATATAGTATAGTATAGTAGTATAGTAGCTCTATTATAGACAGAGACACCAAGGGTTGTCTGTCAGAATATTGCAGTCACTCGTTGTTCCATAGAGAATTGTTTGTTTGTTTGCTTGTTTGTTGCTGTTGCTGTTGCTAGTAACATCATCAATTGCGCCTACATAAACTTGTTAGGCGGCCCAGTAGCATCAGCAGCAGCAGAAGCAGCAGAAGCAGCAGAAGCAGCAGAAGCAGCAGCATCAGCAAAGTGAATTGAGTTGAGCTCTACTGTGACTGCGACTGCGACTGTTGAATCAATAATAATGTTACTGCGTTCGGTTTTCGTTTTCCATACACCAGCACCACTCCACGGTGATACATTGCATCATGTCGAACTTATGCGAGGTGTTGAGTTATGTGGGAATTTGCACAGTTGTGCACTTGTCAATTTTTAATTTATTTATGTATTACAGTCGACAGATAGTTCGACATACTACCTATATATAGTATGTACATATGTACTGTGGAATCAGCATTAGGTATATGAAGTTGTAGCAAGTAGAGTGTAATGATGGGAAGCCATATGCAGTGAAAGCGCAGACTTCAAAAATATTTAAATTCAAAATGACAACACCAGTATTTAGCTTATATAATTAGTAGTGTATCTATTTGATGTTGATGGCAAAAATGGACACCAATTTGTTAGGAAGTATACAACATTTGCTACAATTTAGTATGTAAAGTTGGCGAATGGCTTGCAGGTTGCCACCTCATAGCATATTTGACATAGTATAGTTAATATATAACAAAAGTTGTAAAAAGGCAGTAAAATTCCATTAAATTGGCTGTAAACATAAAGAAACGAGTGTAAATTGACATGAAAAATTGAATTTTTTATAAAATAGTATGGAATCATTTGAAATCGTTATCGGAATGGCATTTCAAACAAGCGCCTAAACAACACACAATCATGAAAACAGGCATATGAGTGTAAACTAGCGAACAAGTGTGAGAGAAAGACAGAGAGAGTGGTGGCAACCTGCAAGCCAATAAAGCTGTCAACCTACATTTTGACGCCATTTTTTAATATACATGACAAAAACATTGTTCATTCATGTTCTATTTGCAATTCTGTGTGAATAGATAATCTATACAGAATTAAAATTGATTGAAGCACAAATAATTACGTTGAATTGTCGATACCGAAGAAAAACAACAATTTAAATTTGTAAATTGTCCGATAGATAAGTTCTCTGACTAGAGAAGATTTTGAAGAACTAAACCCATCGAATAAACTCTATTGCTGCCGCACTATTCCAAGCGTATCTTAAAATTTTCAAGCTTCTTCCTTTTTTTCTTTCTCTTGTCATTCACAGCGAATTAGTTTTCTAAGTACTAGTCATAGAGTAGTGACACAGATCTGAATCTCACTATTCAATCTGATGGCAGTGCACATTAGAATCGATGGAATGATTCCGCCGTACGTGCTCGAAAAACACTACATCTTTGTAGTTCCACCATATTGAGAGCATAGTTTTTTTTTTTTAGTGAAGATCGGTTATGGATCGCCGTTTGGGACCGCCCGATTCCACTACGCTACGATCGTTTACTTTGAACATTGTTGTAAACAATCCATTTTTCAACGCAGGTCACGAGGCTCTTCAAAGTCGAAGTCGATTTTTTTGTGATTTAAATGAGTATAGGCAATATTAATTCGGTTGGTGAGATGGATATCTTTGAGTTCATGAGGAATCCTTGCATGGCAAATGAATCCCAGCCTCCGGAAATTGTCGTGGCAGGTCGAATGATGAAATATGAAAATCTCCACGATGTCACAAGTAGTCGAATGTATGAACCACCATTCATCTGACAGAGAGCATAAGCGTTTCGAAATATGTATGCAGCTTAATATTTCCAACTTGGTCCGCAACGAGCTGGTGTGGGAACCAACTTTAGGGCTTTCCAAAAAGTTAAAGTGTTTTATTAATTTCGGAAAATATGTAAAAGACCTTCGCCATTTATGGCCAAGTGGCGAGGTAATGGGTCCAGTACCACAAAATTTCTACGCCATAATTAAATAAGCAATTTCCATTGCATTAATATACAATTTAAGGACATAATCGCATGCATATCGCTTGCTGCCACACAATATAAATTTAAATCGGCATACAACTCTTTTGCGTTTGCTATCACTTTTATACAAAATGCACTGAACCTGAAAATGATATCTCGATGCAACCGTGTGCAACAGCATTAAATAAAATGCAAAGCTAGCACAAGTAGTATATTGTACTTACAGATACATATAAGTATCTACATACTCGATACTCGTACTAGCAAATATGTAAATTTATGCACTTTGTACATTCAAAGTAATTATCTGCAATGATTTTGGCTTATAGCCAATAATTTTGTTTGAACGCGGCGTGCTGCGTCCTGCTGTGTTCTCCTTTTTTTTTTAATATTTATTACAGGAAATCACATATTTCCGTGCGATATATGTACTGTATGTACAAAAGTATTGAAATGGAAAATTTATAACAAGGACGACAAGGACGACGACATCAGCGTAAACTGACAGACTACAAAATGAATGTTATTAATGAGCACTGTTCAATTAAATTTGTCTTTTCATATAGTCGAGTATTTTTGTCACTACTATTTATTGCAATTTTGTGTACACTATACAGATGGTATGAAGAAGTGTATTAACAGTTTGTCTTTAAGTTTGTAACTAGTCGATCTACATATATCCGTCTGTCTGGATGTTGCTATGCATTTTATTTGCTCAGTTTTCAATATTTTGTGCTGAAATTCGTTATGTAGACTTAAATTCGACGCTCAGCGCTGAATACGCTAAATAATTCCACCAAAAAATATCGAAAGTAAAAAAGCGCTTCGAAGAAAAGAGCCAAGTCAGTGTGCTAGCTAATTACTTGTGGTCATTTATGAGTACCGTATTGTGTGCCGTAGCTGTGTGCACTGACGGTAGTACGACTAGTATATACTCTTCGCGCGGGCTGCTAGAAACAGGCTAATACAAAATTAATTTATTCTCCTAAAAATATTGGCTCACATGTAGTCGGAAGGGGAGAGAATAAACTTTCTTTAAAAAAATCAAGTATGTTACTCCTTATACATAAAACAGGTTGAGTTGTGTAGAGTAGTGATAAAATTCTAAGCAGGGTATTGAAAGTTGTACCCATCAGATATTGAACTGTCGGAATACTCAAGCCCCCAGCCAAGGTGTCTAATTCGATCTTCAGCTTCCCAAGTTCAGATTCTTTGCCAAGTTTCAGAAGAGGAATAATACTTGCTACGTTTCATACGTTTGGTACAATTAGTTGAGAAAAAGAGGAGTCTGCGCCGAGTGCCTTGGATGTTTTAGCTCTTCCAATAGCAGCAGAAATCTCCTCACACGCACATTCTGTCAACAAAGTACCGGGAGTTGGTCAATAAAAAAAAAAAGATTATTATTTATCCCAATTTAACTCATTCCCTTCAAAATAGGTCCCTTCCAAAATAATGCAGTTATGAGAATGAATAATCCAACCATCTTGTATGTGCTCTATCGACTGAAAACGGGAGCCCCGAAGTGTTCGATGTTACTTGTTGAATTTTCGGGTCAGAAATTCGTTTACAATGAAAGCCTTGTGAGATGGTGCATTGTCGTTGTGCAAAATCTAAGGGTTTTCTTTCATAAATGTTGACTTTTTCGAGAAATTTGGTTCCTCAAAGTTTGCAGATAATATTCTTAATTAGCCTGATCTTCTGGCAAAAATTTCGTAATAATCAAAGAAAGCAGCAAACCTTTCCTTGAGTTTTGATAAACTTTTATGTGTATTTTACGGCTTCGGATCCATTGGAAGGCGTCATTTTGTTGCTGGTTGTATGTACCCATAACTCATCGCCAATTGAAATGCGTTTTATGAATGTGAAGTCGGAGTTGACTCGTTCTACCATGGCTTCAGCGACCTTTTTGCGATTGAGTTTCTGAATAAGATCTCAAAAATTCGTAGAAATCTTAGAACACCATTTAAATAAACAAAGAAAATCGAGCACTGTAAACAAAATAATTGACAGAAGTCTGTCAAACTCCGTGGCAGTATAGAGGACAGTTGTGCCAAAAAGAATTTTGGCAATCTCTTTATATAAACGGGCTTTTTAAACTATCAATTATCGCTACTCTTATTATAGAATTTTTCTAAATATTCATTTATAAAATTGTATGCAGTGGCTTCTTATGAACGAACGCTTTATATAATTATTAATGGGTGTCGCCCTACTTGCATCGTATGCAACTCCACCAACCACTTTTATGTTTTTAGGTTTTAGATAATTTTAAATCGTTATTTTGGTTTAAAATGCAATTAGAGCTGATATGCAAACGTCTGCAGGGTATTAAAGCTTCGCTGCTACAAAAAGTTAACTTAGTTTCAAATTTTTTTTGTTTTCTTTTTTTGTTTCATTATTATTTTAAAGCAAATCCCGTTGAACAATGTGCGGGAAATTCGTTTCCCTTTCGTTATGTATAAACATCCTGTCGTTTCTCATTTGTTGTTGTTGCTGTTGCTGTTGTTGTTGTTGTTGTTGTGTTTGTAATCTAAATAACCCAAAGGTATATACAAGATACATAAATTCATACTAGTATGTGCCTCTTTGCCTCTTCGTTTATATGATTTACAAAAATGTTTCACTTGAAAATTGTTATTTGCGTCATTTCCGCTGCAAATCATGATTTGGGAACCTTTGACGATCCCTGAAATTTCGCATATCTTTTAAGCCATTTCCATCGTTGACTTCCTTTCGCTTCTCACAGATATCCGGTAGCTCATTTTATATATCGCTATATATGAGTTCTTGTGTGCTGCTTTTGACTTTAATAAGCCAATCAATTTTATACACATGGAAGTATTTACTTATACTATGGTATAAGTTTTAACACTGCAGACCATATTTAGTTGTTTAGTGTATGCTGCTCCTGCTGCTCCTGCTGCTCATGCTTATGTAATACATAAATCTTTTAGTTTTCAAATGTATTTTTGTTGTTCTTTGTTCTTTTTGAAAAATTTATGCGCGCTTTTATGATGTATTTATTTGTTAAGGGCAACTGTGCGTATGCGTTATATTAAATGCTCACGCTTCAGTGCATCCTCCCACAACTTAGTTCGTTTTTTGTTGCTCCCACTTCAAAATTTTTTATAGTGTTTTTCTTTTCAGCACTTCTTTTGTTGCTGTTGCTGCTGTTGCTGCTGTTGTTGTTATTGCTTTTATTATTACAACTGCTCACTTTGAAGTGATTTTTGTAGTGTACTGGAAAATTTTATTCGAAATTACACTTATGTGGGGCGCGCGTGTAAGTGAATTGCTTTTTGAAGTGCCAGATGTTCATGTGAACTTATATACTCTATATACTCTGTTGGGTACTACATATAAATGAAGAATAGTGCCTTTTTTTTGGGAAGAGAATATGGGAATAATGAAAAGCGCATTTATTTGATTGAACATTTAGCAACTGGTGTTTGTAGGTATTTAACTGAAGGTTTCACATAAATGAAGCTTTTCAAAACGCTGTAGCGGCAATACCCCCCCCCCCCCCAAAAAAAAGAATGTAAGTAGAATGTAATTTTGTAGCCATCCTTTTATGAATTATTCTTTTTTCCTCATGTCTGTCAATGGGCTACAATATAGTTATGAGCAATCTGCGTCATTAGATTTGTGTTTGGCAGCTAACAAGTGTTGAAATAGATTTTTAAGTAACACCCTAAGACAACAGACATCTCCACAACCGACTGGCCTATGGATGAAGTCAAGCTACGTCGTGCAGTCTCATTACTCTAACCTAATCTAGAAATCACAAACCAAGCTATCAACCTATATAATGTCAACAAAAATGTCTCGAAACGCACAACGTTGATAAACGCATTGTAAACGTTATAGGTAACATTAGTACCGGCATTAGAAACACCATGAAAAACCTACAATGTGGCGTCAGGAATACGGCAAACTAAATTTTACATTGCCTATTTCCAAAATATATCAAATTCCTTTACATAAAATTATTCAGAACGTCCGAACCTTTAAATATATGTACCTGTAGCAGTGCGGTACCTACAGCGTCTATACCGTGAACTTGGTTGTTCTACGACTTCTCTAGTCCGAAAATATTACTCTTAGACTGGCAAACTAACGGACGGACATGGCTAGATCAACTCGTCTTGTCACGCTGGTCCCGAATATAAATACTTTATGGGATATACTATTGAAGTCAGTGTGAATCAGGTCATGTTCATTCACTTACAAGTATATTGGATAAAAGTTATCGTAAATGTGTGGAAAGAAAAAGGGTGTTTGTAAGTATTCGCTTTCATTTTTTGATGTGAAAAGTTTAAGTTGAAAAGTTTAAGACTCCATAAAGTATATATATTCTTGTTCAGCATTTTTATAGTTATATTCACCATGCATTTTAAATTCAACATAAAGTGGTGAATTTATACCAATGTTATTAATATGCATAGTTTTTTTCTCTCTGAGAACACCCTGGGAACCGGCTGGTTTATACACAAACATGTAACAACACGTGCCGCAATTCGCTTGACTGATCTCTCTTTTATGTTCCTATGGTTCAGTTGGCAAATATTAAAGAAACAGACAATAGAAAGAATACCTCGCCCGTGGTGAATTTATGTTTAGCGCAGTATTCGCGCTTTTTCTATAATGAATAGAGTGTTAGAACGACACAGATATAGACATAGAAAGCGAAACAAAATGAGTAATGGGAGCAATTTCACCGCTCTGAATGCCGCCAGCACGCCCGCCCGTATTTATAGAATAACAGGTGAAAAAAAAAACTCTTTTCATATTTGCTTCTGTGGTTTGTTTATTAGACTCTCCTTTCATTTCTTCGTAGCTCTACTCAAATTGCTAAAGCCCTGGTCAGAGCAAGAGTGTCTTATATTTACGTATCAGATTACTAGAATAGTCGCGCCACCTAGTGTGACCATAAATGTCAGCAGCAATGTCGCGCGTCATTGTTGGTAATAACTCCGTTTCTCTTTTGTGTTTGTGTGTGATTGTCGATTCATTTTGTTAACAGTGTTGTGAATTGTTGTCAAAAGTTGTAATCAGCGTTTCTAAGCACGCAAAGTACAAATCAGCTGTTTTACTTTTTTTCTGCACTTGTTGGTCGCAGCAACCATATCCGTCAACAAATGCTTTCGGTATTTGGTTTTTTCAATCTTTACATTTGCTGCACTAACTGCTAATAAAGCACATTTTTCTCTCTTAACCATTTTCGACTACACTGGCTCACACTAAAAATGCAGCTGTCAAATTTCTTGCACACTCGTTTGAACACAATGTAATATTTTTATGTGATATATTGACGAAACACAAGTCATATAACATGACACGAACTAAATATAAGACCATCTGACCAGGCCTTACCAACATTTTGGCTTCGTTCAGTTTTTTGCGTTAATTGGTTGATGACTTCGTGCAAGATTTCTGAACGCCTTTTATTTTGCCTATTTTCTCGAGCTTTAATAATTTACAGAGTTCTATTTCCAGCTTAGATTAATTGATAGAATTTTATGAAGTTGTCGAAGACCAACATTTTTTCAGCGATTTGTCAAAGTTTGTGAAAGTAGACGTAAATTTTTACAGTGAACCTATACTAATGATCTAAAAAATACCTCAAAAAATGCCCAGCATATTTAAGCCAAGCAGCTGTGTTTATCGAACATTTAATTAATTTACATTGCTCTGAGAGCAATCAAAAATCATTTTAAGTTTCAATTGAGCACACAGCTGTTCAGAATGCATATACTCTGCTTCAAGTATTGTACAAATGCATACAAATAGAATATATACACCAAAATATTTTAATAGAATGAGAGAAATGTCAGCAGAATGCCATTCATTGTTCATACACTAGACAACCCTAACAATATACATACTCGTACTTTAGGGAGTTATTGGTACGCATACTCAAAACTCAATTCAAAAATACTTAACAAACATTTATGTGTTGCTTTGCCCATAACGCAATAAAAATGCAAATAACTTTTCTACGTAAGTACTTACCTAGAAATTTACATACCTAAATATAATATATACTCCTATATATATAAATATATATGCACTATAATGTTTTCTCCATCGATCGTATGCACGTTTAGCTCTTTTACTTACTCGTATTTGATTTTGTATGAAGCGAGTTGTTGCGCATGTAAATGTAAGAAATAGAAAATATTTTAGTATTTCATATAATTTTAATGCCAATTCAATTTAATGGTTCATTTCATATGAAAATTGTGAAAACTCTTTTTGCATCTTACTCCTTTCTAGTACATTTCTTAGCTGTGATATTATTTTTTTGCGCATTTTTTTTTCAAGTTAAATTTCGGTTTTTCTTTTTTTTTTTATACTGCGTACAAGTGAAAATGGTTATGGGCGATTGCTATACGTATGTGAGTGAAGATTTTCTTTTTCTTTATTTTACTGCTCGGTAGCATTTTGCATTAGTTTGCTGCAGACGCATTTCTAGCTAACAAAAGAAATTCAATATAAAGATGGCTTCGACGAGAATAGCAACGATTGCTACCAATTTCAAGAACACCAACATCAACGCAAGCAATTTCAATTGCGACAAGGACAACTACAAGGATGACGGCGATGGCAATGATGGCGATGATGACGACGTAGTATATTAAATATGCGAAACATGCATTTGCATTTTGATTTTCGTCTATATTATGATGCAAAAATTGAAGAAATAATCTAACGTTGACGACGACAAGCAGCATCAGCAAACATTTTATGTAAGATCCATACATAATAATATGTATTGAAAAACTCATAATGGTGGCAGCCCTGTACAGTATTTTACAGTTATTTGATTTCTTCAAATGATATCGAATTGTGCGCACATGTGTGCAAAAGGGTTTATTTATAGGGTTTCTTATGTGTGCGTGGATGTCTTTCAACTTTGAGTTTTAATGATTTCAATTGAAGTAAAATTGTATGCTTGTGTAGAGCTTTATTTATTGAAGATACATTACAAATACTTTTCAGTGTTGAAAAATGTAATTGACTGCATGCAAATGATGCGAAATGGGCTGAAGCTTATTGGTCTATAAGATTTATTCAGTTACTTTGCCAATCTCCTCTTTATCTTATCGTTAAGACCTCCCGTGAAGACAAATAACAAATTTGCAATGTCCTTATAGATCGCTGCATGTTCTATACATCGAAATCATCACTATTAAAGCGTCGGAATTACTACACTTCATATTATAATTGTTAAATCAAACTGCTTGTGGCAATTTAAAGCGTCAAACTAAAATAACTTTTAACACTGAAAAATAAAACAAATAAAACTAAAATAAAATGCCTACTTAACCACAATGCGAAAAGTACGACAAGTTATTGGCGCTGCGTGCAAAAAATGTGGAATGCTTGGTTTTTGCCATCGATAAGCACCACAAACATATGTTTCACCCAATAATGAAATGGGCTGCAAAAAGAGTTGCATGCCTTTACCAGCACTAACCCACAGATCGACCGACCGAACGACCGACGCCGTCTGCCCGTTTCACCCGATCCGATTGCCAATTGTTGCAACAATTTTTTGGCTTGTTTGACAATTGTTGCGGTGTGGCATATTTCTGCTTGCATCTCCCACACTCTCGCTCTCCCTCTGGAATGTTTTTGTTCCACCATGCGAATTATTGTTGCTGCCAGTGTTGTTAGTCGCAATAGTGCGCGCTGCATTCGTGCGTACATTGCACGCGCGCTTTGCTAAAAACGTGACCATGACAAAGGCCGTTACAGCGTAGTGTATAGCATATGCAGGAAGGCAGGAAGGCAGGAAGGCAGGCAGGCAGTAGGGAGCATTCAGCATGTACTCTGTATTGGCGACAAGCGATACGCTGCTACTACTTTTGCTGCAACAAACAACTAGAACAGCAGGCAGGCAGGCATGTCATGTCTTTCGCCGTACACTGATCCTTGTTAGCAGCTCTCATTGCCACAGTCTGCATCCTAAGGCTGTTGTTTCGTGAGCAGTTTAACGTAAACGCGCTGAAAGTAGTTTTACCGTGTATTAATTCTCCGTCCATTTGTGTTTTTTTTTTTGTTCTTGTTCACAGCTCTTTAGCATTTGCTAAAGATGCACTTAACAAGGCAATTGTGGTAAGCGGCTTGTAGTATAGAGTGTCAGCAGTCTTTTGAATTGTGCAACACTTTTGCACATATTGTTTGTGTAAATGCAAATTGAAATGAAGTAAAAGACCTAATAGGTGTGTGAGATAAGAATAAAGAATGCAATATTAAGTGAGGAAACAGGAACTCAGTTAAATTTGTTATAGGTGTGTTAATTTGATTTTACAGGACTATTTAAATTCATCTAAATACGCTCAGAGTTTTTAAGTAAGTTGAATGATTTGATCTTTAAAATGGAAATGGGGAAAGGGGATTTTACCTATTCATTATATTATTCCTAAAAACAAGATTTATTTAAATAATTTAGTACAACAAATTGTTTTGAAATTGGAGCTTAAAAACTCTTAGCTTAGCCTTAATACGCGCGAGCACATGAATGCATGATTAATAGTTGATTTATGAATGCATGACCAATTCTTTATTTCCGCGCGAAAAAGTTACTTCCGTTAGAAAAGGATCTGAGCTACTCGTTATAGCGCGCCTAAGGAAGTTTTACTTCAAAAAAAATTTGAGAGCATCTATATGTAATTGTACACATACTGTGACATATGCTTAAACGGTTTCAAGACTTAGTAGTCTGCAAAAACGACCAGTGAAAATCAAGAATGTAATGGTGATTTATGAGACTTCGATAGAGAAAAACTTCCTAATTGTGCTTTTAGCTAGTAATTTTTTTAATGTGGCAAAACACTCAAAAAGTTTATCGTTTATTGAAAAGTAAATTTCTTATTTACATACAAAACTGCTTGGCAAATCACCATGCATAAGACTTCAGTAATTCGACGCTTGACTGGTTAGAAATTGATCTTTTTCACCGCAAGATGTGGTACAGCGATGAAGCTCACTTCTGCTTCAGTGGCTTTATCAATAAGCTAAATTGTTGCATTTGGAGCAACGAAAATCTAATGGTGATCCTTCAGCTACCGTCAACGGCGCCCAATTTTGAACTGTGTTGAACGATTATTTGTTTTCATAAGTAGGTGAACATGGTCTAGAAGACCTTTGATTCAAAACGATGCCACCCCATACCATACATCTGGATCAACCATAGACTTAATGAGAGATGAGTTTGACTACAATATAATTTGCAGAAATGGACACATTGTTGTGAATTGAAACCTAAAATCGTTTATAATTCACAACTTTCGTAGTTTAATCATGTGGCCTTAGTCAAATGAAATTTTAATCCAAAGCCGTTTATAATTTGTAACCAGTTTAAACATTAAACTCAACTTTCATCAGGCGCCGGTATCGGCTGCAGTGCGTCAATCGTCTCACAGCAAAGTTTTCAAAAACTTGCCACTCTTTGCTGTTGGTGTATGGGGTCACGTTCCATGTTTGTATGTCATACCGCTATATCATTTGTCAAGGATGATAACGGTATACTGCCTCTAAGCCTCTAAGCCTCTTGCTTAAGGAAAGATCAGTTCAGCATCAGTGATGAGAAATGCCCTCGACTTAGCGTGAAACATACATTCACTGACGATCTTGGATTAGACTGAACAATCCAGCACCTACTCCACTCAGCAAGCAAGTCCTGTTACTCCTGAGCTAATCTGTGGTTACTGTTGGAGAGCGCAAGTTTATCTTGCTCCAGGCATCATCTGCCTAGGCAGCCATTACAGTTGATCGGTTAGTATCCGATAAGCATGTCGATAGCGAACAGGGAGACCAAACTACCATGAAGTACTACAACTCGAACCGGGTGGTCTGATGATAGCATTGTCCTGACTTTGATCCTGAACCAGCGTCCCTTCCTCTCTCGACTTCCGATCTATATAAGGAATATTAAAGCAAATGAGCAGTGAGTAGCAATTTTTGAGATGGTTGAACAAGTACGCAAGAAGACAAACAACCGAGCTCGATGACTTCGTTTTACTGAATCATGTTGTAGATTGCTGGACGTCTTTATTTACAGGAAAAAATCTTAAAACTACTTAAAATCTATTATTAGATACTAAATACATTATCGGCAGTTCTTACTTATCTGCCTGTGCACAGTTTGTCAACACATGTTAAACACATTCGGAAAGGACCGTATGTAATACATAGATAACTTTTTCTATCTACATATTTTATTACAACGCACGCCTGCGTTCGTGCACATTATATTTTAATGTATTTGGTTTTTTTCTTATTCTTAGCTCTTCGTTTCGACAGATGATGAAATATGAAGTGATAACTTCACCTTCCGTCCAGTCAGATAATGAGAAAATCTATTAAGACTGAACAATGGTGTCATAAAACACACATATGTATAACACTTCATATACAAAATCCTTCAAACACAATTACGCACAATGCAACCTGCAGCGTTACAATGCCACCTCTGACGACACAATACTACAATTTCCGTGCAATGTTGCTACAGCAACTACTGCTGCTGCTGCTGCTGTTTCCTCACTAAAGTATGCTGTTGCATTACTTGAGGGTAACCAAGAAAACCATCGTTGCCGACAACACCGTAGACGACAATGATGCCTCCCAGTTGCTTGTTGCGACATGTCTGCATGGAAGAATGCCTGGCTTGGCTTGTGGCTGTTTTAAATTATAAAATGCAGGCAACATTATTTCCCAGACACAACACGCACAACATAATGCAATTATAGTTGCACACGTCGGTGCTTCTTTATCATAAACCACTCCATGTGGCAGCGTTTCCGGTGTAGTGCGTTGCTACATCAACTCACATTTCGAGTTGGCTTGAACACTTGAGTGCTTTTTAACACTGCACTTCTAACGTCTTCTGTACGTACTTTTGCAAAAATAATAATTTTTAAAAATATTTCATTCAACGCATATGTGTTGAAAACATGCAGACGGACAGGCAGATAGACAGACGGACTTACAGACGGACGGACGGACGGATAGGATAGACAATGTGCCAATTAAAAATTCTGCATCGCTTGTTTTCAATTATAAAATCGACGTCGACGTCTCACAAAACGCACACAAGCGTTAACACAAAAAAAAAAAAGAAAAAGAGTGTTGGAAAGTGCTTCGTTCTCAGCTTGCCTGGAGCATCATCTTGTTTATTTTTTTTTGTGTTAACTTAACTTTAGCAGCGTTTTTGAACTTGAAAGATTTCGGTTTGTTTAGCTGCTTCGCGTGAAATTCGCGCTTCAATTTAGAAGGCTAAAAGAAAAAAAAAATAGACGTAAAATGCGCCTCAGTGAATTAGTTGCGACGAAATTAATTAAAAAGACACCTGACCGTTAATTAAACTGGCAGGCATTGTAGCATTTTCAATTATTTATTTTAGACAAAACACGTTTTAAATAGAATTGTTAGCAGACACAAGAAATTAATACTGAATAAGCGACTTTGAATATTTAATTTATAAAGGTAGGAGAACCAAGTTGGCCAGTTCGGTAATCGATATGTGACTTATGCTTGCCTTACTTGAGGATCGAAAAACGTTAAAAGTCAGTTCCTTATTTAATGTTTCATCTTTATATTAGCTTATAGCACGATATATTATCGAAACACGCCTCTTATCGCTTCCAGCGTGCACTCTGACGTCCGCCTAAGCCAAATAAGTTGCGACGTGTCTTTAGGGTTAGTTAGTTTAGATATAGCTGTCACTCGTTCCACCGTTTTTCGCCTTTATTCTTGATGTATTTTTAATAAGGAGCTTATTGATTGCCGGTGGCATACACATCCAGCTCTTCCCTGGAAAAGGCTGCATAGTTGTCCCTGGCCAAGCAAGTTCATCTGCTTTTTCATTTTCTGTTATATCTCTGTAGCAGGATACGCAGATGAGATACATGCTAAGCTAAAATGCTTAGCCACCACATTTAGAGATGCGCGGTATTCAGAAATAGTTTTTGACTTCGTAGAAAGTGTACTAAGGACTTTGAGAGCAGTTTGGATGGTCTTTAAACAAACTGCTTCTGGACTTAGGCATACCACACGGTCCCAGTCCTCCCGAGTGGCTATTGCAATGGAGTATGCTTTGTCAAAATTTAGACTGAAGACACAATAATCCTTTGGTTTTGCAGGCAGGAGTAGCATTGTCGGTATTTACGCACTATCTCTAAGTCTGAGGGCGTTTGTTAGGGCGAACTGTTTTCTGAACCAAATTCTGCTAATACATACTTCCGCGCTTCTCTAAACGAGTTCCGATGTTTATTTTATCCACTGCTGGCCACCAAGCAAGCACTGCACAGAGTAGTATAGCCCTGTCAGCAGCTGAATAAATTCAATGGACAAATGATGGAGAGAAGTTTCACCTAGTACTAATAGTTCTTTCGCACGGAAATATATAAAATGTTGCTTATTTATATTCTATATTATTAACATTATATTATACTTAAATATTTTTATAGGTTCGTATTTCATTATATTGTCCATTCAATGTATATTCCAAGTCTTTTTGAACAACTGATTGCGCCGAATACTTCGAATCTGATGGCTCGAGCGAAACAGTAAGAAACACCTGATTAGGCAACGTTAGTGTGATTAGATTCAGCAATAACATAGTTGTTCAGGAATGCTTCGTTGGAGTTCGTATCCAAGTCGATGACCATGAATGTCAACTATCCACGGAACAACATCATTACCGTAGACCAGCTACGATATTATGCATTCATTCCCTGTACTCGCCAATTTCGATTTCACCAACATTGGAATCACTGGCCAGAATGTACCGCACTGGAGGGTGGGAATGAGTGGAGAGGAATGTCGAGAAACAATCACAGACAGAGTTAGGCACCTCACAGCAGCTGGAGAGTTGGGATGGGATACTCCGTCAAAGTTGTTTCTATCACGGATAGCGCTCAAGTTTTACTTCAAACTTGGCAAGACTCTGATGTTTCGACTGTTCCAATGACCAAATTTTGATGAACAATTTGAAGATGCAGAAAGTGTGCGCGAAGCTGAATGCCCAAAGTGTTAGCGAACAACCAAAAATCGAGCTGAGTTGAAACCTGGCATGAATTTATGTAGCTGTGTGAAGAAGACCACAACTTTTTAGCCAACGTGATCACAAGAGACGTATCTTGAGTGTTCGAGTACGACGAAGAGACAAAGAGGCAAAATACCGAGCGGCACACATCAGCGTTCCCTCGCCCCTAGAAGGCCAGAATGATCAAATTAATAGATTTTCCGTGACTGGAAAATTCTAAATGGATGTTCTCAAGATACTTAGAAGCAGGGATCAACGCATCTGATCCAATATCACGAAGCATTGAAATCTTCACCATGACATTGCGCCAGCGCACACATACTTTTTTGAGACCAGCAACCTGGCCTATGCATTTGAGCCAATGGTTTCAAATCATCGCTACATTCCTGATGTGTCTCTCCCAAACTTATTCTTCTATTCGTGCTTTAAAACTCCAAATGAAGCAAGAACATCAAAGAGGCTTTAAAGGTAATTCCAGATAAGAACTACCATCTTGCCTTCGATGTCCAAAAATCTTGCTGCCGGCGATGTATCGACGTGGAAGTACTTTAATGATTTGTACTAATCTGATCAGTCTTTTTTCACGAGTCATTGACATTTTTTTTTTCAAAGGAATGTTTTCAACTTAATTTTTTTTGTTTCGTTAGCTACTTTATTCTAGCATCTATAGCACTTGCAGAATTATGTAAAAATGAGCTAGTTCCCTGTATTACTAACGCTCCAGATTTTGTTTTTGAAACTTAATTTTTTCTGCACTTTCTACACCTTAAAACTTTGTCTCCTAGAGGGTTAATCAATACATTTTTCCCTTATACTATCAACCTCAATGCCACACATTCATTCACTCAATACAATACCAAATTTCCCACTTAAAACTAATCTAGCTTCCGAAATAAAAAAAAAACCAGAAAAGATGGAATTTTTCTCATTGACTGCACTTGCCACACGCATGCAACAAAGCAAACTTTCAACAAAGCTAAACCGAAAATTGAAAGAGTAAAAAAGTAAACTAGAAAACATTTTCACAACCCATTTAATCTTTGAACTTCCGCTGATCCTGTTTGTAGTTGCAGCAATCGGTTCAGTTGAGTTTCTCCTACATGCATCTGCATGGTGAAACATTCGGCTTGCCATGCCTCATTGCATTTGCTGCTTACACATAGATACACACACACATGCACCCATAGACGAGTACACACATGATGGCATCAAAGTCGGTTACACATTGAATATGCAATAGCGCGCAAATTTCTCTTGCTCCCGAAACTTCATGTTTCTTTCAATTTCTAGTGACATCAATTGAATTCCTGTCAACGAAACTGTCGCCTGCATTCAGTACATGTGTGTGTGTGTGTGTGAGGCGCAAGGAAATCAATATATATATATATATATATTTTTTTTTATATATATATATATATATATATATATATATATATATATATATATATATATATATATATATATATATATATATATATATATATATATATATATATATATATATATATATATATATATATATATATATATATATATATATATATATATATATATATATATATATATATATATATATATATATATATATATATATATATATATACATATATACAATATGGACGATTTTCGACTGTCAGTCGTCAGTTGGTAAAATATATTTTCGTTTGAGAAATTCTATACCATCGAAGCTCTTTTACTTGACAGTCCAAAATCAGCTGTCGCATACGTATGTATATGTGTGAATGACAACATGAATTTTGTTAGCATCTCAAAAAGAATTTAGAAGTTTTTCGTTTCTAGTGCAACAAACAACATTTTTTTTCTATTTTTATACGACATAATGAGCTGCATCTGGCATTTGCATTCCATGTGGCAAGTATCTGAAGCTGCTGCTACTGCTGCTGCAGTAAATGTATCTACCTGCTGCCACCCTCAAACCGCATTTAATGTTTGGAACTACAATTTGTGCTGCTGCTGTTTTGCATTTTCGCATTCGCATTCGCGTTCGCGTTCGCGTTCTCGACATCGAATATTCGAATTCATCTTGCTGCAAATGCATGCAAAACTTTTACAAAATTTCATTACATTCCGTCAGTAGTTGTAGTTGTTCCATACCCCACCTACATTCACCATTCACCATGAACCTGCATGCACATGCCAAGAACTTCAATTTTGTTGCAATTCATTTCGTTGCACTGCACTCGAAAAGTTGTAACAAGCTTCGAATAAGAAAATTCTTATAGAACAACTTGTTTGCTGGAAAATCGTATAAACTCCTTTTTCTACACTCGAATGACATTTGTTTTGCGCTAATTGGAAATTATTTTAAAACTAATTTGTACAAATGGTTTTTGAGTTGAGCATGTAAGCGTTGAAATAAACAAATTCTACGTTTGAGTTTTGAAGATTAATATAGAAATGTAATTGGAATATGTGCTAGAATTTAGAATTGGTGTAGATACTACGAAAACATTAGAAACACTGAAGTACAATAGTTCTTAAGAAACTTTGAATTAAGTCATAGAAAAATACATACAAAAGTCCAGAAATACTTTCAAATACTTTGATTTGATTTATCTTGACAAAATTTGATTTCTCGAAGAGATTTGACTTGGCAGAACAACATCGAAAGAATTTCTTTGTCACATTCAACATAATAAAAATTCGAATACATGTTCAAACACATTAAGAAATACGAATATTTAAAATAATAATAACTATAGAAACCATGTAAAGATATCCAATTTCTAAAACCACCGTTTTGATGTTTCATTAAATACTTGGCTCACTCTCTATAAATAGCACCGACTAGATCAGTAAGAACGATTGTCAACAGAGAATGGGAAAGAGAGACAGCATCAGACGTAGCAGCAGACACAAAACGCAGAAAGTTTCTCTCTCTCTCTCTCTCTCTCTCTCTCTCTCTCTCTATTTCTATCTTCTCTCTATCTTCTCACTCTGTGTCTTTCAATGTGTACGCTTATACAATAAGTTGCATAGACAGCTATTGACGGGCACCGATGTTATACATGCAATCCCGTTAGATTAGTGCGTTGAAAATGTTTTGTTGTTTGGTTATATGCTAACATACGAAGACCGCTTCGTAATAATTATGAACGCTTCTTTATTAAAGTGACTTATGTATGCATGAACGGCTCGTACACATAATGCAGTATAAAGTTGAAGCAAGAAAGATGCTTTAATAATTTTTTGCACTATGTGTCTAATGCGTTTTTTAGCTACAAATCGCACTTTAATTGTGAGCAATGAATAGTTTTTAAATTGGTAATGAATGCAATAAAAACGTTTTCCGCACAAAAAGGCGCAAGTGGGTTCATGGCTTGTAAGATGGTAGCCCCAAAAAAAAAACCAAAACACTTTAAAACTTACTGCTGTTGTTGTTGTGAATGCTCCTGTTGTTGTTTCTGTGGTTGCTGCTGTTGTTGTCGATTTCACTCAGAAATATCAATGGTTTAAAGTCGTTTCAAAGGTTTCAAAGCTCATTTCTGTGAGTCACTTAAGAGCGATAATGATATCTTAAAACGTAAAAGCTCAAGTAAGCATTTTAACTATTGCAAACGAGTTCTGTTTTAGTCAATCACTGTATTCGTTTCTTAATTATTCCTGAACAAAAACAAAAAGCCACTCAATAATTTGAGAATTGAATTGAAGGGTATTTCTAAATATTATGGTGCTAAGTGAAAATGTCCATTGAATGGTGCTATTTAGAAACATCTAAGAAGATTGGAGAAACAAGCCGCTTTAAGAACCTAAGAAACGCGAGAAGAAGAGAATGACAGCTGCTTACATAAACGTCAGTCAAATGAAGAGCATCCGAAATGCGTGTTCCGTTGCAACTTAGAACGAAAGAAGAAGCAGAACGACAGGCAGTTTTAATGGCAACAAGGCACAAGGGATAAAGATAACAAACTAAGGGATAAAGATAACAAACTCTAAGCGGCATGTCGAAGCGCTTTTTAAAGAAGTACTTGGGCTGTTTCTAATTTATTGCCATACAAGAGCGAAACATATTGATTGCCTCAATTTTGACGGGTATAGAAACCCACGGTCAACTCGCTCCAATGTGAAACGCTGCTAAAAGCAAGTAAAAATATATTCAATACATTTCTAAAACAGTAACACGAGTAAAAAGAATAAAACCACTTCTAGTTATATGCAGAGCTGAACATTCTAACCTCACATTCTAAACAGATTTGTAAATGCAAGCAATAATAAAAATAAGAAATATTCCATAATCCTTTCAATAAAACAATCATAATTTCACTATAAGCTGCATGAAAATAACTAAAATTCTCTATTTCTTTAACAAATTAAAAATCCATTAAATGGAATTTTGCTTTTGTCTCGCATAAAATTTTATAACCCAACAATGTTCGTAGTCGTTCTTTTGCGCTTGCATCCCGAACGGCTATAAAAACCAACTGTGCGCAACGAAGCCAAATGGCCAGCAGAATGGGACTCCGAAGTAGAAGAAAAAGTCAGTTCAATGTGGAGTAGAAAAAAAAAATAAAAAAAAAAAAATATCCTTAGAAATATGCAAACTGAAAGTATTTGCGTCAGTGCGCCTCGAATGCCGGAATATAGCTTGAACTGAAACATGCCAAGCACTCACATGCTGAAAATCTTCTTCGAAAGTATGCAAGTACGACGCAGAGAACATGAGGACCACCACTTTCATCGTGACACCTTCAGGGATACAAAAAAAAAAAAAAAAACGAAAATGGAGAAGCAGTGAAGCACTACTTAGGATATCACACGGTGATGCTTAGCTAGCTAGCTAGCTGAATAACTTCGGCATTGGCATTAGCGCTGTGTAAATGTCTGTGCACGAATGAATGTGTTGGAGTATGCCCAACGGCTATACAATCTAAACTCAATTTTCTAAATTGTTGAAATATTTTTTCCACTGCTGCTACTGCGTTGTTGCATTGTGAGAAAAAAAATTGGCATCTCTGATTGTCCTCAGGTGTTTTTCATGTTTTGCTATAGAAGAATACTTTGCTTTAGTCACTTTTTCATGGAATTCTGTGTATGTGTGTGTGTGTGTGTGTGTGTGTATTTGTATCTGAGATTGCGTTTGCATTTGCATACCTAAGTTGACTTCAATTAGTTTGAGATTAATGGAGTTGCGTTTAGCTTCTTTGTCAGCAAATTGACGCAAAATGGCTAATATGGCAAATACATACTTCATGCCTTAATGCTTTGACATTGTAAGCTAGTTAGAGAATTTTTTTCCATAAATGAGAATATTGTAATGAATGTTTTAAATGTAATTACGCGTATTGACAGTTGTAGTGCCCTATGTATATATTAAATTCGATAGGCCCATAGCGCAAAATAACAATCAACCGTTTTGTATATAGAAAAAGGTGGAGATAAAAGTCTTTGTACAAGCAATCTAATAGCAACACCCTAGCACACTGTACAGAGTCGTGTTGAAAGACAAAAATCGATCGATATTCTTAGTATAAAGAAAGCAGTAAGAATGCTCTCCCAATTAAACTAAACGATTGTGAAAGAGCACAATTAAAGGGCGACTTCAATGTATACTTACTGACCATTCTGCATGACTCAGACCCCAAGAGCACAATTAATGGAAGACTTCTACTTCACTAAAATCGTTTTTCACCGAGTTTTTCAATATCTATTTAAAAGTTGAATATCAGATATTCCACAACAAGCTTAAACAAAATTGTGTGAACTGGCCGAATAACAGACAGTTAAATTTTAGCCATAAAACTCAAGGACTTTCCTAGTCTCTTCTGCAATACATCAGAATCATGTCAGCTAATAAAAACTCAACTGAGGAACATATCATGAAAGGTCAGTGAAATCGTAATATACAGTTTTATTCCAAACAGAAAATACATTTAAGTCTGTTTTCAGTTATAAAATTCACAGTTAACTAACAGTAGACTGTGGAGATCAAAGCTTTTGACGGTTTCACAATGCTTGTGCGGTTACAGTTCAGGAGTCATTGCAGCCATTTCAAAGCTATAACTTAAAACTGTTTCTAAAAGCTTTTCCCGTCTTAACGACTACTGGTACAACGGTGACCCTTTTAGCTTCGAATTTCGACCGTTGGGACATATAGATCCCATTCCATTTGCTTTTCTGACACAAATTCTTTATATTCAATAAATTTACTGAGTCTTGAACGCTTACTTCTGCATGTTACAAACTTCGTATCGAACTTAATATGCATACTATTCATATTCACGCTATGTGTGATAATTATAAGATACATGAATACCGAATTCAGTGCGGTAAAGAAAGACAGAGAGACGGACACGTGGGTACAAAAATGGAGCTCAAACGAAATCGTGTTACAACTTCGAAGTAGTGTTGGCTTTAGGGAACCTAAATATGTTCAAGTTTTTGCGCCGTTGCATGACCGTGAACGAAACATGAATCCATCGCAACACTTTAGATGCCAAGCAGCAGTTGAAAAACTGCATAATGATGCAGATTAATAAAAATTTTAACGTAAACTAAAAATATGTGGTGCTTCGCAGAAAAAAAAAAACAAAACTTATTTAAAAACTACAAATGCCATAGGATATTAGAACGTGTATTTTGAATCCACGATATTTATTCTAGATCCTTTCTTTTGTGCATAACAAAACTAGAACATGGAGTTGCGCTGCAAGTCACAAAAATAGCAATACACAGGCTCCAACCTCATCGAAATTCAGTATACAAATGCTGTAAATATGACTTGAATGTGTAGTTTCTAAGTCAAAAGATTTTGAAATTTCACTTATCAGAAAGTCAAACTAATTACACCTTGAAATTATGCTTTGATCCTGTTATAACTGTACTCTTTTCAATTAGAAAAACACACACACAGAAAATAGAAAAAAGCTAAACAATATAAAGTAATTTATTGCATATCCTGTTTTACAGTCGATGTCCTGGTTGTATGTATTTATAATTCGACCAAACTTTATTTTATGACACTGGCTATTTATGTAAACGTACAAAGTGCCAACATTTCTCTATATAAGAAGAAAGACTAAAGGAAGGAAGTGTTTTTCTAGACAAATTCATCTAGAATGAGGATTGGGTGCATAATATGAGGGTTGTGTGCATAGATTGAGCTTGTTATGCGAAAAGTTGTAAACATTGAGCAAGCCTCAAATCCTTTTTTATGTGTCTAAAAACTTGCCGCAGTAATAAAGAAGATTACTCTAAGCACAATTCTGTGTACAGAATATGTACGACGTGCAAGTACATGAGGCAAACAATGATAACAGCTATTTTTGTGTGGAAATCTGAAATTAAATAAAAGTAACAAATGCGGCATGTGAATTGAATTGTTTTTTAGGAATTCTATAGATATAAATTTAATTGTTTTTTTGGCAGCAGTAACAATTAAATTTGAACGCAAATTATTTTTAAAGTGTTATTCCCGAATGGTACACAATTTTTGTTTGATATATGAAATTTTTGGTGTGTGCTCGATGAATAGCTGAGTTTAGTTTTGAAAGTGGCCATAATACTTTTCTTAGTTTTTAATTGCAATTAAAAAGTTTCTGTGAAAGCATCCCAAAGAACAATGCCACAAATATAATAAAATACACACACATACATACACGTATAGCAAGTGTCAGCACTAGAGAGTGCTAGCTATATATGCAATAGAAAGTGATGGCATGCTAACGAAAATTGTGTCTCCATAGACTTTTGGCTTAGCTCAAAAAACTTTACCGGTCATAATGACAATGGCAACCAAGAAATAAAGGAGAACATCATGGACATGCAGACAGCAGCCTGTTATACGGACTAAGCCAAGAAAGGCCAGGCGAGAAATTCAGCAGCAGTCAACGTTGTAATACTAGCTATAGCCTCAACGACACAAAAGAACCTAAGGGGTTTAAACTTAATGATTTTTGACTTAAAGTTTTTTGTGTTTAAACTAAAACAAAACACATAGAAAAGACACAGACTTTTTCGTTTAGTAGTTAAAATTTTACGACTTGTAATACACACTACAATGTACATTTTCCAAAAACGAATAAAAAATTAAAACTATGCAATGGTAGAGGTTTTTGGAGAAGTTGACGCTAGATCTGCGTAATTGCATGCTAAGTTGCTAGCTATCTTCATGTAAAATCAACACAGCAACAACCTAAACACAGAAAAACTTGGAAAACGAAAACTTTTATCATAACAATTTGTTGCGACTGACTCTAAGAGCATGAAGTGAAGTACTACTCGAAAGAAGAAAAAAAAGTTATACAAAAATATAGAATTGTAAAGTTACAGCATCATTTTGAAATTTCTCTGCTGGTTAGTTTGAGAAACTATTTAAAGAAAACTAAGAGCACTTTTGTTTCGACTGCAATTAAAGTGTGGAAAATGTTTTTTTAATTGTAAAATATTAGCTATGAAAACAGTCTATTAGTGTACAGTGCACGAAAACTTGAAGTTTATGTAATATTTTTTTGCATCATTTATGAACAGTGAGTGGAAATGTTTCAGAAGTTATTTTCAATTTATTGAGATTTTATTTACAAGTGTTGCAAAAATGCGATCGTTTGAGTTAATACAAAACTGTAAAAAGCTTTAAATTTCTGTTAACCGTTATTTGAACCGTTAGTTACGCATGCTTCTAAAACTGTAGGCATGCAAAATGTTTGAGCAGAATAGAAGGAGAAGTTCATTTGAGTTTATAATGTAGCGCAAATTATTACCCCTCCTCACTTGTAACACTTTTTCGCAATAGGTACCCCTTCACCTTCCCATCATTAATACGTCACACGACGAACAGTACACTAGTATTTGTGTGCGAAGCGGCTGTTCATTCAAAAATATCTAAGAACTTTATACGGGGACAACATTTGGACTACATTTGGACTACATTTTGGACTACATTTGGACTACCTTTATAAGTAAGCGAGTTACACTGCTTAATACTTATGTGAAGCGTTCTCCCGTCCGAAGCAACGGTATCAAATTTCAAGTTGATATTGCATGTAACGAAGTTTTCCATACAAAAATGAAAAGCCAATACAAAAAAGTCCATATACCGGCTTACAATTGGATATCTTAAAAATTGGTTCCCAAAAAATGCACAACAACATTCAGTCAGATGGACAGACAGACATGGCTAGATGGACTCGTCTCGTCTAACTGTTCAATTATATGTATACTTCATGAAGTCTACGAAGTTTTCTTTAATGAGCTTCAAGCTTTTTGACAAATTGTTAATGCCATTTCACGGTATGTGTGAGTGGTATAAAAAGCTATGTCAACTGGGTCTTTAGGTCTACACGATCGATAATGTCATTTCAACAATTTAAACGTATTATTACATCGGTTATGCGGACAATTCGCCAAAAATGTCATCGGAAATATGGACAAAAGACAACCTTCCATATAATTAGTATTCATTTTAGGAAATAGCTTTAATAAACAAAGGGTACACACACTGACAATTGATCTTATGTGGTTTCTCATCGATACTGCAATAACTGATGTAGTTTTCTTTTGAAGTCTGTAATTAAATATTAAATCTGATCAAACTACCAAACAATACTATAAAAATCACATACAATTCATACATTTATAACGAACAAAACAAAAATGCAAGAACATTTATTACATATGTATCTGAAAATCTGCAACAACTTTTATAATTCCTGTTAGTAAAATTCTGCGATCTTCAACATTGCATTAACTTGCAGCTTTTAGCTTAACAAAGCTTTCGTTACAGTGACTCTCAAAACAAAACTCGGTCAATACTGCCTCCAAAAGAAGCTTTCACCTACATAGATCTTCGAAGCGACAAAACTTCTTTCCGTAAACATTAAAATTATTGTACACAAAACTTGCACTCGTACGTATTATACGTATGTATATATCACAAAACAATAAAAAGTTAATTATTGCAGCTGCAAACGATTTCGTATAAATTAAAAAAGTCTGTGCAAACAAGAGTCAAGTTCATAAAGCCAATAATATGAAATAACGCTTTTTTACTCGTATATGGATATACCAACTCATGGGGCTTCAACAGGGAGAAAAAGCGGTGCAACGCCTAAAGAGAGGCCATCGTTGAGCATGTCTGAAGAGCGGAACGAACGGTAAACTGTTGGTCTGCTCTGAATTACGCTCTTTCATAGATCGCAGCGATACCGTTTTTAAATACGCGACTGCCATATAGCGGCGTTCAGTTGAGTTTAGCGCTCCAGCTTGAGCGCAAGTAACGTAAAGCGAAAACGAACGGGTTTTTGAAACAGCTGTGCGTGTAGACAACTAACGGCATTATTAAATAATTGAAGATTTGTAAAAATTGGTTATAACACCTTCTAAATGAAAATGAATTTGTGCTATATTATAGTATAATACACAAAATTATGCCAAAACAATGCTGCAAAAATTGTACTCCAAGCTAAATTCAACTCCTGGCTGTGTCTTGTAACAAAAATTGTGGTTCAAAGTGGTTACAACTGGATTTGCACAAGCTAAATATATAAACATAATAAATATAAAAGAAAAAAGTCTCGAAAGCTATCAAGTACTTTTTTTTTATATTATAAAACGTTAATTAACGCAGCAAAATACTTCGTAATCTTCAAAAGAAGAAGAAGAAAAAAAGCAAAAATAATTTCAAAAGTGAAGGTAAGACGCAACGTGTTGTAATTTAGCTAGTGCGAAGCCAAGGAAGTTAAACTTACAATGCAGTACATAAATATCGAGTATTAACCAGAATTTTCTTAGCTGATTTTGAAGTCTTGAATAAAAATAAAAAACATCATGCGGACGCGCATGCGCGTGACTCAATTGGCCACTTTGCGCAGCTTTGTGGAACTGTGGTAACTAGTTACACGAGAAGTGGAGGGGTTCCGTCATTCTTTGTTTGGGTTCAACTGCATTTGTGTATTTTCGTGCGCGCACTTCACTTGGAGAACTTCATTTATTTGTTTTTCAAAAGCTTTTGTTGACTCGTTTGTTGTTGCTTTTGGCAAGCATTTTTTCTAAGCGGAAACTTGAAATTAATTATTAATGACTCTATGTGGTATTCAAAGTTTTTTCTTCGTTGATTTAACTTCGTACCTCAACTCACCGCAGCGCGATGACGTACGCATGCTGACGATGCTCATTAATTTCGGCTTAATGTTGCGGAGAAAAAACAAAATTATTATAGTATATACTACATAATATGTAGTATCTGATCGTATCAGACACCGTCAGTCATGTGGCAAACACGTTTTTGAATTTGTACATTTTTTTCCTCAAAATATTCAGATTTAATGATAATAATTCGAACAGACGCAGATACAAAGTCAGTCGATCTTTAAGTGTCAACTGAATATTGTAGATTTTAAACATTTTCTTCATTTTAAATGGTGATTCAATTTTTTCTTGAAATTATTCTAAAATAAAGAGTATAACTATTCAAAACTAAAGCATACTTTGTATTATAGCGGAACAAGTTTTTATAACTGAAGAAATAATCAATTAATATAAATATATTTTTGATACTTATCAAACATAGTGTGAATATTAGATTAAATTTGTTGAGAAGTTTTTTACATCCAAGGACACATAAAGATATATATATATATATATATATATATATATATATATATATATATATTGTATTAGCTCTGGTTATACCAAACCTAACGTTTTCTATTATTTATTCCAAAATGGACAAAAAATCGAAGTCGGTCCTCTGAAGTATACTTTCGATACAGATGCAATTTATATCGCATCTCATATCATTTCATCATGAAGATGTTCATAAACAAGGAAGAATTTTACAGTTCAGTGAGTGCACGAATATAGACTTCTTCAGCTGACTATATACAGTCTTACATTTAAATTTGATAAATATAAATATTTTTCAAATTTAAAAAAAGCGCTACCCGTAAGAGTAGGCTGGAAATGCCTATCTATATATAAAATGGCAACATATTCGTCTGATTTTTTTTTGTTTTTGTTTGTTGGGTTGCTTGTGAAGGGGAGTAGGGACGAATGTTAGTTATCTAATGTATTGCGTCTAAGCTAGGTAAAGTCGTCGGCCAATTACAAAGACCTAAACTCTCTCCAACTCTCAGTTCTCTCAATTTTTTAAAAATTTACAACGACAAAAATATGAACGAACTTGCCAACATATTGGCGAGAATCAGTTGAGTGCCCGGCTTCATAGTATTGTTGATAAAATTTAAAAAAAGTACGAATGAATATTTCTTGGAGTCTGTTGTCGGCGGGTTGATCAAAGTCAGCACTTAATGCTTTCAGCACTAAAGGAACAGGCAAGAGAGCGAATACGCTTATGCGTACCAGCCTTATGTCAAACGAAACATGTTGGTCATACTTAACGCTTACAGAATTTTCAACTGACACACTGTACGGTTTTATATTGTCGCTATAATGGTTAAATTTCAACCACAGTGCAAACACTAGGTAAAAAAATAAAATAGCATCATATCGAAATTCAAATTGGTATGATTATAATAGTAAAATAAAGTTATATATAAAATCTTAAAGTGGATGGTAGGTTTGGAATTATTAAACCTAAAAGTGAGCGGACCGTACCCACTGATACTTATGTGAAGCGACCGTCCATTAGAAGGCACCATATAAAATTTTTAAATTTATATTGACAAGATATTTCGCAAAAAAACATAAAACCGTGTGGAGGCTAAACGAGGAAGTAAGCGTGACAGACAAATATACTCTATAAACTTGGGATGAAAATATGCTGCCATAACAGTCAAATATCAGACAGACGGACATGGCTGTCTCGTCGAACTGTTGAAGAATATATACGTATACTTTATATCATTTACGAGCTGGACGGCCTAAAAAGTGTAGATATGTATATGTATATACAAAACGCTGTATAGTAAGCGTGGCACCAAAAAAAAAAAAAAAAAAAATTATTAACCCGATGTTATAAGCGGCTTTTCTACACTCAAATTTTGAAATGTCTACTTCTTATTGCATCGGAGATCCATCTGTTTATACACTGAAAGAACGGACATACGAACAGATCTATATCCACTCGACTTTTGATGCAGATCAACAATATCAGTTTAAAAATATAGTGTATTTATATACTTTTTGTGATATTCTACTGTTTTTTTTTTTTTTTGGCTTTTACATATATTTGCAAATATATGATGTAGCCTCTTACCCTATCAGTACAGTGTATAAAAATTCGAGTAGAGCGTGTTTATTTACTTATATTATACGACGAATGTAAGGAATGACATTTTGAGAGTTTGGTTTCCGAAACTCTTATAGTCTCTTATAGTGATATGCCATCTCTCAGACTGACGCACGCATTGAAGAACTGAGCTGGATTGACAAGTCTCATAGGCACAGTTTTCACTTAACTATGCTACATACGTTGCAACAAACCCAGTGTACCCTACTTACATCAAGTTTTCTGTAGGGCATAGGTTAAGATGGCCAACATGGTTGAACCCCACATTGTCTCTTAGGCCAGCATAGGCCCCTTGTGACAGCATATGTATTTCCTATTTCTACCGCAGCTACTCTGAGAAGCACTTTGACAGTGTCAAGAACGTTGAGATATGTGTAATCTGTTTTTCCGAGATCTCAGTTAAGTTATGCAGGAAGGGGCTCCCTAATAACGTCAGTCTTTTGCTACTATGGGCCGGGCAGTGACATAGCAAGTGCTCGACCGTCTCGTTCTCCTCGGCATTTCCACAGCTTCTGCAGAAGTCCCTGGAGTTTACCGCTAGCCTTGTGGCATCTCTCCCTATTATTTGGTATTTATGTTTTTGCTTGAAACTGTATCCCTTTAAAATAGAAGTCAGTCTTAAAGTCAAGTGAACTCCCAGAACTATATATAGGCATACAATTATTTTGCTCTCCATGTACAATACAAAATGAAGAAAGCACTTAAACCAAAAGTGTCTGTGTATAAGCACAAAATCCATTTGAACTTTTTTTTTAAATCCGATTTGCATAAATTGTTTACATTGTTGCACGTACAGGTGAAAACATAAATAAACCTGTTATTTTTAGGTTTATCTGTTAACATTAAACCGAAGAAAAAAAGAGTTAAATAAACTCCCGCATAGTTAAACAAGTCGTGACTGTTTTTACAAAACTACTTCAAATCATCAACTGTGTTAGCTACAATACTAGGTCAAGGTACAATAATGGGCATTATTTAAACAAATGATTGAATATGCACCAACATTATTTAACAGCACAGGAAATTTGAATTTTGAATGACTTTTAATAGCACATTTTTTGTAAATGATTTCTGTACGCAAGGTAATTTTGTTGAAGTATCTGCTGAAATTATGCTTCTTTTTTTTTTTTAATTACAAGTTAAGTTTTTGCTGTAGTTGTGCTTTTCACTTCAGAACTGGTTTTCAATGAGCTGGATGATTTCAATGAATTGAATGATTTCTAAGAAATCAAAAAATTGAGTTAGAATAAAAACTCTCAAAGTGACGCATCACAGAATTCTTGCGAAATTTACTAATAAGAACTGAAGACAAATGAGAAACTTATTAATTAAAGGAGTATTTTAAAAAGCAGAGTTGAAACATTTGTATAAACATACCTAATACTTTTATACATACCAAAATCATTTACTAACTCAAATGTGCTCACTTCCGAGAAGATTTTGCTAAAGTGAATGATAAATTGTTTGCCCAGTTTGAATTCACTTGCATTGAGTAATATGAAATTCATAGGTATGCTAAATCACAAGTGAATCTCAAATCGCAAAATCGCATACCAAAATCATGTCATTTTGTCGAATTCACTTAAACAGAATCTTTCCGAAAATGAGAACCGAAAAGATGGTTTCTCTCTGCATCCAAACTATAATTGTTTCACTGTATCATAACTTTAATGCAAAAACGCAATATTTCTGAACGATTACACAAATATTTGAATACCGGTCGCAAATAGCGCAAAAAGCTACGAATTTTTAATTATACATACGAGTAAATACGTTCAATAGTGAATCACACTGAATGCTCTAATGTTTTTGTTCTATTTATTAACATTTGCCATAAATAAAATATCAGAGTAACTCCTACTTTAAAGGCAGAGACAGCACAAAGGCTTGCGTTCCGAATAATTATTTCCAATGGAACATTTCTAATATGAATCACAGTTTGGAATCAAATGTTCGAGTCAATAGAAGATTCTATCACACTGTTGTACTCTTTTATTGGAATATGGAATGGAACGAAGTTCACATTACTTTGTTGCATAGATTTGAATATAATCCAATTAATGACTTCAGTTTTATACACACATCTTGCGAATAGTGGGGCTTAAAGTATATTTTGTGCTGTTATAGGTGATCAGTTCAACAAATTTGAAATAAATGTTGGTATATTTCAAAGCCTCTACAGTGCTATATACAAATGTTAGTTGTCTCAAGGTCATTATACATTGACAAATATTTGTTGACATATTTTATTTAAATTCGAACAAAAATAAGAATAACTTTTTGCGACACAGAAAATGTTCTAAAAGTAACTGAGCCATTAAATTTATACTAACTTTTCAGTTGCTCCTTTCTAATAGAGTGATTAGCATTCAGCAATAAGCTCTACGAACCCTCCGAGCCTGAGCTCTTTTAATCTAAGTAGCTTTTGCTTGCTAGTGAATGGTACAATGGTCGTTTTGGCAGGGTTGATGTTAAGTCCTAACTAGTGTGATTTTGAGTCCTCTGTTGATTATGTCATAGAGTGTCTCTTGAAACTTTAGAATTGATATTATGGCGATGTCATCTGCATACACTTGGCATCGTATGCCATTCGCGGTTAGCCTACATAGTAGGCTGTCTACGATTAGGCTCCATAGAAGGCGAAAAAGTACTGCCCCCTGTGGGCAACCCTTAACCGTTTGTACTCTAATGTTGGTACCATTCACTCTCGTCTCAGCTGTTCTTGTGCTCAATAATGACTATAATTGGGTCTACTGCCCTATCTACTAGTGCGTGACATATTGTTGCATGACTTGTATTTTCAAAAGCTCCCTCAATGTCCAGAAAGGCACATAAGGTGATCTCCTTCCTTTCAATGGTTGCATTAATTGCTCCAGTCAGCAGAGTTAAGCAGAGTGCGGTGTCAGTCGACTTTGCCGCCCTGTATGCATGTTGGTCTCGATGCAACGGTCTCCGAAGCAATACTGTTTCTCGAATGTGCGTGCTTGTCTAGCACTTACTACATCGTTTTTAACAAAAATGATGTTAAGCTGATAGGTCTGAATGCTTTGAGTAGGGTTGCATCGTTCTTCCCTGCCTTAGGGATAACGACAACTCTGGCACTTCTCCAAGTGGTTCGGATATGACCTAGTGCCAAGCTGCTGGTCATAATCTTGTGCAGTTTTGCGTGTGAAGGTTGCGATTTGAAGGCTTTAAAGCTAGATATAGACCACCTAAATTTTTCTTTACTTATCACAAAATTGGCGAATACTATATTCGCCCTATTTGTTCTTACATGCGACTCCTCTTGTTGATGTAATTCCACATGTGCCACCTGGGAAATGGGTGTCTAGGAGTAGCTGCATTTTTTGTTCCTCACTTGTGCATCGTAAGATATGAAATAGGAACGCTGAACAATGTTTTATCTAATCCATATAAAACTCAGATCTTTTTTTATTTTTACCAACTTTCCTTAATTAATATTTTAGTTAAACAAAACTTTACCCTTACAAAAATTCACAATAGACTTTAACCAATCAACACTTCCTAATTTACTTTATCCAGCTCAGATATATACTAAATGCAACAATTTAACACGTTAGCAACTATAAACACATTCATACATACCCGTATAAAAACCCAATCAAAACTGAATTACGATGTTTACATTGTAGCTAGATAAATAATTTATATCTTTGCAGATAAGCAAGAGCACAACAAATATAAGTTCAACAACACAAAATACCGCTGTCTTGATAAAAAGTATAAAGATTTGTTTAAACAATTTATATTTATAACACAAACTCAAAATAGAAAAAAGAAAAAAGACAAAAAAGTTGTTAATTAAAGAGACCATAAAATTGACATGCTTCGAGACGCTGTCAATAATGATAATAATAATAATAATAATAACCATAATTTTTGCAGCTAATTGTCAATTGAGTGTTAATGGTCGTGGGATTTTTGTGTTTATGTTGTGTTTAAACTTTACAAATAGTATGTGTGGAGATAATTTGCAGAATTTATGGTTATTTGTGCGTTCGAAGTTCGAACGTTAAAGTTTAATCAGCTGTAAAGTATTTGTTCCATGGTGCTATAAAACGCTAGAATGTGTTGCAACAGTCTGCTGAATTTAATTTTAAATTATTTTATTTAAAACTGTTTTGCTAAAAAACTAAAACTAAATAATTTCGCGTTTCGGGGTAGTGTGTAAAATAATTGGAGTAGCGCGACTCTAAGTTGAAGTAGGTTCATTGGTGTCTCATATGTTGTACGTGTCTTAGCTACTTTAGTTTTTATACAAAACAATTTATTACGTGCCTGTTTTAATATTGTTGAGTAACTTTAGGTTTGTATTTAGAATCTATAGAAACTAATTAGACAATTTCTGGGCACGTTTAAATGTCTGCAAACGAAAGAATTATTTTGTTTTATTTGGGTGCTGTAATAATTGAAATAAGTTTATTGTCATAATATGGTAATTAAATGTAAGCACTTGATGCTCAATAATTATAACTTTGTCACATTTCAGTTACTGTATGGTAGATTTTCACTTATAATGTAACTAAAGATTGTAAACAAGTACAAGCAATGTAATTAGCGTTTTTTATGTTACACGTATTATGTAAGGGCTTCTCTGACAGCTCTCTATGGGTGCGATAACTTTTTCGGCCATTTTATAACAACCATGCCGTCATTCGAGTGATTATAGTCATAAACTAGTAGAGTATATTTGATAGTAGACAGCCACTGTTTATCATTATGGGTTGCCAATGTAAACAATGTTGTAAGTCTTTCTCTTTTTATGCAGATAGTATTACCGCTATTCGCATATAGCACTTACCGGTCTCACTCGTCTACTCTTTTTGATTTTTTTTTTTTGGTTTTTTTTTTGTGCTTTGCCTCGCATTTCTAAATATAACGGCAAATTTAATATTCTGTTTCACTCGCACTCGCATAGCAATATTTGATGATGAAATATGCAATGATGAAATGCGTACTAGCCGAAACCGGTGTGTGCTACGTTTAATTTGTACAAGCTTTTATTTAATTTACTGTATGTCTGGTTCGAATTTTGAAATTCGTTTTTAACCCACTTTTATTGATCGGATTAAGCTGAAATTTGACACGCATGGATTCGTTGACCTTGTAAATCTATACTACTATTATAAAGCTGAAGAGTTTGTTTGTTTGCTTGAACGCGTTCTCAGGAACTACTGGTCTGATTTGAAAATTTGTTTCAGTGTTAGAGAGCGCATTTATCGAGCAAGGCTATATGCTATATATCATCACGCTGAGACCAATAGGATCGGAGCACCAATAGTTATATAAATCTAAAATCTATATATGTATGTATGTATGTGAAAGGTGGGAAGGACCACAAAATTTCATATAAGCGCTAGCAAGCGAACTAGATGTTGATCAACTCAACGCTAGATGTCGCACCAGCTGGTCATGAGCTCAACGCGTTCAAGCTCAATGATCATGAGTTGGTGTTTTTAAAATTCTATTACTACATTATTATATGTATTTAAAATGTATCTTCTATATATGTATATAAAAATGGAAGTTTGTATATATGTTCCCTATAGACTTCGAAACCGCTTGACCGATTTTGAGCAATTTCTGTGGCAATATTCAAAATAGTACCGTGGGTGATACTGTGAAGATTCGTGGCGATTGGATAAAGAGAAAATTTTTTTTTTTAGATTTTTCTAATTTTAATAGAATTGGATGTAGAGTAAAGAAGCATGTTGAAGGTGGGGAAGATGGAAGGAGTGGCAGGGGGTGGGAGTGGCAGGGGGTAGGAGTGGCAGGGGGAAGGAGTGGCAGGGGAAAGAGGAGGGCCGCTTACAACGTCGCGGGGACCATCTAGTAATATTATATAACCTTTGATGATGAAATATAAACGACTCATGGATAAACTATGCAAAGGAAAAACAGTTTTGTAGCAATTTATCTGCTTTAAACACAATTTATTCGCTTCATTTATACATTTTTTTTTTCGTTGAAAGGGTAAAAAATTTTAAGCTAAAAAGGCTTTACACATAAATCACATGTTAAAATTTACACAAGCAGTTTATGCAGCTACAGACTGAAGAAATGCTACTTGCTGCTTTAAAATCAATCAAAATCTCAAACATTAGAGGTGCCACAGAATACGCTTTTACCTCAAAATCGCTACATTTCATTTCAAAACGGTCCCATCTTGTGCATTTTGTAATCTAAACCACATAATGTAAGCTTTTAGATACTATCAAAGCTGAAGTTTTGTTAAAGTTCACGTTTTATCTTGTTTCATAATTCAATTAAGTAATATTCTAATATAGAAATAAAAACGCTTTAAACTGACAAGTATCGATTCGAACTATTGACGCTCGAACTGGCAGTACTGCATAATATAACAGCTGTTTTAGCAAAAGCGAACACATTTTTTGTCTCACTCACACTCAGTAATATAGCACGAAAAAAGTTTAGTACTCACTTAAAATGTCATGTCTGCGCGAGAGACAAACAAAAATGATAGCGAGCGCCGCTGTTCATTTGAATTATTTCCTAATTTTGACAGAAATTTGAATTATTTTACTATCAGATTTCATTAACAGCCTCTATTTAGTCTGATATGTCTGATATGCCTGATAGCGTTGTCTACGTGATTTTCCATCTAATTACTTATGTATCTCCCTCAGCTTATAAACAAATATTGTCTGCTGGTTGCCAACGTTACTATGATTTATGGTAACATCCACGAATTCTAGGCCAGCTTATCTTGCACAGTGACATCATCTGTGTCGCTGTTTTTTACAATACTATCTGTTATTGTCACATTTATATTGTTTATATGGTGGTGCAACAAACGCATAAAGTTTATGCACAGCACAAAGACTCAGCAGTTTCTTTTGAGTGATTATCTTAAATTATCTTCACACATATTTAGATACATTGGCCTAATGCTAGACCTTCTTTATTCGATTTAAGTACTCGCGCGAGCATGTCAACGTCGCAACCGAATCCCGCCTTTATCGGTGATGATGGACGCAGTAATGCGAGTACCGTCGAAGCTGGTAACAATAATGGCACGCCACCGCCGGAATATCAGGAACCTGGCACTGACGAACGAAAAACACCCGCAACCTCAGCCGGACCACTTTCCATGGCCAATGAGCGCGCCACTTGGGGGCATGGCGTTGAATTTCTCATGTCCTGCATAGCCATGTCCATTGGCTTGGGCAATGTTTGGCGTTTTCCCTTCACTGCGCTGGATAATGGTGGTGGCGCTTTTCTTATACCCTACCTTATAGTACTATTTCTTGTGGGTAAACCTATTTATTATCTTGAAATGATTATTGGACAATTTTCAAGTCGTGGCTCGGTAAAAGTATTCGATCTGTGTCCTGCCATGAAGGGTAAGTTTTTTATATTGTGTAACATTTGTCTTTGTCATATTATCATATGTCTGTATATCTGTGTGTCTCTCTGTCTGTGCTCATGGCCATCATGCATTACTCCTTCCTCTTCATGCACGCTTGCTCTCGCGCACTTCTAGGCGTTGGCATTGGTCAGGTGTTCTCCATATCCATGGTGACCACCTATTATGTAGCCATTATGGGCATGACGCTACGTTATCTCTATGAATCCTTCTACGATCCGCTGCCCTGGACGCAGTGCCAAGATAATTGGCTATCGTTGTGCGTTGCCTCTAGTGAGGGCAATACAGCCAAGGTACTCTTCGAGGCGGGTGGTTCGAGTAATTTTAGTGCTGCTACATATAATACAACGGGATTAATGCGTCAACAGCAGCCGGTTTCATCAGCGGAATTGTATTTTATGTAAGTGTTGTGTCATTAATATTATTATGCATGTTTTTTTTTAATGTTCTTTATAAGATTTGTAGAACTTGCTTGCGTATTTATTTGTGAATCTTAGTGCATGTTTTGTTTAACCCATTTAATCAGTTAAGAACACATTCATGGTATGAATTTCAAATACTCACACAGTACTTTAATTGAAATATTAGACAAAATTTCTCACATAAAGTTGATAAGAGTTATTTTCAAGAACTAAGTCCATATTTGAGAGAAATATGCAAATTAATTGAATAGTGGTTTGTTAGTTAAAGGAAGATTTAATAGATAAATATTTATATTTATTGTAAATAGAGTAAAGAGCTCGAAATGAGTTAACGTGCAAAATTGTCGTACAAAAGTGCAATTTTATTTGCACAGAGTGATGAGTTCGCCAAGTGGAGACATTTAGTGATATGGACTGAAGCAAGTAGGGAGAATTTCACCAAAACGAATTTTGTGGTGAATGGCAACAGAGAGCATAGATCGGCGTGATAGAAGTGTTAGATGATGAATTAATTTTATCCTGTCATGGCAAGGTAGAAGATTTCTATCAGAATCCCAATTGAGACTCCTAAAAACGGACGAACGAGAGATGTATAGAACATTTTAATGGTATACGGGTGATTATATTCCTTCGACCAACGCTTAATAAAGCCAAGAAAACCTTTTGCTTTATATACTATTTGCTCGAGTAAAAAAGGATTATAAGTGCTAAATATGTTAAATTATGCCTCAGACTTAGCTCTTCTTAGTATAGGGTGGTGCAAAATTAACTAATTTCATAAAGAATTTTTTTTTTTTTTTTTTTAATAAAAGAAAGTGTGAATAATGTTAATCTGGCTCTATAGGAAAAATATCAACGGAGCTTAAAAACATCTTCGTGCTCCCAATATTTGCATATTATAGCAAATTATTGTCCATCCTTCCTCTTTGATATAAAAATTTAATGCAATACCTCTCAGCTGGCCCTCGCTACCTCTTTTTAAGTGTCAACACGTTCTTGGGTATTTAAATACCCAGTATGCTGGAATGGGTTAAATTAGATCTTCCGCTTTGTTTTGAAAAAATGCAACATTTTGTTATTTTGTATGATTATAAAACTGTGCGTGCAGTTTAAGTAGCACAACGCAGCACGCGCCAAGAAACAAAAAAAAATTAAGCCAATTTGTGCTATTACACTATATGCAAAACAAACAAAACAATTACAACACCTAATGTTGCAATAAATCACAAAGATTGCAATAGATTTTATGTCAATTTAAATTGTGTTTTATTAATTAATTGAGACAATTGAATTGCGTGCTGAGTTTGAGTAGCACACTGCATATGTAATAAGTTCTGAAAAGCGCTATCAATAGCAACACAGTTTGAATAGCGTTAGAGTTTAAAAGTAAAATTTTAGACAATTTTTGAGTTTAGAAATTAAATTAATTTAAATGTAAAATTCATACAAAAAAAAAAAAAAACAATTTACTAAACCATGCTAAACATGCTAAACACTTACATACATACATCAACACACTATACACAAACTAATTGGCTAAAACTTATTGATTCATTATAAAAATAACTAAAAATTTCAAATTTCTCGAAATCAAAACAAGAAAAAAACCATCTATGTAAATTCTTCTCATCAAGGTGTTGGACTCGGTCAGGCATTTATGGTCTACATGCTGGGCAGCTATTATGAAGCACTGGTTGCTATAATTGGCTATTTTCTGGTGGAATCATTTCGTGATCCGTTGCCCTGGGCCTATTGTCGCCCTGAATGGGGTCCAAATTGTTTTGCCTCGGCACCGGATGCTTCAATAACAACAAATTTTAGTTATAAACAAGGACAACAACAACAGCAACAAAATAGCACGGAACGTGTCAAATCAAGTTCGGAATTGTATTTTTAGTAAGTCTTGCAAGGGGTTGTTTGGTTTTTAATTATAATTTTTGCTGGGTGTTTTGGAAATTTTTAGTTTAAAATGGTTGCTAGTAGTATTATAAAGCCGCTACTTTTTATATATGTATATATTAACTAATATGTATTTATTTCTATGCAAACAGCAAGGAAGTTTTACGCGAAAAGGATAATATAATCGATGGCATTGGCTTGCCCAATTGGGAACTTGTTATCGGTCTATTTGTATCCTGGCTGTGCATCTTTATTGTTATACGTCGCGGTGTTAAAAGTTCCGGCAAATTTTCATATTTTCTGGCATTGTTTCCCTACGTTATTATGGGTGTGCTGCTGGTGCGTGCCGTAACGCTGCCTGGTTCAATAGATGGCATTATATACTTTATAAAGCCAGATTGGAGCAAAATTTTGGATCCAAAGGTGAGTAAAGTTAAATTTTAAATTTAATATAGACTAATAACTACACCACGCTCAATATAGGTCTGGTACGCAGCTGTTACGCAATGTTTCTACTCGCTTTCGGTGTGTTTTGGCAATATCATAATGTACGCCTCGTATAATAAATTCGGACACAATGTGCATCGCGATGCTACCATAGTCACTGCGCTGGATACTGCAACATCACTGCTGGCTGGTTTTACCATATTTGGTATACTGGGACATTTGGCACATGAAATTGGTACCGATGATATTGGTACTGTAGTGAAGGGCGGTGCTGGTTTGGCTTTTATTTCGTATCCGGATGCTATAGCTAAATTTAAGAATCTGCCGCAAATCTTTTCGGTGCTATTCTTTCTGATGCTTTTCGTATTGGGCATTGGCTCGAACATAGCCATGACTTCGTGTACGGTGACCGCGATCAGAGATCGTTTTCCGGGTATCAAGCAGTGGCAATGTGCGCTGGGCATTGCAATTGTTAGTTTTTGCATAGGATTGCTTTATATAACGCCGGTGAGTATGTTACTTAGTCTAAAAGCCTATATAAATAACACTATTTTTAACATCTGTAAGAACCGAGCGTAACAGTTTATACGAGTATGGTGAATTCAATGGCGTTCAGATTTTGTTAGGTTATATACAATTTTAGAGATATTTTAACCTACTTATGTACATATAATTACTAGTGGAGTGACTTGTAGGTTGAACATAGTTAGCGTCTCTGCCAATAATATTCCATAAATTGAAGCTAATGTAGAGCTGAGAATTTTAGGCATAAGCTCTATGGTCTACGCTTATTGGTTGAGAAAATAAAATCAATTTAAATTAAAATGGAGTCTCCCAAAATTAAATAGAGAGGTATCCCGGGACACCCGGATATAGCGACGCTTTTCATGCATTCTTCTATAAATAAATAAATATCATTCGTAAAAGCAAAACAGCAGTATAAACAAGAGAGAAGATATATAAAGCACAGTAGTGGTACGCATGTGCACTCTATTTCCCTTTCTCACTTTATCTTTGTTCTTGCTGAACTGACGGTAACAATCTTCTTCGTTTATTTTTTTTGTTTTTTTTTTTGTGTGTCGAGTTAAGTTGGAGTTAATTATTGATCTGAGCTTTAATGTTGTGCGAGGGAAATAGAGCCACAAATATACTAAATAGCAACATTGCTGCTGTTTTAACTGTGTTCTTGTGCTGCTCATGTATATTCCGACAGTGTATTTAACGTATGCTGTTTAGAGGTTTCGGTAAACAATGGGCTGTACTACATCCATAAAGAAAAATTATAAAAGAAACAGTTTTCAATACAAAATTTTGGAAGTAGTTGGTAAATTTTTTTTGCTTTCTATATTAGTATATAAATATATACTTAACTTACCGGCCGACTCAATCGAGTTATAATACTTAAAGATTCTCACCATGAAGTACACTTATTAAGGTTGAAAAGCATGCACATGCCAATACAAACAGATCACTTGAACGCTAAGTGCTATGTGCTTATATGTAGCTCATATACTTTTCTTCCGGTTCTCTATCCCTGTGCGATATGCGCCTCCATTCGTTGCGAGAGAGACACTAATAACACTAGTTTAAACATAAAATCAACTGGTTTCTCGTGTATTTTCTTCTAAGTATTCTAGATATTCGTAAAATCACACATTGTATTTACATATTTTTATACAAAACTGTTCAACACAATTAAATTAATCTTCTCTTTTACTATACAGGGTGGACAATACATGCTTACACTGGTGGACTTCTTCGGTGCTTCAATGATTGCCTTAGTATTGGGCATCTTTGAGCTGTATGTCATTGGCTGGATTTATGGCGTAGATCGTCTTTGCAAGGATGTCGAATTTATGTTGGGCCGCAAAGTTGGACTCTATTGGCGTCTGTGTTGGGCCGTTATAACGCCTGTGATAATGACTATTATACTTATTTATTTCTATGCTACTTTTGAGCCTTTAAAATACAATGAACAGTACTTTCCAACTTGGGCTTATGGTGAGTTATAGTTATACTCGTATAATACTATACAACTACTTTAAATACATAACTCCTCTTCTATTTTGACAGCATTTGGTTGGGTCATTACCGGGTTTGGCATTATGCAGCTACCCATTTGGCTTGTAGTAACCATTGTGCGTCAGCCAGGCAATACGTTTGGTGAGAAGTTCCGTGGTGCCTTCAAGCCGAAACATCATTGGGGTCCAACTGATCCATTGCTGCGTGAACAGTATTACAAAGAGATTGAAAACGAGCTGAAATCTAGAAAAGGACTCGGTTTCTGGGGCAGCATTAAACAGAACATCTTTGGTTAGCTCAGAAATAAACACTTGCCAGTTGTATATACATACATACATATATATGTATATATATGTATATATATGTATAGATTTGTGTTTAGTATTTAAGCTTAACGTTTACCAACGCTGTATTAAATTGTCTTTTTAAGCTATTTGTCATTTGTATAATTTGAATTAATATTATGCTCTGCTTATGACACCAAATTTGGAAAACTGTCAAGAAAACTTTAAACACTTCAAATACCGCACAAATATTTATACAGTTTTTTCAACTACCGAGGTTTTCTCCTCTCCACCGTTGGTTTAGAGTTTGTATAATGTTTGCTAAAAACTTCACTTGGTCGTTTCCTGCGAAATATTTCAAAATTTTATACGCAAAAAGTTTTCACTTTTCCTTCGACTATTATACATTTTTTTTGATTATACACTGTACATATAGGGTGAAAGAGTATATTAAGTTTCTGTAAATGTATGTAACTGGCAGCAGGAGGAGGTAGACCACATAAAGTATATTCTTGATTAGCAACGGAAGACGCGTCCGTATAGCTATGTCCGTCTGTCCAAGAAGAGCTTCGAGACTATAAGTGATTAATTTGAATATTTTGACGCTCGTATTCTCTCTTCAGAAAAGGTGTAGTACATGCTAACCCAACAATAAGGGATAGCTCCCATACAAACCTGCCCTCCCTTTTTGAGTTTTTGTATAACATTTTTTTTTCCTTTTGTCGTTAGATAAGCTAGAAACGCGAGATTTGTTGAATGTTATGGCAATCCTTTTAAAATAGGATAATAGCTTCAGATCGCACCACTATGGATTATAACTCCAAATCAAATCTATGCTGCAATTAAAGAGCCTTGCACAATTTGCAGTGTATCTCGAAGTCGTGCACACTTGACTGCTGCGTTCTTTCTTGATTTTTTGCACAACTTGTCAACATCTTTGACTATTTGCCAGCAAAGTTGTCCTCGTTTCGGTTTTGACTTACTATTTTCATCATTTTATGCCACTTTCGTCGTCCTTACGCTTATCATTGAAATGAAACTTATAAATCTTGATAGTCGCCGCATATTTTCAGTGCTTTCTGATTTCTTTCTTTTCTTCTATTTATTTGCTGCGCTTTTCAACAGAAAAGTTTTTTTTTTCTCCGTATTTCCATTGAGTTTTCTGCAAGTTGTCACAGAATTTGATGACTTTGAAATGTTCAATATTAAATATTTAAATGGTTTGTCGTGATTCTATAATAGTTCTATATATATATATATATATATATATATATATATATATATATATATATATATATATATAGAATTGGTGTTGAAATTGTAGTAAGTTGGGTTTGGATTATGGAACTTCTGTCCATGTTGGCTATTTAGCATTTCTGTGTCTTTATCACTTATCAAAATTGCAACTCTGTAGGTTTAATTAATGAATTACATACCGCATAAACAAATTCTTCTATTTATTGCGCTTAAATATGTTATAGTTCACAAATGGATGTTCCATGATGCACGGTTAAAAATACAAACAGAAGTGCATTAAGTATTTGAGTATAATGCTTTTCAAAACAGCTGTTTACTCAGCTGTTCACATGATGCAAAACTTGGTGATGACGGTGTTATGCTTTGAAGCCTTCTGCCAGTTGGAAAACTTACATTTGTTTTTTTTTTTTTGGTTTGTTGAGCTCTGCATATTCGACTGCACACAGAAGTTTATGTTTTGGCGCCCAACGTGGGGCCGACGCTGCCATGGTTGCCAGCAGCTTTAATTTCCGACTCCTGCTATTTTGCCATACAGCGAATAGTCTCTACAGAATCTCTGTGTATTTTGGTGAATCATCGCTTTAATTTTATACTTGAGCTCATCGACCCACACACGTCCGAATGCTTGAGCAATGTCGAGCGAGATTGTAAAGCATTTTATTGGGTTGGAAAGTTAGGGGAAAGATATGGCTATGTTCGGCTGGTATAGAGCAACCTTGACATCTGGTATTTACAGGGTGTTAGCTGTTGTCAAAAACTTGGAGTAGGAAGCAATTTACCTGTTTGGGTATTAAATGTTTGTTTTATACAGAATTTATTTGTTACGTACAAAACTTAATTACCAGCCTGATCTGATCATATGCCATACTAAATCAAGATAAAACTCGTATTAACTCAGTGGCGCTTTGCGTTCGTATTTGTATCGTCAATATGTGGAATGGGAACCTTCGAAAAGCATAATAATATTGTCATCGAAATCTTCATCGTCGCTGAGTATAGCCAAAGGACGGCAATTCACAATTACTTCAACTGAATCGGCATTTTTACGCTCTTCAGCGTCACTCCGCTCGTCAAGTACTGACTGCAATTATGCTTGGGTTAGACAATTACGTCGACGAATCATAGTAATAAATAGTAGCCACAACGGCCCAATGTGAAGGGTAGGATGGTACATTGTGATAAAGTAAGAATTGCATACGAAAAATTATCGAAATTAAATGGCTGGAACTGGTAGCAGTTCGTAATGGGTTAAATCCGTTTACAGTACTCCAATTCGTGGCGTGCTGTTACAATGAGGGAGCAGTAAAATCATCACAGCGTCTATGAAAATGTCTCCATTTCAATATGATGTTTATGTAAAAAAATAATAGCATGTTTAAGCATTCTAATGCTAAATAAATCACAAACACATACAATATATTTAAAATGCGCACGTTGCACGAATACACTGTGCCCAAGTATCTTTAATAGATAATTACACAAAAGTATTTCCGCTCATTAACCTCCCGATGTACACGAGAATCCGGTACGGCAACAAAATACGCCGAAACAACATTATCACAGCAACTGAGTGGACTAGAATTTAATTATTGTTGCTGGTAAATATTTTGTAACACAACAAAGTAAATTTTTTTGTAAGAATATCATTGAAAAATGTTGGCTTATTTATGACCAAGTAAACTTCACGAAGACCATAGTCCTACTCTAAGAATAACAAGAAGAAGCAGAAGAAGAAGATTTGACAACGTGCCGTGAAAATTAATCCATTTTCCATTGTGACAATGACTTTTATGCGGTTTGCTTCCCACACCCATTTAAATTTTTCATTTTTTTTTTTCGGCATGCCAACTGTGTTCCGGATAGTGTATACAAGGACAAGCAAGTGTGCAAGCCAAGTCAAGTCAAGCCGAAGGCTAAATTGGGGAGTAAAAATTCAGAAAAACAAATAAAAGAAAAAAACCGGAGACTGACAGCGAAATGTGAACCAAAAGTGAAAGTTTACAATGCCATGCGACATGTAAATATTTGGCAACATTTATTTCTCTCACTTGTTTTTTTTTTTTCTTTATATTTTCTGCTGTCTTCTTCTCCATTTTTAAGTTAAGGACAGAAATCTGTGTTGGATAAATGTTCAAAGTGGGCATGTCACACGCTTATCAGAGCAATTATCTGCAATGGAAATGGAAATGGCATGTCCTGCTGCTGTTGCGTCAACTCCTGGTGTGAAAATTCTCTTGTTTGATTTGGTCACATTCACAGCCAGAGACAAAGTGACGAACATTATTTAAAGATTTGCTTTGGATTTAACTTGGTTCGGTCGAAGTGGTTTTGACATTTTCTTCAATTTGAACTGTGGTTGAACTTTTCTTTGCCATTTCTATATTTCTTTATTTTTATTTTATTTTTATGATGGCTTTAAAAGTTTTGTCAGCTTTAAAACAATTAAACGAATTAAACTTTGTAAGTTGCTTTTCTGAATTTCAATTAAAGTTTTTGTGAAATTGTTCTAGAAATTAATATAGAGATTCATATGCAAGCTAAAATGTTTCTAAAAACTTCGCTTATGAATTAAAAGTGAGCATCTCTAATGTGCATTGAAGTAATACGTCAATTTCAAGATCGCATCTTCGAAAAAACAAAGTGGATCCATGAAAAAGTGTCTAAAAGTTAAAAGGATCGAAGCCATCAATCAAAGAAATCTTTTTAACATTTGAAGTTCGATGTGTGATTTGTTGAAGCATTTTCTCCATGTTTCTAATAGGTGTTGTCAGTATAGAAGGAGAAATTTCTCGTCCATTGCAACAATTTTAACTCTAGAAGATATAGAGAGTATGCTTCAATTTATCTTCAATCAGCAGAGATAGCTAATAGCCTTCTCCATTACTATATTATGTATATCCAAAAGAGTTAGTTAACAAATCAAACTGCATCACATTTTTCAACACTAGCGAGAATCTCTTGGTTGATTGCTTTTTTTTTGTTGTTATTTGCTACTTTTGAGGGCTGTTTTCATAAAATGTTTTATTTTTTATGGGTAAAAGAATAGAAATGGAACGTTTTTCAAAATAAGGTGTAATGAAGATTGATTTGGTGAACTTAAACTATATTAACGAACAAAATAGCGCAAAGTAGAAAAAATCAAAACTTATAAATTGCATATTACGAAACTGCTCTTTGAAGCACATTGAATTTCTTGTTAAATTGATTTTTTTTGCACTTTCAAAAACAGATATGCAACTTCTCTAAGTACATATGCACTTCTTCATTTCAGTAATATGTATCTCCAAAAGAGTTGGGGTACAATCTTCACCATGTCATCAAATTTAACTGCAGACAAGCTGGAGAACATCATTCTCCATATCCTTAAGAGATGAAAAACATCATTTCAGAAACGTTATCGACTTTAAATTGTAAAATAAAGTTCATTAGATAATCACTTAATAAATAAATCTTCTATTTCAAGTAGAACTATTCTTCTTCTCCAATTACAAATCTTCTTTGTGTTACTACTCCATTTCACATACGACTCTGTGCAATTTCATATAAAATATACTGCTTTATTCGTTAAGTACACTTTATCAATCACATCCGAAAATATTTCTTTTAAAAATTAAATCATCTTCTAATTTCACAAACCTTACAAACTCATCGCTGCTTGAGAATTTCTGCTCGAAATCATGTCATACTTAATTTTAGAATGATGGTGAACAGCAGAAAAAGCATTTAAAATTTTTGACAAAATTGTTTAGTATATAAAATCCTTAACTCACCTTCACCCTTACATCATATACATCATACACATCACATCATCCACAGCAGCAAAAGAAGAGGAAGAAGCAGCATCAGCAATAGATTGCACAGGAAAAATAAGCAAGCAAACTGCTTTGCCAACAAAATTAGATGAACCATTCAAAATGTTTTGAACACAGTCCATTAAGCAAAACTTTGTACTGATTCATAGTACTTCCGTCTGTCCGTTCGTCCTTCCTTCCAACCATGCATCCTTTCTACATCGTCCTTGTCATGCTCATTGTCGGTTTGGTATCCTGTCAATTCATAAATGCCAAAGCAATTGGTAAATACATTTGCGTACCGGTTCTAGTTATGTGTTCTTTTTGTACTGCTTACCTCGGTGACTTATCTCATCTCCTGCATATAATTTTGATATACGAGTATCTACTTGTACTCATCTATATGTGAAATGTATCTGGAATGAGTTTTCGATTTTTGCTTACTCTGCTGCTGCTATAAATTTTCTAGTTTTATGTATGTATGTATGTATGTATGTATGTCCTTGTAAGCTACTTTGATAAATACATATCGTTTGTATGTACATTTAATCGAGCGTAATTGAAGTGCTTGAAGGGTTGGTTAAGCGAGAAGTGCCTTCATAGTTGTTGTTGTTATTGTTGTTAATTGGCTTATTGAAGTGAAAAAAATGTGGTAAGTTTTATGGAATAAAATATAAAATAAGTTAAAAAATAGACATAAATAGTATGAGCAATTACTACATTGTATTATTGGAGATCTTTCTGCGTTGTTTTCTATTATTTCTAAGCCGTTGTAAGAAGATTAAGAGTATGTCGGTTAAGTTGAGAAAAGTTTATAAATAATTCTTTTCTATTTTGTAAACATTTGATTGAAAGAAGTTAAGCTTCATAGAAGAGAAATTTGTAAGTCATATATTGAGTGTTTTTCCGATTGCCTCATATTTGTGAAAAATATGTATGTCGCCTAAGTTGGGACACACGCAAAATCAGAAAAAAATGACAAGAGAAATTAGAATTCGAATGTGCTAAGTTGTGACACACAGAAGACTTAAATTACAATGAAATGTTTTGAAAAATATTAAAATAAGATATTTCGAAACATGCTCGGACAATTTTGTAAGAAAAATCTATGTTGCTTAAGTTGGGACACTTCATAAAACTAAAGAAAATGTTGCATTTGCAACGATGTTACTTCCAAAAATAGTCAAACAGAGTTACTTAAATTCCCACTATATAATTAACATAAATTAACTCGAGTGTCCAACTTAGGCGATGAGCAATATATTGCTAGAGTTACCTAAAAAAAGACGTGCAGTGATTGTTGCAGCCCATATTCGCACAATTTGGTAACTTCCTGCAAGTATCTCTTAAAAAGACAGTTTCAACCTAGGCATCGCAAGTGTCCCAACTTAGGCGACAAACAACAAATTCATATTGTATTTGTGCAAAAACGATTTGCTACCTTTTCTTTAGAAGTTACTCTACAAAAGAAAAATCTAATAATCGATGGTAATTTTTCTTAAGTCAAAAAACAAAACAAAAGAAAAAATCGGGTATAGATGCAAATATTCACAATCCACATTCCCCACTTAGTTAGTTCCTAGCTGTAATCAGTCTCAACATACGCCATTTAAGTGTTCCAACTAAGGCCGCTAATAACTATTTCATTTCTTTATCTAGCAACGTTGTTTTTCTGTTTCAAAAGTAGTTTCTTTTAAACAAAATACCCTTTAATCTCAGAAAATGCTAGTGTCCCAACTTAGCCGACAAACCATAATTTGCTAAAGTTAACAAGAAAAGGCAAGTGTAGTTGCTGCAAACACACATTTCTAACTTTGTAAGACACTGTGTTTATAAGTTCATGAATCAGTCTCAGCTTAGACGATATAAGTGTGCCAACTCAGACGACTAATAACAAATTCATTATTTTTTTTTTACACAGAAACGATTCGTTTTTATTTCAAAGCAAATACGTAAGAAAAAAACAATACAAATTTTGATAATTCATTCCAAATTCATTCGTATCCCAATTTAGGCGATGAACAACACTCTGCTTAGGTTTATAAACGACATGCTGGCAAGTCATATTACTTATTACCAACATGGTAAATCAATGGTTGTCTCATCTATAATGCCTGTCTCAACATTGGCAATACAAGTGTCCCAACTTAGGCGACTAAATAATAATTTCATATTTTCTTTAGTCAGAAGCGAACTGTTAAAGCTTTCTAAGCGTTGCTTTAAAACAAAACAATCTAAATTATTAATATTCTAGTGTCCCAACTTAGACGTTAAAGGTGTTAAAGTTGAAACAAACTGAAATTTTGAACTTCTAGTGGTCCATTTTAGCTGATATACAAAAAGTTGACATTTTCATTCGCGTGCAACTTATTTCTTATGGCATGTAAAGAGGTTTTACCTAAAAGAGCCATCACAATGGAAACGAGGGCAGTGTCCCAACTCCCAGGCGACAAAGAATATTTTTGTTAAGTGAAAAAAAGAAAACACACAAAATTAATCCATTGAATAGATCTCAGAGTTGATACGATCAAAGTTCAACGGCTAAAAATTGATTGTTTTAACTAAGACAAGTAAATTATGCAGACCTATGGCTACGCATGTTAAAAAAAAATGTCAAAAGCAGATATAGCACGTTTTATTAATAAATACAAATTTACTATTTTTATAAAACAAAAAACATTTAGTGCACGACTGCCCTTGACTTTTGAGCTGTAACAAATTAAAACACACAATTGACCGCATGTAACCCTTTTAATTTTGTGTGTGTGACTACCAAAAATATCAGAACAGGCACAGCAGTAAATGAACTCGAAAGCAGACCCAAAACTCAACCAATTTAAACACCCAAACCCAAGTAACACAATTAAATACAAATATAAATACAATTAAAAAAGTTTCGTACGCTGCTTTTGTTGTGTGAAGTATTGGGTTTGGTTTGGTTTATTAAAAAATGCATAATAAAAATGTATTTGTACCTTCTCATTTTTGTACAATAATTTTTGTAATTTTTGTGTGTGTTTGAACAGCAAACCGCAAAATGGTTTCTATGCGCCTGGACTTTTTGTGTGTGTAGGTTGTGTGTGAGTGGTTGTGTGTGTGTGAATGGCAAAAGAATTATTTTTTAGTGTTTGAGTTTGTATTTGAGAGTGTGTGTGTGTGTGTACAAATTGTATCAAGTTAATTAGATTAAAAATTGGTTCTTTTTTTGCCATTCACACTTCATATGCAGCGAGCAACTCACTTTGCATAAAAAGTATCTGCACTAAACATAACCGCATAAAAAAAAAACAAAAAGAAACTATCCAATATATTTCTTTGCAGTTAGAAAACTTAAAAAAAAGATCCAAAATCCACATATGCATTTTTGGCAAACATATTTCGTGTCTAAATCCAAATAAAATTCTATTTTGCTAAAAGCCAAAAAAGAAACTTCAATTCGTTTATTTTTCTTTTGGATGCCTTCTGTTTTTGTTTGCAGCACGTATCTCGATATCATCACTGGCAGCTACTTTGGCGGCAAAAACTCTTTCTATACTATGTGTGTGTGTGTGTGTGTAGTATATAGAAACCTATATTCTAGTAGTATCTCTACCTAAAGTAAAATCATTTTATGCTTAGAGCCAAAGGCAGTTGCATAGAAAAAACATAGAAAAATAAAGCGAAAATTTTAGTCAGCATCGCTATGAAGTGGAATTTCGTTAGAAGGAAACTTGTGCGCTCATGCGAATATCCACAAATGTGTGCAATGCGCAACTAAGAAACGACACACGAAAAAATTTCGGTCGAAAAAAAAAAATAAAAATTTGATATAGACTATATACGCTCTGATAGCACAGCAATTTGGATTAGGGGTATGCTAAAGTCGTTTAATCTAAAACAATTTAGCAAGCAAAGTGAGTTTAAAAGCTTTCGAAAGTAACGCATCCAATCAGTGCATCTGAAACTAGCTTTTAGAGTGAAGATTTTAGTTTGTTTTAGATGTAATGTGGCACAGAAACTTCTAAGACTTTAAGTATGTTTAGTTCAGCGAAATTGAACATCCATTGTATTTGCAGAAGCTATTATTTTAATTTGATATTAAGATCCGCATTTGAAAATAAAGCATAGAGTGTAAGTTTCATTTTGCAGCATGCAGTCATGCAATAAGAGCATAATGCAAATGTTAATGAGGTATTGTAATGTATGTATTTTATGTATTCGTAATAAAAGCAACATTATTATGCATTTTTGGCACTGAACCTTTAAAAGATTTCTAAACATTAGTTTCGAGGTGAGAAAATTTTGAGAAAGCAACCTTCCTTGGTTGTCTAACTGTAAAAAACGTTTATCAGTGAAGACACGATACACCTTTGATGACGCCGCTCGCAAATGATTGAAGAACTATGATTTACAGAAAAGCAGTTGATATGTTCGGAACCTCTATAAGAAAGTTGCAACTATCCAGCTGGTTGATGTTTTCGATAAATACATGGGTAATAGTATCACTGCTAAAATGCGATAGATAGCATAGAATTATTGGTGTCATACGAGTAAGCATGGTTTTAGATGCAGTTTTGTGGTTAGTGACAACTACGCAGTCTCATTTTTAGTTTCAGCCAAAGATGAGTTTTACGAACGCCTAGAACTTCTCTACAAACGAAGTCAAAATAGTGATTGGCAATTTAAAATTAGGAAGGAGTTTATCTTTGGCTCAGCAGTAGAAAAATTTTACGTATGCGATGCTACCTCCGACAATGGAGAGAGGCTAATCGACCTAAATATGACTCAGTTCCGACCAAAGCAAACGAAATCAAATTGATTCTGTTGTGATCGATGGATGGCACGCATCGAGCGTGTTGCATGTGCGACGTCCAACATCGAATCACACCCAAAATACGCTCTATGTTCTGCCGCATGTTCCAACATTTAGCCAGACTCTCCAAACTGGAGCTAGAATAGTGTGAGCTTGAGAATGTTGCGGTGATAGAAATGAAGCTCGAACATTTGAAAAAAAAAATGTAAGCGCTTGACTGAAAGTTTGAAGCTCGAAGATTATTTCTACAAGGACGAGAAAGTCTGGTTGCATATGAACAGAAATCACTGAGACTATGGAGAAGTTATGTCTTTAAACTACAAGTATGCAATAAAATGCCGATGGAACTACCAGTTAATGATGCCTCTTTTGTAGAGCCACCGAACTATAACGAAATCGACTTAGTGATTAGAAAACTGAATCATTACAATGAGCTGCCAGCTAAGTTATTCATAACCGGTGGCAAAGAGTTTGTAAGGCATATATACCCGGTTGGATATAAAATACTGTCTAACGTACTGTGTAAACGGCTGAAGAGATACACGGCTGCACCTTCAGACCAAAGAGGTCGACCATTGAACCAAATTTTCACTGTACGATGAATCCTGGATAATAACCGTGAGTACAACAAAGGCATACACCACCTATTTTTCGATTATAAGGCCGCTTTCGGCATGCCGTTAAGAACGAAGTTCTTCAACACCATAGCTAAATTTGATATCCCAACAGAGATCGTTCTTCTCCGTATGATGACGCTGTCGCAGAACCAAAGCGTCGTCAGAGTAGGAAAGAACATTTCCGAACTCATTTATACCAGGAGGTGTTTCAGGCAGTGTGATGCTTTATCGTGTCACTTTTTAAATCACTTGAAGGAGTACATCCTACTCCAATGCACATATGTAGAACAGTCGGGCACGATCTTCCATAAGGAAATGTTACTATTCACTTATGCTGATGATGTTGACAACATCGGCACGAATGTATACATCGTACACAGCATCTTTGGCAGTGCTCGAGAGAAAGGTTCCTCGTTGGATTTGTGGATCTATTATAGTTGGCGCCGAGTTTAAGAGCTGTATGAATCACAAGCTGTATAAGCTATGATCGTTGATATTGTCGACATAGTTCAGCGTCTAAATGTATCTTATGCGGATAACCAACACAGCACCAGTAGAGAGGGTGTTCATGGATAAATTAAACATAATTGGTGGACAAACTTCGAGATGCTGACTGGGCATGCGTTGGAATTACAAAGTCTGTATAGAACGCTGCAAACTTGTTATTAACAACAACTGGCGCTAGACTATGGCGGCTGGTGCGCCTTTCTACGTGCGGTCATGACCTATAAACGTTTTGGTGAACTCACCAATAACTAAATAATCGCAAAAATTTGTATAAATTTCAACATTTTCGCATCACCCTAATGTAAACTTACATACACCAAGCGTGCTTTTGTGTGTGTGTATGAATAGGGGCTCCAGTATCACTCTGGCGTTTTTCTCTCTCCAAAAAAAAAAAAAAAAAAATAGAATAAAAGGAAAAAATAGAAAATCTAAAACTTGAATGTAATTTAAAACAGCGCCATAAGAAACGTGTGCGGGCGGCAATAACGACAACATTGACGACAAAAAATCCGTGAATCTAGAAAGAAAAAAAAACCACGCAGAAGCGCGAAAATACCATAGAGCAAATGCCTGGTTTAATGCACGCCGGCAGTGCCAGCTTGAATGGGCGGCTTGAATGGCACACTGAAATAGTAGTGGAAGAAAGGCTGCCAAGCGCGCATCATGGAGTGAAAATAAAGTAATTGAATTTAGAAATAAAATAGTAGTAGTTCCACTAGTTAGAGTAAATGTAGTAGTAGTAGTAGTTGTAGTCAGATATAGACACTCGTTGGCATTGATGTGCTGTTAGAATATAATGTGAGCAGTGTTCGGTATGTGAGGTTTTCAATCTTTTATATTTTTACATTTTGTTTTTTTATTAGAAGGAATTTGGCATGCTTAGTTGTTGAAAAGAGTTGATGATGAAAGATCGTAGCTTTGGGATGCCTTTTTGTGAAAAATTCAACAGATTAGATTAGAATGAATGCTTAATGACAACTGAGAGGCATACGTCGAATGCAGATATTTTTTTTTTGTGGTTGCAAAGTAAACCATTTAGTGCAAATTTGTTTTATAGCTCACACTATGTATAGACAGAGGAGTATTTGTAGCTATCAATCTTGACTTGTTAAATTTAAAGTAACTATTTACTTATTTTCAGCGTAGTGCATAGTGGATAAGTGTATTTTCTTAGTAATTAAAAACAGAAAAAACTATAGTCACGGTGTACGACTATATTATACCCTATACACGACATATTTCTTTTGTAGTAATACAATTTTTCAGTGAAAACGTGAAAACGTACGGATAAAGTCATATTTTCGACATATTTTTAAAACTTGATCTGTGTTTCCAAATTTTGCTTCTGCAAACTTTTTACAAAATATGCAAATAAATTTTTGAGATAAATGAAGGCATACCAAAACATTTTTAAGTTACTCTTGAAAAAGTGCGGTACCTAGAGAGCCTATACCGTGAGTTTGGTTTGGCCAAGTTTTCTCTAGACGGAGAACTTATCTCACACACATACATACGGACGGACGGACGATCAAACGGATGGACGGACTTGGCTACATCGACTCGAAATGAAAATGGCTTTATTGTTTTTTTTGCAAAATATTCCCCTTGATGATCAATACACTTTTGCATTCGTACAAACCATTTGTCATAGCAGTTTTTCCATTCCTTGTGAGACACCTCCAAAACATGGTTTTTGAACGTTTCAACTGCTTCTTCGGCGCTCGTAACTCGTTGACCACGCAGTTTACCTTTCATACTTGGGAACCAGAAGAAGTCATTGGGTGCGAAATCAGGACTGTATGGAGGATGAGTCATTAATTTGATGTTTTGACTGCATTGTCGCATTGTCATGATGGAGAATGATTCGTCTTTGGCGGTTGGTTTTACGAATTTCTCCGAAGACTTCCGGCAAACAAATGGTCGTGTACCACGTAGAATTGACCGTCCTACGTTGCTCAAGCGGAACAGTGACAGAATATGACACATTCGGCCGAAGAAACAGGCAATAATTTGCTTCGCTGTGCTTTTTTGGTTGGATTTGGCTTATCCTTGAATACCCACAAGGTCGATTGCTGTTTTTTTTTCGGCTCATACGCATATATCCATGATTTGTCACCTGTCACGATTTTATACACATATTTTGAAGCAGCACGGTCGAACTTTTTAATCACTTCCTTACACCAATCGATGCGAGCCTTTTTTTGAGCGATTGATAAATTATGGGGTATCCAACGAGAGCAAAGTTTTTTTACAGCTAAGTGTTCATGCAAAATCGAATATATTGAAGTGGAACTAATGTGCAAGGATGCCTCTATCTCACGATATGTCACGATATTGCATTATCAGTTCACGCACTGCATTGATGTTTTTGGGCACAACAACCGATTTTGGACGACCTTCACGGAATTCGTCGGCGACCGAACTACGACCACGATTGAATTAACTATACCAGCGATATACTGTGGTTTTTGATGGTGCTTTATCGCCATACAAAGAACTGAGTTCATTGACACATTCTTGTTGAGATAATCCACATCGAAAGTTGTGGAAAATATTCCAACGAAAACCTTCTCTTGAAATTTGCATTTTTTGGCCAAATTGCCTTTCTTAACTCACTGTAAACAAAACAAATAGCAATTGTACATCAAAACTTTGTGAGTACGTTTATGCCAAAAAATGTCAAACTTTATTATGGTGTTGCCAGATTTTAACTTTTGACATTAGTGTTGCCAGTTCCCGAAATATAAATAGCAGCCCTTGTACTATATATTTTATGGCGCCCCCGATAGCTTAACAAACCCAATATACCCTGTTGTACAGAGTATAAAAAGTAAAAAGAAATGCGCGTATATCATGGCGTATGCGTAATAATTTATTTAAATTACGTATACGCAACGCTGCGTGCTGCTTTATTGCTACGTTCTTTTTCATACGCTTCACACTTAATGTGAAAGGGTATTATTTGTTTGTCGGAAGGTTTGTAATGCACTGAAGCAGTGTAATTATATATTCTTGAACAACGCGAATCGAACTCGTCATTTTCGTATGTGTCAGCCTATCTATATCTGTCCGTCTGTCTGAATCTTTAAGTGATGTTTATTTAGTTTTTGAGACATTCAACTTAAAAATTCGAACATATATACTATTATACATAGATCACAACAATAAGTAACATACAAAGTTCCCATAGAATCCCATCGCACCATGATCTTCGGATCATTCTTCTTCGATATCGAGCAATGGAAGATGGCTAATAATGACATAAAATAGTTTTGTCTCCATTAGAACAGCGATATAGCTTACATACTACGAGTCACGATCACCTTGGTGCGGCCATTTTTCCACAGGCGCCTAATTTGTAAGAATTTGATGGCTAAAAACATTATCCTATAAGGCTTTTGAAGTCTATGCCATAAAACCAGGGTTCGCCTGGAATTCTGGAAGCACAAAAATAAAGAAACTGTTTTTTTTTAATATTGAAATCAGATAATACAAAATACAAATAATTCAAAAATGGTAGCAATGATCGCTGTATCATCCTGTCTCTTTCGCGCTAATGTAAAGTCGGATAAAACATTCATGGTTTACATCCGAGTAACAAAAAATTTGGCAACACTCAACGGAATGAATGGAATTTTTTCACACTAAAAAAATCAGGTTTTATGAAATTTTTAAACCAATGAAATCGTAGTTTCTTTTGTAGATTTTGATTATTTTGATGATATTGATGATAATAAGTTTGAAAATTAATTTCATTAGTACCCCAGGGTATTTTATTTATCCGCAGGCAAGCAGTTGACAAACGGGGTGAACGTAGCTCCATAATAGTTGGCGACTTCCATTGCTTTTTATTCTTGCGATCTGCTTGGTTTCGCTTGAACTTTCTACTGGTTACCTCCTTTTAGTTGGCTTTTTGAGATACCTCGCAATGTTCCATAGATTATACTCCTGACTCTCATGCTCAGCTGCAGCAATAAAGATACCAACTGCTTGGATTTTTTGCTTCAGTGAGCAACGTTTTCTACTGTTACGTTGATTGATTTAGAACAACTTGCTCAAGCGGATTTTTCGGACATTGACAGCTATCTTCGGGTATCAAAGGTGCACTGTGCACACTCGCATGCACTGTGATTCATGTGTATTAGCAACATATTTGATGTCAATCACGTGTCCATATTTGATCCATATTTGGCGCGCATTTCGTTCGTTGGTGCATGAGGAAATGATATGACACCCAACGTTCTTTGGTTAGAAAACAAACTAGAATCGGTCATCAAATTGATCGATCATCAGTTGATCAGTTTGGTGTAATAGTTTTATACATGTACTTTCCTCATCTATGTTGAAACTTCATGCATATGCTTGGAGTAGCTCCAATACAAATGCAGTGCTCACTTTATTAACTTACTTGCTAAAATATCCATAAGGATTTAACAGTCAATGTTAAGATGCCCCTGAAGCGTATTTAAGCTTCGGTTCCACCGAAATTAATGTTTCTCCCTGGTTTGTTCTGGTTTTTAAGCTGTAATTATTTTATGCTTGCATAATGCCCATACTCCTTATATATGACTTTTCCCACTTTTTATGTGAATATACACACTTCTTTAACTTGTTGCCAATTATGTTTGCATGCTTTCACCAGCTTCAGTGTAAATATAAATTTTTTCCATCCATACCGTAATTTAAGTTTCTTCATTTCAGTTTCAGCATTGTGCGAGTGAAATGGCCATATAAATACACAGAAAAAAAAATACAAAACAAAAAGAGATAGCGCATATATATACAATATATAAATATATCGCACTAGTGTCGAAATGACTGAAAACCAAAAGTCTGAACCACGAAATTTTCATTTCGTGTACATTTCGACTGCGTTGGGCAAAAAGTTGATGGCCATTCATTGCAATTTCGTTGCCAAGGCTTAATAAAGTTAACACAGATACGAAAACACATACACACGCACACATGCAGTTGTAATTTGGCTTTAAGTGCCGCAGTATACTACAAGTATGTGTGTGCCTGAGTATCTGTGTTTATTGTGAGTGATTTCAGCTGCTCAGTCACTGCAGTTGACTGTCCGCCCGTATGTCCGTCCGTCCGTCAGTCCGTCCGTTCCATTCCGCATATCCATCCGTATGTGATTTTTGCGAATTTATTGCGCTGCGCGGCGTAAATAAGTTGTTGTATTAACATTTTAAGCGAGGTTAAGTGATATAAACTGTTATTTATTTCATTATGTACACTATTCAACTTTTCCCGTTGGTTCCCGTATTTTTTTCTTGGAGCTTTACTTTTGTGTAATGTATACAATATGACGGATTTAAAAACTATTTTAAGTGCACTTTTTGGTATTGCAGCTCTGAGAATCATCAGGTAGCTTGTATGTTTGGTTTAAGAAAGGTTTGTCTGAAGCACTTCATGGGAAAACCTTTTTACATTACTGGTGTCTAAATGACTTACTCTACTGAGTATGCCTACAATTTACTTGAGCATACCTAAATGGCATAGGCCTTCGTTTAATGTTTACTTAGTTCTATATAGAGATGCATTGATACAAATTTGTACTCGATACGTATCTTCGCTGTGTGAAGAAAATTTAGTGTCCATCTGACCGACATAACTTTCTGAATCGAAAATAGTGTATGGACCAACAATATATATAGGTAGATCAGGTAGATCAGTGTCTTTACATTGATGTATAGCACCGTTTCAAAATCTTTCAACTTTTATTCGAAAATGTGTAAAATAGAAAAAAAAAATGTAATTAGTTGCATTTATTTGACGTTCACGTTGCTAATGGCAACACTTGGCTGTACAAGTCAAATTGTATAGACTGCAACTACTATTATTCACACAAAATGAAAATTCTATAGCAGCCCTCAAATCACAGCTATTTTCGATTCGGAAAGTTATATCGGTCGGACGGACAATTTTATTCATGCTTCGATGCGTCAGTCACAACGGACGTAGCTGCATTTCTACTGTAAAAACTGCCTGCATAGTGGATTTCGTTCAGCCATGCACATATCTCATATTTTCCACATTTTCTTATAAAAGTTGAAAGTTTGTTGAAACCGTGGGGATTTGAGTAACAGATGGTCCGATTCCAATCAGAAGGTCGGCAGATGCTGTGTGTTTGGTGAGACCAGAAAGAACGAAGTGGAAGCGCTACCATCAAAAATTGTTGGATTTGAACCGTTCGCTGCTCAAAAAAGACCAGAATATCAAAAAAGTTCAATACAGGATGATTATTCTCATGTCAATGGACCACCACATACAGCAAAGCCGGTTCGTGACACGTTTCAGGCATACGAAGATATGAAAAAACGGCTTGTTGCATGGTTTGTGACAAAAGGCGAAGATTTTTACTGGCATGGTATGCATAAATTGCAAGGAAGTTGGGAAAAATGTGGAACTAGCGATGAAGTGTATTTTAAGCAAACCAGTTTTTATCCGAATTTAATGTGTTTTCTTTTTCGAAAAAAATCTCAATTTCATACTTGTACACATTTTACATTATGCGACTGATTGATACCAAGTACAAACTTGAGTCCACATTTTCAATTTAGATTGGCAATTCTTAACCAGACGAAGAACTTTCTTTGGGTCAGTCCCTGGCAGTAGACCCGATTACCGTGAGAGTCTAACAGCATACATTTCGTACTGATGATGTCATGGTGGCCATTCTGGCAGCATAAAGTCGAATCTATAAGAAAATATCTTGCACAAAAACCAAAATCTAAGTGATTAGATTCAATATCTGCACAAGGCTACGAGAACCATACCGAAACGCTGGACTTACCGTCTTGCTACAATCACAGTGTTGGTTATGTTGATTGGCTAAATAGACAGAGCATACAGCAACATGTTAAAAGAGACTTGTGAAACAATGTGTCTGATATATCTTTTAGAAAATACTCTCAAGATGTGTGAATCTTCTTTTTCACAGAGCGGTACAGTAACTATATGTTTACCTCCACCGTAGTATTGTTAAAGTTTCTAAAGCTATTACGTATGCGGCGAAAGGGGGAGAGGCTGGTTGGCTATGAACTATTTGCCGATTGACTCAGTAGTACCACCTAAAAATGAACCCATTGCAAAATACCTGTTTAATTACGAACGTACCTTGTACATAAATATATATTTTCACCACGCATGGAATTTCAACATGGTATGGTGAAATATACAAGTAAAATACTAGTGTTCACTTTTTCGCACTGTTTTCTTAATCAAATGACATTGGCGTGGTCGATGGAAAAATATTATGAAAATCGCCAATGTAAAGTTGCTTACTCATTTAGTATTAGGTTAATCTATTTACAATAAAATATACACAGCCCAGTCATATTTTGGGTTTCACCACGGAATGAAAGATAATAAGCTGTAAATTGGTATAAAAACCTTTGTTTTGGTTTTCTATATGTTGTCTCAAAAGTCTTATATAATATCGTATTCGCGTCTTAAGATGTTCAAGGTCAAAGGTCGCGAAAATCGAATATCTCGCTTCCTATACCTTAAATGAGATTTGCACTTATTATAAGAGTTGTAAGAGTATAAAATTGTCTTTTTTTTTCATACGATTACGATTTCATACGATTAAGCGTTTTTGAGATAGAGCGTAAAGAGTGCGCAGCGCACAGTCATATAAATATGGCCTAATGCAAGGTCAAGCCAGAGTTACGGTTAATCGTATGTTGTATAAAGTATAATACGCTTCATACTCTATGCAGTACAAGACAAATGAGCCATATAAAGTGTGCAAAAAATGCAAACAATTCGAATTAATCAACAACAACTCATTTAATAAAATTTATATGGACAACTTTATTACAAACATTAAAACTTCATGCTCGATTGACTTTATTTAAAAGAAGAAATGAAATGAACATTTTTCGCTATAAAATCAACAGCAGTTAAATAGAAAAAGTTAGTTTCGAATAGAGTCAGTTCAAATTTTGTGCAAACATGAATAAATTTTACTATTTTATGCTGCTTCTGTGCATTTTCAATGGATTTACTAGTGCATTTTTAATCCCTTATCAAGCACGCACATTTCTTCTGGAGGAAAGTGAAAGCTGTCGTGTAGAAGTGGGAGCAGAGCAATGTAAGCCCATATATGAATCTAATTTCTGTAAGAAATTATTAGCACAGTGTTTACTTCGAAAACAATACTACATGAAATCAAAAACTTCATTTAAAGATGTTATAGTAATAAAAGGTGAATTGTAAATTTTTAGCAGCAGTTTTAACTTGTCGTGTGTTAAGTGCAACAATCAAATACCGTTCTGCCAACTCTGCTAAATTTTTGATGGTATCTTTTGATACTTTCACTAGTGGCAGCCTAAGCAAGAATTATGAAATTTCCTAGAAGTTTTTCATTAAAAGTCAATACTGAGCTTTAAGCATAAACATTTCTATTTCAGCTGATGTCAAAGATTTTATCAATTCCAAGCCTGCTGCTAACGAAAAGGCCAAGTGTCTGCGCTCCTGTCTTCTAAAGCATTTTGGCGTGGTAAGTTGTAGCAAAGCAACTATATTCATTTCATATATTATTCATTTTTTCATATATTAATAATTTTAGATCAGTGAGGATGGCAAGCTCAATAAATCGTTTATACTGAATGTATTCAAAAGGTTTTTAAAAGACGATTTGGATTATATTAAAAATGTCGAAGAGATACTTACCGTCTGTGAGCGTATCGAAATGCCGGAAAATCACTGTGAAGTTGCTGAACAACTTGGCAAATGCATTGAGAAGGAGTTCAAGGAACACGAGCTGCCGTTTAATATGGCCTAAATTATACATTACGAGTATATTGAACTGTCCTAAATCGTTATGTATAGCATATAATCTATATAAAGCAGAGTATTGATTCTTCAGTTATTTGTGGAACAAAGATGGTCATGTGTAATTAATCTTAAGGGGACAAAACAGCCAAATTGGAACTTTATGTATTTTTTTATGAATTTTCTGCACTGTATGTGGATTTTCAGTGGGTTTTATGCATGACTGTTTAGTGTCGAGTATTTTAGATTGAAAAAAGTACACTCCGAAGCTGCTTAACTCGACTGAAAGTAAAACACCCAAATGCCGTATGCCGTATGCCGTATGCCGATGTATGATGACTAGTGGATTAAATGGACCACAAAATCTGAACTTGTGTTGACCAGTTAGAGATCTTAGTTAAACGAATGCCTTACTGCGCTGATAGACAGACATCTCGTGGTACCAACAAAGAAAAGTCAAAAATCAGTTTAAAGATTCTCAAAACTTCAAACTCCGAACATGCTACGCTACAGGAGATTAAAAGACTTGCACGATAATGCAACACTCTACCTGGAACCTCTCTTGGCATCAAAGGGTTCGGATAGGTTCTTTCCGAATCTGATAACGCCTTGTCATACCAATAGTTCGTCAATAGTTTAATGTAAAGGATACCCGGAACAGTTGGTAAGCTGTGATTGCAGTCTTATGAAGGTTTCCTTTTATTTTCTCGTTCGATGCGTGCCTTCCTTCTATCAAAATGTGATCAAGCGACCTCTAGAGGGAAATAAAAAAAAAAATACTCTAAACAGGTTTCGTGTGAATCAGGGTAGCAGCACACATACGAGTACAAAGATGTTCTGACAGTTACCAAGATAATTGTGCTTTCCAAGAACTTTTCAGATACAGCCTTGACCACTGAGAAAACGACCACTGAGGGACGATTATTGAGAAATAATTGAGCTGAATCACTGATCTGAAATTCTGAAATCACCATTTTCTAAAGTCAACTTATAGAGCAGTCTACCCAACACTTGATTGCATAAATAGAGCAATTTGGCAATATCCCTCATCGCTGGCAAGGTACAACCATCTGGCACACGGAGTAGGAGATAGTCCACCAACTTACTTATTTCCTTGAAGTATGCATGGTGAAAACTAAGAAGTCACTGATCACCATAGAAGACCAGAATGCAGATTTTCACATTAAATCATGGTGAATTCTATTAAGAGAAGAACAGGGCACAAGCGCAATGATGGTCCATTCTATACTTATATCACTCAAAACTGAGTTGCCTTCAAGTTTAGTTCACATCATGCTAATTCTGTCTCCGTAGAGCTTTCCATGATAGTTGCGCAGCTATCTCCGACATGATGCGCTTCCAGGAACTCTAGATTGTGTTCGGTAATATCTTTAAAGTTAAACTAAATAACAATATTACAAAGACTGTGTTGCTTATGCATAACTGAGGCAATACTAAAACTTGGTATGGACCCCTTGCAGCTGAGAATTCAAAATGAGGTGGAAAAATGTTTAATGTTCGGTTGAACTGAAGCATCATTACTCTTCTTCCGGCTTCATTTCATTTTTACGATGGTTAACTCGTAACTATTTGAAGCTGCTGTCCATTAGAAGTCACTATATAGCGTTCGTATCGTAACAGAAAGAGTTTTTCATACAAAATATGAAAGGTGGGTTTGTATTGGGCTAAGTAGATACCTTCTTTATGGATATCTGTGCATGACGAACAAGCCCGTAAAGGTTCTTCTGGAGTCAGGAACCTTCGCCTTAAAAATATTTTTATGACTCGTAAGACAAATCAAGGATCAATAGAGTCGTACGGGATATAAACCACATCAACCTCTGGTCGCAGTACTAATGATGTCTTAATATGTACAAAATGATATAATCTGGTTGTCGTCAGTTAGGACATCTAACAGTCTCTTGACATACGCCAAACACGCAAAAACGCTACACAAAGGATTTTGTCTATATGTGATCTCAATCAAGGGGTCAGCCCACGTAACCTAGGTTAAGTGACCTAAGTACCCAATTCACATGGAATTTATTTATTCCACTGTGTGTCGGTAACAAGGTTTATTCTATACAGAATAATTTAAAAATTTCTAATGTTACAGTTCACATCGATTACATTTAATGCATTTAAACTCCATTTTACATCTTCATTTTCACTGAACTTAGTGAAATTTGAAAGCAAATTCATTTCTGGATTTGTGAAATACTTATGAGATACTCTTATCTCAAGCATATCGGGTGGTTTTTCCTATAGCTCACTCTCGTCAAGGTTATTATAGCGCATCAAATAAGTTTCCTGCATTGTCCTATATCAACTTTATATAAACAGTGAACAATCAACGACATCCGCTCGGCATAATTAGAACAAAAATGGCCAAAAACAAGCTGACAATGTGCGGCATAACTTTGGAAATTGTTATTTTGTTCAAACAGATGTTGTGCGACATTTTTGTTTGTTGCTTGTTCGAAATTGTTCGAAATTGTTGTAATTGTTATTTGTTTGTGGTCGACAAGTGTAGTGGTTGTGTTCTGTTGGAAGTGGTTCCATTGGTTAACTTCCGCTGCCTCTTTTATTTCCGGTTTCTAAACGAAAATAAAAAAAAAATACGCATATGAATGTCACAGTTGAAATAACAACTAAAATTCGACTGGTACAAAACCTCAATAATTGTTATCGTTGTAGTTCCCAAAAATCTCTCTGTTTCATGCTCTATCTCGCTCTAGCACTTATGTAATATTGTTGGTTTTACATGTAAAATGTAAATTACATTGTGAAACCAAACAAATTTTAATTGTAAATAAATTTTTATACTCTTCACACAAAGTGTAAATAGTATTATAATTTTGTTACATTATATGCAACTTAAAGTAAACGTTTTATAACTGTAAGCAATACAAATTCACTTTAAACTTAATAACACTTACAATTCACAAATAGTTTTTTGTTAAGAGCTCTTCAGTATATACTATATAAAGTGCTTTATTTTAGAGTTTCCATTTTCTGATGGTGATTAAACTGTCGAAAGTTGGTCGCATCTGGCAACGCTATGGACATGTATTAAAAATCTTTATATCTAAGCACACACTCAAAAATTTAAAAACTGTATTAGAACACCAGCGTTGCCGAACAAAAACAGCAAGTGTGTAGAGTATTAACGCTTCGTTTCCATTGAAGTTAGCATTTTTTTCTTGTTTGAAATGAAAATGTAAAAAAAATGTTTGGTTCTGTTTTGTCGTTGATTATTTTAAATAAGTTAGAAAATGGCGTTGTGCTTCGGTTTTATTTAAAAATATGTGTGTGTTTGTGTTTTTGCATATACATATATATTCCAGTTAATATATTGTCTCTCAATTCGACTGCGGCTGACCACAAACGCTGCGGCTGCGCGCATCAAATGCTCTCCAGTATTCCAAATACACGCCTATTGCGACCCTAAAATTCTATCCAGTACACCCCTTGAATTTCTCTTCCGTTTCGCTTCGATACGCTTCACTCGGTTTTTTTGGTTTGCCATTTGACCACACTGACCATCGACTGGCCGACTGACCGACCACCGCCTGCCTAAAATGTCAATTGCAGCGTGTAATTAAATTTATCTTTTAAATGCCAAATCGCTTTGAATTAACATTGGAAAGCTGGGTCATTAGTCGTCAGTGTGTTTTCGGTATGCAAATTGTAGTGTATACATATACGAGTGATATAGGCGGTTGTGTTCAATGCGCTGTAGACAAATTGTTAACTGGCATTCTGTACCGAACATAGCAGCAGGAAGATGATCTGTACTTGCCCTAAGTGCCGTGTATGAAAGACATGTACTTCTGCTTTGTTATAAGTACTCACTTGAAAGAGGTTAGTTCGAAAACTAAGAACATTTTATCTATAAAAACTACAAAATGGACGGCACTAACAACTATGTGAGACTTTCCCACTTAAACTGACTGCAATAGAGAAGTTTTTCTCACAAAATGTAGAAAGTGAGTTGCTTGTTTGTGCGTGACATGGTCAGTGTGATATATTTTCAGCCAAGGAATATATGAACACTTCGTAATCGATTTTAGATCGATATCTAAAAAACTAAGAGAATAGTTTTGAATTTGTTACAATATCTCTCCACAACGATTCACACTTTCAATCATTTTTATATAAAATATGTTATGTCAATCGCTTTGTGACACTATACGATTTCACAGTTAGGCAACGCTACCTGAATGAACAATGTACCGAAATCATCGAACATTGGACGCTAGAATCGAAGTCGACGGTAATATTGATACTTCAAAACTTTATTCGCAATTGCCAGAACAGTGTGACAACCCTGCGCAATATTGTGAAAAAATTTAACGAAACGAAATCCGAAAAATAGGCTGAAACGAAACAATACATCGTTTGTACGAGCTACTATGGTCACAATTCTTAAAAATTTCATTGCAAATATGATGTTTTGATGAAGATATGGTGCTGGATATACATATGCGGGAAATAACTTTCCATAAATAGTTTTATGGTATGGCCTTCCGAACGCAATAAAATATTTGAAATAGTATTCATTTGCATTTTACTCAATAACGATTTACTTAAAACTCGTACCAGCTTAATGAAACAAATATTCATCGAGTTCTAGAATTTGTTGACCGTGTGGATACCGCAAGAGAAAATCGAAACTGTAGCATTCAGAGATGATGTTAAAAATTTTGAAATAACCACAAAAACCGTTCATATCTCTGAGTGTTTGCATTGGGTGGTGAAGTCTCCAATATAATTTTTACTTTCTAAAGTTTTTTGTTACCAAATCTCATTAACGCAATTGAAATTATATGAACTTATTTTTAGCGCAATGTAATACGAATCAATTAAAACGATTTCCGCTGTTTAAATACATATATGACCTAGCAATGAAACTCACTCCCACAACAAATTCAGATATAGAAGCCAATAGCAAAATGTCACACCACAAAGCTGTCAACGCTGCAGGCATCGCGATAAAAGGTTTTCATTTCCTGCAATAAATACGCATTTGAAAACTATTTTAACTTTTTTCAAGCGAAATATATACCTACCCAGCTACCTAGAAAAGTATTGCCATGGAACACATATTCAAACATCATCCACTTCATGTAATTCACATGTGAATGTGTATGGGCGAAATTAGATAAGAGTTGGAAATAGAACTCACTTACTTTGAACAGAGTGAGTGCTAAAGATAGAAAATTGTGTGTGTGTGTGGGTGTGTGTGTGTGTTCCCGTGTGATATCAATAAGCATATACAATTAAGTTAGTATGTAAAGAAAAGGTCCTTGTAAAGTTATTACAGTTGCGTATTCCGTTGACATTTCACTGACAACGTACGGCGTTGGCAAAACAAAAGGATCCGACTGAAAGAGAGAAAGAGAGCGAGAGAGAGAGAGAAACATAGAGAGAGGGAGATAGATAGAGATGAAAGAGTACAAATGCGCGCGAGTTCATTTCCTGTAACATGGCGACGCTTCCTGTAGGTCGCTGGTGTTCGTAGGTGTATCTCTGTGTCTATGTCAACGGGCATTCCTTTGGCCTTGTCACACGTTAGATGCCAGGACAACAATGAAACAGGAAAAAAAACAAAAAAATTAAACCATAGAATTAAATTCCACAACATACATTGTAAAAGTAGATGTATAGCCATAGTTATATACATATACTTGTATATTGTATGTTGGCAACACTATCAAACAAAAGAATTCTTTATGTTGTCGGTCATACATTCACTTACTAGCAGCGCATAGCTGCTTTGTTCTTTGTTGCTCTATGTATTTGTGCTGCTGTCATGCATCCGTTTGCAGGATGCATGCTATAATTCTGTTTGTTACTAACGTGCCTGAAACGAGACAAGTTGGCAGGGCAAGCGTTCAGGCAAACATTCAGTTAGGCAGCATGCAGCGAGCTTTCATCAGAACTCTGATGCTGATTTTGATGCTGATGTTGATGTTGATGATGATGATGATGATGATGATGATGATGATGATGCAGCCTACCACTGAATGTTACTTTCGACAATTTTCGTCATGCAGTAGAACTTTATAGAAGAATATTAAGAATGTGAAGAAGCATAGAGCGTTGCATGCATGAACGATTGAGCAACTGAGTGACTGCCTGCCTGGCTGGCTGGCTAGCTGCATGGCTGCCGGAATGGCTGAGAAACATGGATGATTGTGCATATTTTTGCACCTGAATATGTGCGTGTTGGACGCCAGGGAACATGGTACACAGAAAACATAGTTTAAATCAAAATTTAATATGTTCCTTTAAGTAAGGGACTTCGACTTCATTTTTAAACTTATAGCCAAAATATGAGAATCTGATAGATAAAATTTAGAAGTACTTCAATTACCAATATTCTTTGATACTGAAATTTTTCAGTAATTTTATAAGTTTGGCTTTTAATATAAACATACCTGCCACAACAGTCAAAGAAGTGTTACTTCAACCGCGCGTAAAGGTTACTTGCCCTTTTTTTTCCTTTGCAGCTTTAAAATTTTTAGCTTAGTCTTAATACGCGCGAGCACATGAATATATGAGCAATAGTTTATTTACGAACTTATGACTAATTTTTTTTACTACATTTTATTTCCGCGTGCAAAAAGTTACTTCCGTTATAAAAAAGCTACTTCCGTTATAAGTTATACGTCATATCGTACCTTCTCATCGCTTAGAAACGGTATCAAAAGAAAGATTGGGACCTAAGGAAAATGCTGAAAGATATAGAGACAAAATGTGAAACGAAGTGAAGAAAGAGAAAAGTAGTAAAACAGAGAGAAGAACGGCAAACCTTGGACATTCAAACAAGACATGTTCCGCATTTTCTTCTATGTCATCTTCACGCCCAGTACACTCGGGCCTGACATCGTGTTGGAATCTGTATAGCTTCGGAAGCAGCCATGGTCACTGAGTAGCTGTGTTAAGTAGAAGTTTGTTGCTGCATGCTTTCTATCCATTCAATCCCGAATGTTTAGGATTTGTCACCTTGAAATGCTTTGTTCTCTGGTTTTTTTCTGATTAATCGTGCGTACTCCTCATATAATTCGTTCGCTATCATTGGTTAACTCATCCATAGGTATATTATGTAAAGTAAATTTAAGATAGCACATTAAATGTATAAAATCACTGCTCACACAACATTCATTTGTAGCAACCTCCTCCGTTCAGGACCTGTTGTATTCTGCATCCAAAGTGACTGGGCACTGCTTAGCTTTGCCGATTTTATGCGAATTTACTCTATGTAACAGAGTCTATCTAAATGACATCGTACGTAATTGTACTTTTTGAGTATGGTGATAGTTTATACTGCTTTTCTACTGCTTATTAGCACGGCCTCTGTCTATTATTCTCCTAGTTCGAATCGAGCTGAGGATAGCCAGTTCTCCATATTATGGAACTAGTATAAGGTTAGTTTCATGCAAATATTATTTTTTGTTCTATATTTTTCCTTCTATTTTCGCTACAATCTCCATATGTCCTTTGCGCTTAATTCAATCTGTAAATCCCAGTGTACAATGTCCTGTTGATAAACATAAAGAAAAATGCAAAAAAAAAAACACTTCCAATTAATTTCTTTCCGTGTAATTCGCGTCACGACAACTCAACGCTGACTGGAGTACATTGTGATGCACTATGCCCAAGTCCCATGTGCCCATGTGCACCCGACGTCTGATGTAGTTGGTGGTTTACTACTAATTTGCAACCACATCGTTTGTTTTCACACACACACACACACACAGACACACACACATACAGTTAGAGCCAGTATGTGTATATGTGTGTGTAGTGAAGTCTCCTTTGTGTGACAGGACTATGTTTGGCATGTGCATGTTTGCTATTTGCATGAGAGTATCTATGTGTCTGTGTATCTGTGTGTGTGTGTGTTTTACCGTGTGTGCGTGCATGTATGTCTGTCGTCCTGGTGCAACATTAATTTTATACACAAGTGTTCATTGTGTGTTTGCACGCTGGATTTCCTTGCTTTTGTCACACGAAGGCGCCTTTTGTCAAGAACCATTATAGATGGTTAGATATATTGTAGTAGTTGTGTATCTACATCTCTTTCCTCTACGTATACGTATGCGTATACACTTCACATTCACTTCATTTTTCGTCACGAGTACAGCAACTAAATATAGGAAGAAAAGTGGCTTTTTAGCTGGGCTGGTGGAGAAAGTGTAAAAATATCTACCTATAAAGTCATTCATTTTTCTTAACAGCAGCCTTCAGCCTGCTCAACTGATGCAATTCACTTCGAGTGGAATTTTTATGATTTTTCCTATTTGCATAATACGCCAATAATTGGCTCTTATTATGTTCGAAAAACATTATTTTCTATAATAAAATTGGCTTTTACATTTTTCTTATTACAAATTTTTCTTACAAGTAGTCGTCTTACAAAGAGAAGATTTTAATTTTGAGAAAAAAAAAAAACTGCTAATTTGAAATAACATGAGTTGTGTTTATATTTAAGAAAACTGACGAGTGCTTTAGGCTGTACGGAAGATATAATAGATTTAATAAGCCACGTTTGTAAGCATAGCTAACATGCGACTTGCTGTTCTTCCTGGAGGAAGCTGCTTAATCGTTTCATCGCTTGTAATATTTTATAAACACTTTGACGACCAATGGTACACCGGTTACCTTTTTACCTTCGAAAATTTCCTGCAAAAATTATTGAATAAATTTTCGAAAATTTTTTAATAATTTTGATCCTTTTGCCTAACAGATCACTCCAAAATTGAAAAAAAAAAATTCAACTTTTTCGCCCTCATCTTCATGCGACAATATTTTGAAGACGGATGAAGCTACACTTCCAAAGTTTTTTAGAGAAGCCACGGTAAAAAAAAACAAAAAAAAAATGTTAGTCCACTTTGACCAGCTACGCGACCACCCAATCTGATGGGACATCGATGTCGTCAACGCTAAAAATCAATGATATATTCTAATTTGCTTAAAGAGTTGATTTATTTATAACAAAAATAAATTTGTTTACATTTTTTGTGAGAAATTTCGAAGCAATTACAATCATTGGTGTAGCAAAATGCCCAGTGAAGTGAAGATCACGCCTGTGTTGTAGTGTTTGAACACAGCTGAACATTTGGCATTTGGCATTTACATTGCTCGTTTCAAATGGAAGTAGAAAATTAGTTCGACTCCAACAATCCACTTCACCACAGCCACACCATTAGTCACCATGCAGGGGAATTCACCACACAGTTTGAAATTCATGTCGGCATCAAATTTTGACATTTGTTTACGCTTGGAGCGAAGAGTGCCGAAGGCTCTTAAGTTTCTCTCTCTTTGTCTCTTTATCTCTCTCTCTTTCTCTCTCTCTCTCTCTCTTAGCTTATACAGCAATGTTGGAACCGGATTTTTGCGAAGAAAACAAAAAGAAAATCAATGGACAAATATCGAAATTATAATCAATTCAGTTTAGTTCTACATTGTACGATAAAGGTTATTCTGATGTATATAACAGTTTGCCAACGGTGCTCAATATGGTTTCTTTGATATCTTCTATTAGGCATCAATAAATTTCAAGAAGCTTTTGTAGTTTCTCTTCTAAACTCTTCGAGCTGTTCTTTTAAACTGTATCAAAAGTGCCTGATATACTTCATACTTATAAGTCTCAACATTTCCATAACTAATTGAATGCCTCAATTGCTTTTGTTGCATGCTGTCAACGTTCCTCGACCGCATTTCAATTTCGAATCATTATTAAACTTTAATTTATTTATTAACTTATTTGCTTATTTATAAAATTTATTCATTTCATTTCATACAAATTCTATTGGAAAACACTATTAAATGCTTTCATTTACGCTTGAGTTAATTGATTATCAGAAATTTATTGATGAAAATTTCTATGTCATTTGACGTAACATAAATTGTGCTTTATCAAACAAGTGAAAAGGAATTCCAGCATTTCAGCATTTTGGCATTTGTATTTATATACGTGTATGTCACAGCATAACTTCTTTCGTAGATACTTTATCTTTTGCTGCTTGTAAGTGAGCGCATTGACAGTTTGTGTGCATAATCAAAGATTAATATCTGTAATAAATTTAAATTAATTTACTCTATTTAGTCGGAGCAATTGTGAAATATCAAATTGCAATAAAACCAAGTTTATTTTGTCTATGATATATGTATGCCATTCAGTGGATGTATCTTTGTGTGTTTGTATCTGTTGGTGTGTGTAATAAAATAAATAATTTGATAGTCGGTTGTCCTTATGGTTGATTTAACTCATATAAATGGCAATTTCGCAATTCAATTAACTTGCGGGTCCAGAATGAAGAGAATGTGTGTATCTTGAATCTTTTGTTTTTGTTGTAGTTTATGGTTTACTCATAGTTGTATGAATGACTTTGTTGCTTCAGATTTGAGAAGTAATTATATGTCTTTTGAAATTGGTTTATATACGCTTCAGATACTTAGTTTGAAATTAACTATAGTAAGTTTATCGAAAACATTGTCATTTAAAGTAAAAGGCGCGAAAGATACCATAAAGTGTGCTAATATGTATGTATTTTTGAATAATTCAAAGCAAGCTTTAACAAATTTCCATAACTCATATTCAACAGGGAGATGACTATAAAGAACCAGTTTTATGACCGTACCCAAACTTTTAAGTTTAAAGAAAGTTGCATTTTCATGGTGGTGGATAATGAAAACAAGCTATCGGTATGGTTATATCACTGCCGGTAATTTTATCCAATTAGTCGAGCTAGGATTATTTCCTTGAATACTGCTAAATGGCTTCAGAATGTTTCACTTATGATAGGGTATGATAGGCATTGGTAGTTCCAGCGTATCGTATCTGTTCTGAATTCTCATGGAGCTAAAAATGGATGACAAAAATACAAAAAAAAATTGATTCAAAACAATCTTCCATCCATTCCATCTCTATCCAATACAACTAACCCGTTTTAGTGGAAAAAGCAAGCATCATGGATAATTTCCTCTAGCTTTACCTGCGTTTCGTTCTCATGAAAGGAACATTAAATTAAAATGGTGAAGTAGACAAGACATCTCCAGAAGCAACCACACAGAAGCGTCACAAATGTTGAATTCATGCGATACAGGAAGTTCACAAAGAAACAGTTCCCGGTTTCTGGCACTAACTAAGAAAACAGTGCTGTACAAAAATTGCCCAGTTCGGAGCTGAGTAAACGAACTTTATACAAGCCTCAATTTTTGACAGAACAAAAAGGAGGGTTTCTTAAATCATCAGTTTTCATAATCCAACTTGAGCGAGATCTGACACTTAACTGTAAGACTAAGGCAACAGTGGAGCAATTCTCACCCATGGGAAGGGGCATCAGTCTTCCAATATAAACTGCTAACTGGTTGCTTCCGAAGTGCAGGCAAGCTTAGAATGATGGTCTCTAGCTGCCGATCTGCAGGCAAATCCAGCAGAAGTTTTCAGAGAATTGATAAATTTCGATAGCTATATTTGGAAATTGTATAATCTTCGCCAGTTTCAGCACATCTCATTGATACCTTACGGGAGGATAATTGAATGCATCGCCTTAGTCGCCCGGAATCATCTCTCTGCAACTTTTTCTTCTCGTCAAGGATTGTTAACCCAATTCGATGAAGTAAAGCAAAGTATTTGCGATCCCTTAAACGCTATAATAACAACAAACAAGTTAACAGAATGCCAAAGCACTGTCCTCATATAGGGCTTCCGAACAAAACCTGGTAAAAATCTGGTAAGATCTAAAAACTCAGCTTTCAAAATACCATTATGGAAGACGTCATTGATAGGAAGATCTGGACGTCGGCAAGAACCCAAGTATTAAAACCGCATACCATGAAGTATTATACGGATGAATATCTAACGGCAAATGGAACTGGCCTCGGGATCTTGGGGCTTATGATAATCCCTGAGAGTCCTTGTGCAGATGAACGATTATTTTTTAAAACAAAACTCTGCGCTATTATAAGATTTGGACACTTTAATAGATACTAGTATGTACGGCCAATGGTCAACTCAATCGGTCGAAAGCTAGGAATAATTTAGTATATTTTAGCGTTATTGCGTTTGTTGTTATTGCTATTTCACTGCGCGCCAATCACAGCAACAATCACAATTAGAACACAACTTTTCCAAAAATTCTGCTAAAGCATTAAACTAATTAAACCCTTAACTACCAGACTAATTACAAGCAAATGACATTCGATAAGGACACATTAAAAACTTTAACCTTTTGCAGGAAGAAACATACGAAACCTAAATCACATCCATTGCAATTTCGTTTTTACACGCTCAATAGATGACTACATTGTCATCCTCCTTGTGCTCGCACTGATGTTGGCTCACCTTACAAATCATTATCGAATACTAAATTGCGTTCAATTACAATTGGCTGCAAAAGCCACAACGACAAAGAATATCATAAAAAGAATAAAAAAAACAAAAAAAAAAAACTGGCAGAAGAAAAAGGATGACATCCAAAATGGTAGAATTGAAGCATGTAATAAAGCAGTAAGCAGTGATCAAGTTGCAGCGCAGGATACTTGAAACTCAAAACAAATCCTTTCCAAGTTGCAAGTAGCTATGTTGTCGCACAGTCGTCGTCGTCGTTGTCGTCATTGTCCTGTATATGCATGTAGTATATCCTTGGTGTTTTGCTGCACCACCATGTGCAGTCACGTCTGTTGTTGACAAGCGTTCGCTGCTTGTATTGACTACAAAACATACTTTTCAACGCCATTGTCCTGTGCGCTGTCAACGCTATTTGTTCAGTACAATTTACTTCACTTCCGTTTGCTGTGAAAAACAACAACAACAACGAACAGCAAAACGAACGAACGCAAGGATACCGCTGCAAGAATTCTTCTTCTTTTTGGTTCAACAGTTTTTTCACTTGTACGGTAGCATTGCATTGTTCCGATAATTACCCAAAAAAGTAAGTAACCAACCCACAAACGCATACACAGAAAGAATATTTTTGGTGAAATAGAAAAAAAAAAGTAGTATTGATTTTCGGCGCACAACTAGTAAGTTTACTCCGTATCATTGAAACTTTTAATGCGTATATGTTTGTTAATATGTGTTTTATAATATGGTACAAAAAAATGTTGCGCATATTTGCGCCATTTTGAAATATTTGATCCTTTATAAAAATTATTGGCTACTTTATTTGACAATTGACTTCAGTTTAGAGTAAACTAAACGCAATATTAATTGGATGTTTCTAAAAGTTAAAAACAAAAGTCCTTCGGTGAAAAAAAATCCTTAATGAAATCAATAAATTCGTTGCACATGTAAAAACAACTCAAAAAGTTCAGCAAACATATTACATTGGTAGAATTAAAGCTGAAAACTTTAAATGTTTGTCAGTGTAACGCGAATGCCCGCATCGTTTTAAAGCAAGTCGTTGTCCTTTTTCTTTGTAACGTTCTTTTTTTGTTCGTACTTTTTATAAATTCAAAGTCGACTAGCAGGATTTGTTGGTTGACTGAACCTTGCTATTCGGTTATTTTGATACTGCACATCGCGAAAGAGTTTCAGGATGTAACAATGTCCTTGTGCACATATGTTGTTGCACTTACGAATACTGTCATCGAGCTCCTTCTGTGTGTGTTACATGGTTTTTGAGTGTTTTGTTTCGCTCTTCAACATTATTTTTTTGTTTTTCACTTGCATCCATTTGATTTGTAGTCTTTGTCAATGTCCTGGCTGTTGCTGTCACGACGACAATATGCTTAACGTCTTTGTAGAGTTCGTCTGCGTTCATTGATTTGTTAAATTTAGTGGATTACAGTAGCGGCAAAGAACACACTTGAATGTAGTTTTGTGGCACAATTGAACTGTGTGTGTGTGTGTGTGTGTGTAAAACTTGTTAGGATGAATAAGCTTATATAAATTGTTACAGAAAGGTAAAAGTACTGAAAAACTTATTTAAAAAAGTAATATTAAAATGCACTTACGAAAAACAAAAGTAACCCAATCGTTTTTGAATCATTCATTCAAATTGAATTCGCGGCTAACTGAAACTATTCAAACTTTTAAATCAATATTGACTAAAATGAAAAGCGATGCATCAATATGTAACTAGTATATTCATAAAACAAATGAAACCTACATTTGTCAATTATCATACAAACTAGCACAACTATTGAAATACGAGGGTGGCAAGCTACGTTGTGAATATTCGTTTAAATCGCTGTATATGATTTTCTGCAATACGTGCAAGTTATATAAGTATTTTCTACGATACTTTAAGGATGCTTGATTTTAATACTTTCAGGATACTTGACTCTTAGCAACAAATAAAATTATACAGCTAATTAGTCTAGGTATGGACGACCAGTTCTCCAGAACCTATCACATTGTCACAGAGTTCAAATGAATGGCAATGCTGCATGAGCGCAAAAAATTTGCCAGATTGGCGTACGAGTGCACGAAAAGCTGCAAATATTCACACTTCAAACACCTTTAAGGCTGCAGAAACTTTTGGAGGGCTCAAATTAAGTCACTTCTTTTTTTGTTGTTGTTGTTATGACCTGTCAAGAACACAATCAATATTTTACTCGTATCAAAATCAAACAACGAATCATTCACTCATAGGTTTCACATGAAATATAAATGCAAACATACAAATATTAAACGATAGAATGCGAGCAGCCAGCCACAAGTTGATAAAATTAGCGAGCGCGTAAGAGATAGGAGCTTATATGCGCTTCGTTTTTATTTTGGTATCTGGCTCTGTGTTTGTTGTTGTTGTGATTGACGCACGATGAAATAGGAATCACAAAAACGCATAAACACAATAATATACCAAATTATTAGTAGATTGCAGTCGATTTAGTCACAATGTTTGGAATGTCGTAAAGGATGCATGGAAATTCCATAAAGTATATATTTTCGTCTGCATATCTGTCCGTCCGTCCGTCCGTCGGTCCGTATGTGTGTTTTTGTACGCACTATTTTCTTAATATTTAAAATATTTGTTTGAAAGTTGGCATGGAGACTTTTTATAGCCGTAAACAACATACTTACATGGGTGGAGTGGCCCACCCATACAAAGTGTGGAGAGTATTAATGCTTCGATTTGACCGATGTTTGTGTTCTCCTTTAGTTGAAGGCACTTTATTTGAAGAGAGAATAGAAGAGTTCAAATAATTAAACTTGAATTTCTATCTCTTATAGTCTCAACGATCTCGTTGTTCAAACACACGGTCAGATGAACAGACAATCAGCATATCAAATAAGTTTGTTATTAAGTTTGCACTAATCTGTTATTTTTAAGTCCCTCACATTTCTAAAAAATAATATTATAAAATCCTCTAGAAATTTATAAAACATTGAAGGAGCCACAGAAGACCTCAGAAGGTTAGGATAGGTTAGGTTGTTATGATCATGTGAGTTACAAACGCCCACCCAGCACTTAGGCGGCACACGGCCCTTTGTGATATCACATTAATCTAATTTGAGACTTCGAACACTTTTCCTTTACACCCAATGAGAAAATTTTACATAATTCACTAATTTGTTTACTTTAGAAGTTTCATATACTATGTCATTTAGAAAGTAGTCCACCAGATGTTTCAATCTACTCTTTAACAGTCCGGAACTGTAACATAGAAGGCCTTGGATGGTTTCGGGTTTCTCGCAGTTGTCACAGCTTCTACAGAAGTCTTGTGAGGAGTACATAAGTTATCACAAAAAGCATCTTTTCGCTTTTGTTGTTTTATGCTAAACAAATAATTTGTTAGACTCCATTGTTGGAGTATGCAACTGCTTTATGATACAAAATATCGTGAAGTTTCGGTAACACCGAATTAAATGATTTGCAATGTTTATTAATATGAATATCAACTTAATCAGAGGAAATCATTATGAAAAGCTTAAGTTTTTCTGCGGTGTTGGAACACTTAAAAAGTTTAGATTGACATTGCCGAATAGTAAGTGAATCAAAGGTCTGCTCTGCATATTTTGCTTATTTGCCTTGAATTTGCATATGGTTTGGTAGTTTCTTGTATCGAACCAAGTTCGCTACAACTTACAACTTGTTCGAACTTGCTTAATTTGTTTACAATATTTTTTAAGGAACCAAGTGAAAAGAAGATTACAAGTTCTCATATAATTCAATATCGAATAATAATAATTAAATTATTTAAATAAATAATTATTTAAACTATGACTTACATAGCTCATGAGACATGAGTTATCATACCACCCAAACATATACGTATGTAGTTAAGTAGTCTTATCTATATATTTATGCGTACCTAAGAGCTTCCAATATATATTTTTTGTTTTAAACTATTTTATATTCCACAAGTTCCAGCGCACATAGTAAAAGCTTAGCTATAAAACAAATTTAAACAACTCAGCGTGACTTTTATGTATCTTTTTGTTTTAGCAAAACTCTATCAAAAGATTTTTATTAAACTTAAATATGTTTTAGTATTTTTGTAAAAGCCTAACACGATTTTTTGCTATGCCACAAATGTTATTTGCCAATGTGAATTCTATACAGAAAAAAAGATATAAAAAGTATCTATAAATTTGAAATTATTTTATTTTATTTTTTTTTTTATATCATTCTACTACGGCTGTTGTGTGACAGTTGTTGGCAGTGACGATGATGATGAACCTAATATTTTTATTTTTTTTATACTATGCAAAGCAAATTTTGCATGTAAAACATAAATTTTTACTTTATAAATTCTATTTTATAAAGTTGAATTTAATATGCAAAATTTGTACAAAAAGCTATCAGCAGTTTATGAAAAAGTAATTTTTTATAGAATTTTAGATGCGTTCTAGTAATGCAAGTGAAAAGTTACTCAAATATGCATAAAATCAAAATGTATCTAGAACTTAAAGCGCACTTCTCATTTGAGAAGATAGAACAACTTTTAATGCAATCAATGCCAATTCTATAAAAAATCCCAGAAACAAAGTTAAACAATTGAATTGTTTGCCATATAACAAATTTAATTTGACACGTACATGCATTTAATATGTCTGCGAGAAAGTTATATAAAGATACTATATGCACACAGATACATAGATACATTCAAGTTGTATAAGATACAAACAACCACAACAACAACAACCACAACAACAACAACAAAAGTAAATTCAATTTGAACATAATTTCACTTTATAGAATTCGTGGCACGTGATTGCAAGATTTAAGCCGACGTTATACAATTTATATAAAACAAAAAACGAAAACTTCAACATCGCTGAAAAGCGAAAACAAATTTTTTGTATCTGCAATATTTTTATATTTTATTGGAAGTACTTTGAGTATTTTTTTGTTGCATAGAATGAAAGCAATTAAAATATATTTATGCAAACAATAAATAAACAATTTATATTCATATGCAGCAGCCGCATGGGTTATCTAGCGTCAATGTTGAAAAAAAAAAAATATATGTGCTCGAATTGAGTGAAAAAACCAGAGAAAACGTTAACTTCGGTTAAACCGAAGCTCTAATACCATTCATAGATAGTATTGTAAAACATAAAAGCGGGGATTCAAATAGGCCCTACCCCATAAAGTGGGCGCTACACGCCCACTAGTAGATGTGTATGAAGCGATGTAGTAGAGGTGTATGATGACGCCATATCAAAGTTCAAATTGATATTGACGTTTTCATTATAAATGCATAAATGGGAGCTGTGGGTTTATATGGGACTACCTTAAAAAGTGGGCAGAACACGCCCATTTGCATATGCATATGAAGCGATAGTCCACTACAATCCACCAAATCAAATTTCAAGCTAATATTGTTTTAAATGAAGAATTTTTTTCATATAAAAACACAAAATTGCATGGTGGGTTTGTATGGGGGCTACGCCAAAAAGTGGACGGGCCACGCCCGTTTGTCTATGTATGTTGAACGGCTGACCATAAAAAGGCATCACCTTGCATTTCAACTTAATATTGACTTTAATAAAGAAGTTTTCATACAAAAAGTTAAAAGTGAGCAATAAGTTTGTATGGGGGCTACCCCAAACAGTGGGCGGGCCACGCCCATTAATGTATATATAGTCAAGCATCCGTTCACTAAAAATTACCATATCAATTATTAAGTTGATATTGACTACAATAAAAAAGTTGTTCATACAAAAATTCAAAAGTGGGCGGTGTGTTTGTATGGGGGCTACCCCATACAGTGGGCGTGATGGGTCAATCTTGATACTCTATTAAACTGCAATAAAAAGAAGTGTATGTGCAAAATTTCAACTGGATAGCATAAAAATTGGTCCCCCCCAAATGCGCAATAACATACAGACAAACAGACATACGGATAGACGGACAGACAGACGAGCTGATCAAGAATATATATAACTAATGGGGTCTACGATGTCTACTTTAATGCGTTAAAAACTTTCAGACAAACTGATAAAAAAATGTAACCGCATTGGCATCAAAGCTTAGATACACTGTACATGTATGTATCTTCAGTCATACTTGTGTGCAACAAGATGCCACACTAACATAGGCTAGTATTACTTCTAAATAGAAAACACCACAGTTTCAAAGAAAAACAAGAAAAAAAAAACGTAGATTTCGTTAGTTGTTCATATCTATATGTAATCCTAATATTTTTTCGCGCAAAACTTCCGCAGGCGTTCCGAAAGCGAATTATATGCTGAGCGACAAAGTATGTGTCTGAAAATAGTTTGCGGATGGACACCTGGTAATGTATTAAGTTACAAAAATATAATATTTCCGCTTATTTCATGTACCTAGCAAACAAACAAACGTGTAGGCGAAAAAGAGAATTTATTTAAAGTTAAAAAAAAAAAAATTATAATTCGCATTTAGTTTATGCGCAAGCCTACATATGTATGAAGTAAAAATATGGGTTATGCACTTTTCGTTTATTTTGTTTATTTTCTTTTTATTTATAAATATTTTTTTATTTTATCTATTGTTTACCATTACTTTTCAATTGGTTGCAAATGGTTTTCTCCTTGCCATTTTATCTGTATGCTGTATCTAACTGATCCACTAATTTTCTCGGTATAACGGATGTTATAAATGTTTAAGCGTAACTGGCTCATATATTTTGAATCGTTGTTTGTATTCGAGATCCATAGGTTATGCTTTTAAATTCAGTAAAAGCATCTTTTTGAAAAATAATAATTCTTTAATCAGTATGGTTTAGCATATTTTTTTATTTTTTTTTTTTGTAAGGAATGCAGGAATTGTTGGGGTTTTTGGATGCTGTTGTCAGTATTCTTGTTGAAGTTTGATGATATATTTTCCTTTAAGCCAGAATCAATCATTTTAGATAAATGATCAATGATGATCAGAATCAATGTTTGAAATTTCTTTATGAATTTCACTTTGTTTTGTTGTCCTTAGATTTTTTACAAAATTTTTGAAAAACCCAATCGGAAACCACTTCAGTTTTGCGTCCACCTTTAATCCAAGTCAGACTCCCCTTTCCCGTACCACTGACACTCCTTCCTTCTGCCACTCCTTCCCATTCTCTTCTTCCCCCTGTCACACCTACCCAATGCGCCCGTACCCTAGCAACCATTCCCCTTTCACTCCTTCGCCTACCACCCTTTACTATGCACTCATTCCACAGTGTGCATAGTAAATACCTCCCCTTCGATCACATTAACATGTACACATTTCATCCCTCTATCTTTCACCCTACCTCTACCCATCCTTCCCAAAGCCCTCAATTTCCTACCCTTCTTCCCCCTTTCCATACCATGAATTCCCTTACCACCCATTCCCTTTCCCCTATTCACCCATCCAACTCTTTCTTCACCGCGTATTTCCCTTCCATCTCTTCCGCAACACTCCCCCTTCACTCTTCGATCCCATATACAACATTTTATCCCTCTATCTTAAGTTTTTTATATGTAAAGATATATATATATATAACATTTTAAAGAAACCTTTGTTTAAAATAAACAGTGAGTATAAGCTTTGCAAAAATGTCGACGACGTCGATTTCCCGGATCAAGCGGAATGAAATTGAATTTTTGAGTTTCTACAAGTTACAAAAATTTGATTTCCCAACGATAACTAAAAGGTCAATTAGCAAATCGATAACCTCCAAATTGATTATTGTGCTCCTAATTATCGGCTGTGAGCTTTCGATCACTACTTATGTTAAAACAGCTGTGACAAAAACAGTGTGTTACGTTTTAGCACGTGTGCAAATTGTGCTGTTTAAAATTATATTTCCAATTGGTTTTTTTTTTATTTTTTAAAAGGTAAAAGTATGTATTTACATAAAAATAAATGTTTCGTGACCTGTCGTGACGATGGAATACCTGGATCTGTGGTATTTCAATGATCTCAGTTTCTTAAGGGGCCAAGATGAGCAAGTGGAAGGGAATGCAACATTCGATGACACCATAGAAATTGAAAAAGTAAGAACATTTTTTTAAGAAATATTTTTTATTAATGCCATGCAAATGAACAACTTTAATTTAAACAAATTTATTTTGCCAATGTACTGCACCGACGGAGTTGAAATAGTTGCAGAATTTATTACGAATATCTTTTGCGTTGACTGAAGCATTACCGCATGTCATGTGGGCTGCAAGTCTGTCAAATCTGCATCTATTTTGCTGTCAGCGCCAAAATAAGTTGAAAAGTGTTACTATTGTTACTATTATCGCTTTTTCCGGGCTTAAATTTATTGTTGTGTGTTGAATACGAAAGCGGTTAGCCAAAATCCCAAAGGCATTTTCCATAATGCGCCGAGCACTTGATAAGCGATAGTTAAAAACTTACTCCTCTTACGTTAAACTACTTCGGCTGAAAGCCTTCAATAGGTTAGGTAAAAGTGGAAATCCATTGTCACCAACTAAGGGAAAACATCTTCTGTCCACTCAAATTTTTCCGGCTCTGGCAAAATTTAAAAGTCCTTCATCGTAACGTTGCTTAAATTTCGATTGACCGAAAACAGCTGCATCCGAGACTCTGCCATTGGTGCACACTTCTACAGCAATAAACTCGTAGTTTGCATTCACGTGTGAAATCATTACAACGCAGAAATTTGTTTTATAGTTAAAATTGTAGGAACCGGATTTAGTTAATTTCACAATATTAATGTGTTTTCCATCTATTGCTCCTATGCAGTGATTACAATTCCATTTTTCTTCAAATTCAGTCTCACAGTTTTCACCGCAACTGTGTACAACGCCAGTTCAATTTTCACGTAATGATCAGCCGACCGTACGGATAATATCAAATGAATACACATTCCGCAACCAAATGTACAGGGGACCGTACGGATAATATCAAATGAAAACATTCCGCAACCAAGTTCGTTTCAACAACTTTTTGATCAATTTAATGATAATTTACAATAACTAAAATGTACTTACTTTAATATATTCTTTTAATGAAGAAACAATTGCTTACCACGTTTCTATAACTATGCGTCCTATTCCTTGCGCTGATATGTGGTTCAAAAACTTTAAATCTTCAAAGCTTTGACCAGAAGAAAGGAATCGTATAGTTGCCGAAAGCCTCTGAGTATGAGTATCCAAATGAGTATCCTTCTACAAACGAAATGATGTTTGAACAATCGGTTTGTAGTGTATGGACAATCGCTTAACACACCGATCGCACATACAAGTGTGTAGTGAGTGGCCACCTGAAGCTAATTCCATCAGACCGATTTCGTTATGCTCAAAATATTGGAGTAGTTGGTGTATAATCATATCAGAGCAAAATACTTGGTGGAAACACCGCGTGATGAAAATCCAAAGCAGTTTCAGTAGATATAGCTGCTGTCTACTGAAACTGCTTTGTTGCCAATTTCATTTTGGCTGAGACATCAATTGGATCTACTCGGAAGGTGGACCTATTCAATAAAAGTATTACATACCAAAGAGCAAAACGCTATCCCTAGTTCTGTGGACTCTGTTTGTTGACGATCGATTGAATATGTTCGTTGCTCTGAATGCCAGAGCTCTGCTATGCTGGCAGACGATACAGTGCTGGGCCGCAGGTGTAAATTTGTGGCCACATTACGCAGGTTCAAGAAACTCTTATGCAAAATAGGTATTGAAAGTGACATAAAATGCATATTCTGTCTATAGCACTGAACATATTTTGTAGGATTTCCCAGACTTTGCACATATGATGTTTAAATACCTGGAGCCAGGTAGCGAAAAGATTTCTGCGTAAAAACTGTTTGTAGGAAAGTTTGGGAAAATTGTGCACCATAGATTCATCAACAGAATTTGAGGTGCAAAGCGGTGCACATAAAACTTCTCCGAAAATTTAAGAAACACAAATGAGTGCGGTTTCTTACAGATTTAGATAAAAACGAATGGATAGATAGACGAATGGACCTGTCTAGATAGATGCTTCTCGAGCAGCTGTTGAAGTATCTATGTGTAGAAATAGTCTATATTTTGTACGATGCCTACTTCGAAGTGCTACAAGCTTTCCGATAAACTGCAAATGCCATTTGCACACTATTTGTGAAGTGACCACGAAAAAAAAAGAAAAGTGAAAATTCGAAATATTTTTGAAATGCAGACAATTTCGATATGATTATTTTTTTTCTGCCGCCTACTCAACTGCGACACGCCCCCTTTCTGTCATACACTGTCATTGCGTGCATGTAGTATGCGCAATAAATATTTCATGCGTTACGTATACGTCGCGTATGGCAGCAATTAATTATACGTAAGCGGCATCGCCGCCATCTTTGAATACAAACGAAGGACAACAAAATATTTGCATATGCGAAATGGTGTTTTTTCTTCTGTTTTTCCATATTTTGCATTCGATTTATGCAAGCATTTAAAAAAAAGTAAAATATGAAAGGGAATTGGTTACATCATAAAAAAAAGATAAACCAAAAACCAAATGGAGTTTTTTCGTTCGTTTAAATATCGTTAATAATTCGCGCTTGCTAAGTGCTTTTGAGTAGCTGCTGAGTCGCGAAGCATGCGAATTTCATTTGCGCATGCAAATTCGAGTGCATTATGTAATTGATGCTTAAAATGGCGAAGGGGGGGGGGAGGATTTTGTCGTTAAATTTGGCTTACTGACCGTCAATATACGTTATAAAGAAGTTTCAAATTTCTGGTTTCTAAAGAAGAGTGAAAAACTTTATAGATCACAAGCTATACTACCCTGCGTTAAGAATTTCAAAATAGCTATATTGGTTTTGATTTTATGTTTATACCCTGCACTGGAGAACAAAGGCTTACTAAGTTTCTGCAAATAGATGTAGTAAGCAGAAGGAGTCGTGGCAGACCTCATAAAGTATATCGAATATTAAGTCGATCTAGCCATGTCCGTCTGTCCGTTTATATGTCCGTCCGTCGGTATGTTTGATCAACGCTCAAACATTTGGAATATATAAAAAATTGATTTTACTTACGTAAAATATTCCCGAAAGTATGAACTGGAACAGATCTCTATATGCAATTCTCAATGTCTTTTAACTTACAACGTATTTCAGAACTGTCTACTCTGGCGCAAGCTACATATGTATAGTTGATCTTGGGAATCAAATCAACTTTACTTAGTGTCATTGAAAATGCAATCCATGTAGGAAACTGTTGTATGATCTCTTAAAATCAAAGGAATCAATGGAATTCTTGTTAAGAAGGCATTGTCTTCGGAGGACGTTCCATTCAATACATTTACTTTAATAAACGTAGACACAATAGACTTTGAACTATTCTAGTTCCATTGCAAAACCATGGTGGATCCAAATTTTGTAAAAACATCGGAGCTGCCATTGTCACATCCTACAGATTTCAACTTCTGTGGAGTAGGTTTTCTGTGTGAGTTTCACTCTCCTCATCTTTCATGCAAGTCGGTTTTAAATTTATGTTTCCGCATGGTCTGTGTATCATAACTACTGGGTCTTCTTTCAGATTTGGAAGTTCGACGTATAATACGTCGTCAATTCGATTTGGCATAATTTAACTTTAAGCCAATCACAAATATAAAGCTTGTTATTTTAGCAGTTACGTTTTTTAACTTAAAAAATGTATTCTTTGACAAATCGTCATACAAAAACTGACGCCCCCCGAGCAACGTTTGTAAATTGTAAAAATGTATTTCCAAATATCAGTGCTCAATAATCGCTTTACTAAGCATCTTGTGTGTGCAAATGTATGCAGGGTAATACAAAATGTATTAAAAGACTACTGTTCGAATGAAAGCTAATCTGCATTACTCAACACTCGCGTTGCTCAACACGTTTATCTGTTCAATGTTTGCTGTACACAGCGTGCTGTGCAACAACAAAATGTGCATATTTATTTGTTTAATTCAATTTATATTTGGGAATGCAAATAATGCTTGAAGTTTGCGATACAAGTTGTTCAACACTATATTTAAATGCTCTGCAACATCGTTAGGAGAAGTTTAAAATTGAAACAGTATGATTCGAAAATGAAACAGAAACAGATACAAATAAATCGAACGATGTATAATCGTTAAAAGAATTAACAATGATTTATAGGCCTTCTCCGGTTCTCACTTTCGGTAAAACTTTAAATAGCACTACTCAATCTTTTAATTTGGTAAGTCGTTGACTTTTTGAACTACGAATTATATTGATTTAAGGATAGTCCCTGAACTATCCCAATCTTCATTATTAAGTTTGTGTTTGGCAGCCACCGAAAGCAGACATGAAAGGCAGACTGACGCATAGAAAGCAAGTCGGTGATTAAAATATGAATTAATTACAGCACAAGCAGCAGATGAAACAGTGGTTTTCTTTTTTGTTTTTTTGGCGTGTCAAACTTCTGATTTCTGTACGTCTGTCTGTCTTTCATATACGTTTTCAATGGCTGTTAATGATGCAGATTGCTTAAAATTTGAACGTGGTCTACTAACAGATGGTAGTTGACAGGAACAGTCTTACTTTTGAGGTTACTTCACGGGGAATTCAAAAAGGAATAGACTTATCAAATTCCTCTCGTTTAAAATGGCTGATTAAGTATATTGAAAAATGAAACGCCGCTTTATAATTGTCACAAGAGCATTACTTTTTTTAAACAAAAAAAAAAAAACCCTACCCCTCAATTCAAAGTATCTTCCAATCCCCTACTAAAATAAGAACTTAATTCCTTGCAATTATGTTGCAACACAACGCATGACTCACTTTTGCCTCAAGCACGCTTCAAGCATTTCATGTGATGCATTTCACATATTTCAAACTTTTGTAACGTGAAACTTTCAAGACAAAGTTGCGCTTTATGGGCAAAGATGCTCTGCGGGGACTTGCAACGTGTAATTCAGATGCGTTTCTCGCTGCTTCAATGTTCAACGTTATGCACGGTCAGTGGACTTTTGTATACACAAACTGAAAACTGACCATAAATTGTTAAAAGTCACCAGTTACAAGCACTAAATCGTTTTGGACACTTTAACAGACACCAAAATGCACACACACACATACAGCTATAGATACACCATATGAAGTTTTGTATCTGTATCTGTGTCTATTTGTATTTGCGCAGACAATCGTGCAATGCGTAAAAACTAAGCACGAGAACTTGCAATTCGATACTAAAATTGGAGATATATACACGTAAATACTTATTCGAGTTGGTTCTATATAGTGAGTGGCTAGGGGGGTGAAAGTTCACAGTTCACAAAAAGAAAAAAAAATGAAATAAAATAAAATAAAATGAAGAAAACAGTTCAATGATGTCTGCAACTGCAAAAGTTGAACTTTGATGTTTTATTTGCACGAAACGTGTTTGGAAAATTAAAAGTTTGTAAAGTTTTTGGCTCGTTTTGCTTGTTAGATGCTCGAATGTATCTGTATAGAGCTGCAAAGTATCTGTACTCTTGCTTTTATTTTGTTTATCATAAGCAATAAAAATAAAACACAAAAAGTTAAATTTTCGTTGTCACAGAGTAGCTGAAATATGAAACTATTATATAGGGTTTTTTTTTTAGAGGAGTAGAACTTCGAATTGAACTAAAATACTGAGTTTACATAACGTATGGAGGATTATGGTGATCGTAAAGTGTATGTAGCACACGGCCACATTCCGTCGCTCTGGCGTTAGTCTATTCATGTTTATATAGCAGCACAAATGACAACAGCATTGTCAGATCTAAGCAATTTATATCAGTTTGATACCTCTCGGAAAACAGAAGCTCTAAAAAAAACATCCCAGACTTCCGTACTCTCACATTTTTTCGAATAGAAAAACAAAGTTTTTGCGCAAGTGATTCATAATAATTTGCATGACGCGACTTAGTCCGGACAGCAATAGATGTACGAATGACAGCTACGGTCTTAACTGCTGTACACTTGTAACTGATAATAAATTGTTGACAGATGGCTTTGCTGTGTGTATGTACTTATGTGCGAATGTATCTATGTATCTTTTGTAACTAAAGTTGTTAGTGCTGTCCTGCATGACAATGAGTGCGGAAGCGAAACGTTTCGCTTTGATTAATTTTGATGCGTGTTACATATAATGATTGTCCGACAGACAGACATAGAGAAAGACATACGGAAGGAAGTTACAAGCTGGAAGTTGATTTATTGAAATAATTTGATGGCATTCTGGAAAAAGACAAAACTACCGTGACATGTAAAAAGATTCGATTGTTTAGTTCTTTAAGCAACTTCTCTCCTATTTTTTTTCTATAGCTCTGTTGTCTATTCGGATAAGATCGGTCTAATTTTATGCGCTTGACTATGTCAATCTCATACAGCTCGTGGATCATACGGGGAATAAACTCAACGCTAACTCTCAGAGTACGAAGAATCTTTCACTGGGACACTCCCAAATACGTTTTATCCAATGATGTTAGGTTCCACGATGTAGTCCCTGCTCAGGCGCCAATAAAAATCTTGCAAGCTTTTCTGCAATTTTACTCTGCTCGGGCGCGAATGTAAATCTTGTATGCTTTTTTTTGCAATTTTTTAATTCCACCGTTCGCACGTATCATACACATCGCTGTTCGCTGTTATATCCGCTTTTTATTTATCGAGAACATAAATTAGATGGTCCTGATACATACATATTCCAGGTGCATGTCCGATAATCATGGTCCTTAAATCGTATCCGAGGCTTCCTCTTTGTTTCCTCTGTGTTTTACCGGTAAAATTTTTTTTTTTTCGGTGTCGGTAACCAAACCCAGTGCACCCTTTCTTAATTAAGCGTGGGAAGGCGAATAGAGACTGGTGTTCACCATTCTAGTGGCTACCTTCTCACAATTGGCTCACCCCGGATGTTAAGTTTCTAGTCAGGGAAGACATAACTAACGAACGTTTGTGAGCTGGTTGGACCTTTTGCAAAAGAATCGTTTTGGTGACACCCAAGTGAATGGCAATCAATAACTTTCTACACTAATGTGACCTTCTGCAAACGACCACCTAATATACATGTTTCTTTATATTTTACCAATTCAACTTCAAATATGTTTGACTCTCCATCATAACATTTTAATGCGCGACATCATGAAACTTCAATATCCACTCATTTCAACGCCTTTTTCACTTTTTTAACACAGAAAATGCGCACGAAGGCCGCACAATTGGATTGCAGCAGAACAAAAGTACATCTTAATTTATTACAACGGTCACAATCATTGAATTAAATTTCATGCTATTCGTATTTCAACCGAGCTCCAGATGGACACATCTCCAACATGAAAATTGGCTGGCCGGCAATGTGTTCGGCATGGTACAGCACAGTAAACGCGATGCAACAAAGTCCGAATGACATCAGATCAGAGCCTAGGATGCGCACAGAATGCGGACATATGTAATCTGTTTGCCAATATTAAAATATTCATGCGCCTTAATTGTCAGCGGACTGTGGACAAATTGTACGAACAAATGAAGGTACAAATGCTTGGACATGGAATGATGTTGGCGAATGGTGGAACCACTACACTCACCTGTAATAACTTGATCTCTCAGTTGTCAGCAGAACATCAAGCAAACGTACAACGTAGCAAATGAATGACTGCATGAATGATTGTGTGTGTGTGGAGAAAAACCCTCCACACAATACTCTTCACACACAATATGCAATATATTTTTATTTATCTGTCATTGTGCACTTCACCTATGTACACATCATACGCGTCATAGTCCTTCTGCGTGTTGTCCTTTTCGTTGTACAATTGTAATCACAGAGAATCAGCATGTTTCACATGCCAACACGAAAATCTGTCGAAACATAAAAAGGCAAGCAGCAAAAAAACAAAATAAGCGAAAAAAAAGACGTCGACTTTATTGTAACCGAAGTCTTAATACACTTTACACGATTTATAATGAAACTGTTTGTATTCCAACCATAAAATATTTTATAACTTTATAAGGATATATCTAATCAGCTTAATAGACGAGTAGCTGCATTTGAATAACTAAAGATAATTGTTTGTTTAGGTTCCATATGAGGCACACGAGCCGGGACTTCGGTGTCCCTACAACACTGTGCTCAGCTTTTGTACAGTTTGTGGTATTACAGTCTGTACAAATGCTGAGCACAGTGAAGTTGGTATACTGAAGACCCTGCTCGGGCGCCAATGAAAATCTTGCAAGCTTTTTTGCAAATTCTTCAAATCTATAGAAGTAAGTAAGCGGTGTGTGAAGTGAAGCTGGCATACTGCAATCACTGCTCGGGCGCCAATGAAATCTTGCCTTTTTTAATTTTTAAATTTAAAAAATTAAATTAGGGGTGAGTGTTTTGCATGAAATATCCAACAAGCATATGAAACATTGTGTTATCTTAAATGCTTTTTTCCATGCGTTACAAACTTTCCACAAAAATTTCATAATAGCATTTTCACACGCTGCGTGTAGTGTATGTATAAAAATATGTACGCAGTTTATGTGAAAAACGTTATAAGAATCGAATCGAGAGCAAAGTGCTGCGCAAAGTTGTGTCCTGTATGCTGCATCCTGCATTGTGTGTTCTGCGAGTTATCCTCTTCCGCTCAAAACGAGTTTTACCTTTAACCTTTCATTTGCTTGCTCATTCATTCATTTATTCGTTTGCCGTATATGAAAATTGAATTTGTTTTTCAATATTTGCGTTTGTCGTTTTGTGTTTCCCTTTTTTTTTTCTTTTTTAATGTCCTGTGCTGTAATTTTTACTTTTTTACTTTTTGGTTCAATTTTTGTGCTCTGAACTTTTGTCGTTGTCCTTGCTTTTAGCCTTGTACAATTGCTGTTTGCGCTGTTTTTGTTGTTGTCCTTGTTGTAATTAATGATTTTTATGTATTGTAATAAAGGCATTAATTGGAAATTTACGGAAAAATATAAATACAAGTTCTGCACTTGTTTTTTTTTTGTGCGTTGTCCGTTTCCTCTTGTTAAAACAGTCAGTAAAAGAAATCAAATATGGCACATACATACATAAAAAGGATTGAAGTTAATTTTATTTTTTCATGTAACACTATTTATTTATTTGTCGTACTGCAACAGACAGTTGTATATTGAAGTATCCTTGACATCTTGCTAACGTTGTTTACATTGTCTGTACATAATGAAAATATATTCCCTCCGGTTCTAGGCTTCGTTTCGAATAATTTGATCGGAATCGATTCACTTAAAATTGTCCGTTTTGTCACTTCAGTATTATGCAACTTCAAAGTACCAGTTTAAATTGATATACTTGTGTTAATTTCTGACTAGTTTTTTAATACAAACATGTTGGTACGCAATGGAGACAATAATCTAGCTCTCTTTTGCACTAAAAATCGTAAAGAAGTTCTAGACATCATCCTGGTTTGTGGCAGTGATAGGGGTGCTGGTGAAAGTAGTTGAGGTGAAAGGAAAATTACGTAGGGTTAAACGTGAACTCTAACTGGTAGGTCAAGAGGGTGACAACGCTTGAGTCTTCTATTGGATTAGCTGTTGTCCAATAGATTTATCACCAGATGCTTTGGGTGATCATACAACTTCTTATATTCGGTTTTACACAGGGTATTGCAAGCTCGTCGTTGATGGTGCTATTGTCAATGAAGATATGTACATTGGAGATCATCCTTAGCACTTTATTGGCACTCACAAATATCAGTTTCTGCGTAATTTCTTCATTGAACCAAAATGGAATGAAACACATTTGAAGTTTTTTTTTTTTTTTGCTACGTCACAGTAATTTCGCCCTATAAAACAATGATAAGTTATAAGTCATAAATTTGGGGGGAGTGTACAATTGTATGGCATAATACTAGATAGAAAGATTTTTCTCAATCAAAAACTCTGCCGCTATTCAAGAAGCCATCTGGTTATGCATAATCGAATTTCAAAAATGAACAAATTCTTAATTGATTTAAATTTTTAGCCCTATAATTACAGTGTCTGCTTTTACACAATGTAAGAGAAAACTATGAAAATAAACCAATTTGTGCAACGACGAGAAGGACCTAAAAACTCTCGCACCGAAAGGATTATTTAACTTAAGTATATACATAATGTACTTCAGTATAACTATTTATATAGCTTATATGGTTTAACTCAACTCGTATTAAAGAAATAGCACAATACATTTTCGTATTAATTCAGTTAAATAAATCTATTGTTAAAAGCACACACATCTAACAAAAGCAACCAAAAAATTGCAGCCAAAAGAAAGCTTTAACGCTTAAGGCATCTCCACAAGACGACTATAATACACTTTAAAACTACAAACTACAAATTTTCGTGAGCTCGCTGTGTGTACTGGAGTAGTATTGTATATGCTAGCTCTTGTTTTAAATAAATAAATGAAGCGGTGAAATTCTAGAAAGCCATGTTTCAACCAATTTCAACAGCAACCGCCCATTGATTTTCGAAACCGACACACACAGATACAGATACAGCGATACAACTACGCGCAGGCACACAGATACTTTCGCACATAGATACAAAACCGCAACATACAGACACGCGCGATTTCGCCTGGTTACTGCCTTCATTTGGTTCGCATTTAGTGCTCTTATTTTGTATATCAAATTAACAAAATACTTTGCACTAATTTCAGCTGTGTAACTATTATATTATGCAACCAATACAAGTGTAAAACGTGGCTGCCGCATTTGTATCTGTGTGTGTGTGTGTGTGAACGCAATACTTTCCCAATATAGATGAGGGCGTACAAAAAGCGTTTTCCGCTTTTCATTTGTCTATATGTTTTAGATAGGTGGGGGGGGGGGTCTGGTGTGTCTTTGTAGGAGTTCCCATGTCGTGTATAGAGGTCTGTGCAAACGTAATATTCTCAACATGTTGGCAAACTTTCGCAAACGTTGAGGTAAATATACAGGAGCGCGTTAAAAATAAATGTGCCAAAGTGGAATACTGCCAGCAACTATTCGCGCAGTAACGCACATTTATAGATTCAAAAGTAAGTGTTGAGGGTCGATTGAAAACTATTGAATACAGACTAAGTTAATTCGTTCAGAACTATGTTGCTGCACCCTGTATATTCACCATGCATTTTAAATTCAACTTAATGTGGTGAATTTCTACAATTGTTATTGGTTTTTATTGTTTATCTCTGCGAGAACACCCTGGGAATCGACTGGTTTATACACAAACATGTAACAGGTAAACATGTAAAGGTGATGCAGTTCGCTTGGCTGGTCTCTTTTATGTTCCCATGTTTTCTGTTAGCAGTTTCTCAGTGTCTCGCACTTACGCCCACTAACGCCCCATTGTTAAAGTAACATAAAATAAACATAATAAGTAGTAAAGTACTCGTAGTAGTCGTACTCGTTCTGTTCCTCTAATGATGAGATCGTTAGAGCGAAACGGATAAAGAGATAGAGATAACAAAAAAAAAAAAAAAAATTGAGTTATTGCACCGCTTACACTCTTTGTTGCACTTACTTGTTTTGTATAAGTTTTTTGAATTTTTGTTAAATTATCGTCAACTTTTCAAGCAGCTCTCGTAGAACACACACACTTATACATAACTTACTAACCTTACTAGCTATACTCATACACTATCAGATACATTTTAGTGGTTCGTTGTTTGTCTATTTTCATTTCATTCTGTTCTACTTTCTACAACTAACAATGTATTGAAAGGCTTTTATTCGTTTTATTTTTTTGTTCCTTTACAATTTCCTTTCTTTGCTTCCTTTTTTTGGAGCAATCTTTTGTGCAAGCGTAAATATGTTCGTTGTCTATGTATCTGAATGCTAGATACAATTGAAATGCGCCACTGTTGAATGTTGAAAATTAGCGTGGGCTATATACGCCATAGGTAGTAGTAGTAGTAGTAGTAGAAATAGTCAAAGTAAACCTTGAAAGCAAAGAAACCAAGGCGTACATACTCGTAAAACGCACGATGTTAGCAGCTAAAAGCCTATTAAGCGCGTTTTCAATTCAATTCAAGTGTTTGCTAAAGATACAAAGATAAAAATAGAAATAACTAAAGCTGCTGAAAGACATTATCGCTTAAGCAGCTCAGCTAAAGTGAATATAGTATATTTGTGCAGTAGAACAATAACTGCTGGCAATAATAGCACACACACACACACACAAACACAGACACACTCATACTCATACTCAACGTTGTTAAGTGAAGCGAAGGTCAAACATCAGATACATTTGTATCTCATGCTGCAGCTGTACACAGCTGCTGTGTGCATATTAGACCAATTGCAATTTTTGTACAATTTGCACAGCGCAAATATTAGAAAAGTGTATGATAGAAAAAGTGTTTGGCAGGGGTTTAGCAAATGGCCAGAAATTGCACTAAGCTGATGTTATAGATACTGCGCCAATAACTATGCAATACAATTTCATTTTGCAGCTGTGTGAGTTTAAATGCATCTGCGTGTGTGTAAGTGTGTGTGTGTGTGTGAGTTTGTGTGCACCTGTGCCAAACCATTTCAAATTGCATACGAACCTAAGTTGCGCTTGTAAGCTTAAGTGCCATTACATGCAATCATCATTGTAGGCATTCGATAGTGAGTATCTATCTAACTATCTCACTATCTATCTACAAGTATCTGTATCTGTAGCTGTATGTCGACATTCTGCTGTTCAAAGTGCTCGCACGAAAGCTTTTCCATAAGCGCATAATGCATATTTAAACATTTTCTGTTCACTGCTGAAATTCACTCCAAAAAAAAACAAACAAAAAAAAAAAAACAAAAAAATAAAACAGATTCTAAAATGGTGCAAAAATGCCATTGAATCGAAAGTAAGCGCTTCATTGCCAATTTTTGCTAAAATTTTTTTCAATGGCACTTCGATTTCCACTTATAGTTGCTTTTTTTTAACATTTTGTCCAGGCGTGTTAGTGTAGTTTTGTATTTTTTTTTTTTTTGAAGTTTGTATGCGGAAGTGGTGAAAAAAATTGTTTGAAATCCAATTTGGTATGATTTTAAGTGGTTGGCAAACTTGTTTTGAATGTATGTTTTTTTTTGCGTTTAGGTTTAGTTGTAGTTACAAGCCTTATACGTGCATTACAAGTTGCGCTTTGGTTGGTTTTATGGCATGCAAATAAAAGCAAATGCGTAGGTACATGCAAGGCTTTTGTACTGATTAAGTATTGCAGTTTTTAATCAATTAGTGTTATGCGGCATTGCTCGGAAATGTGTTGTGGTGAAATTGCAGATGCATATTACATATTACAATCAATGTTAGTTCGATTAAGATAGACTACAGCGGCGGCAGCTATTACTAACTGCTTAATTAGCTCATAATTTTGACCATAAACCAAATGTCTACAAGAATGGTTTACTGATTTGCTGAAGATTTGCTGATTTGCTGAAGACAAAGTACGGCTTGGAAGTCTACCTAGTGTTTTAAGCATAGATTTATCTGATCGTTTGTTTAGAAAATACTTGAACATTTCCATCATTTCGGTAGGCAGAAGATTTGTGGTTTGCTACTTCTCAGAAAACTACTCTATTTAAAGAGAGTATCATAGATAGCGGAGGTCAAGAGTACCAATTCTCCATGCATCAAATTATTTACAGAAGTGTTTCGCATATAAAAATCTACGAAATATCCCTGGGTATTAGCACACGAGTGAGAAATGGTATTATAAGTTTGTCTGAAAGTTTGTAACGCATTAAAGGAGCCATCGTAGACCCCATAAAGTATATATATTCTTCATCAGCTCGACGAGACGAATCGATCTAGTCATGTCCGTCTGTCTGCCTGTCTGTCTGTCTGTCTGTCCGTCTGTATGTTATTGCGCATTTTTTGGGGACCAATTTTTATGCTATCCAGAAATTTTGCACATATACTTCTTTTTATTGTAGTTTAATAGAGTATCAAGATTGACCTGCCACGCCCACTATTTGGGGTAGCTCCCATACAAACCTAACGTGCAATTTTGTGTTTTTTATGAAAAAATCCTTTATTTAGATCAATATTACCTTGCAATTTTATTTTGTGGATTTTAATGGACAACCGCTTCATATACATATACAAAGGGGCGTGTCCCGCCCACTTTTTGAGGTACTCCCATAAAAACGCACAGTTCACTTTTATGCATTTGTATGGAAAACGTCAATATCAACTTTAAATTCGATATGGCGGCATCTTACACATCTACTACATCGCTTCATACACATCTATTAGTCTACTAGCGTGTACCACCCCCACTTTTATGTATTAAAATACTATTTAAATTTCGTATGAATGGTATTAGAGCTTCGGTTCAACCGAAGTTAACGTTTTTTCTTGTTTTTGCATCACTTAGTGCAGGCGTTCCTCACAGTAGCGTAATGAGACGTGCTGTATACCATTCACAAAACAGTATAACCTACTTCATCTAACGAAGGCATGCACCTTGCAGCGTACACCAAAAACACAAATGTACGAGCGAATGCACCTGATCCAATCAATGCATTCCTCATGGTACAGGAATATTTCAATGAATTGGCTGAGTAATTTCCATGATAGTTAATAGTTACAAATCAATAGAGAACCGACAAGGTAACTATGTTCCGTACAACAACGAACTAATCTTGCAACAAACTGTGAAAGTTATTTCAGAATTACAATTGGAGAGGGACATTTCCGGGAGTAGTCTTAAAAAAAGAGAATCTTTACAACTCTATGATTGTATCCCTGTAAATTCATGGTCTTCAACTTTAGAACATTGCGTACAACATAAATCTAAAGATGTTTCAGGTCATGCGTAATAAAATACCATGTACTAGCACATTACATCGAGATCTCATGTATTTGTTGTCATGTGTTTGTTGTAGTTAGCTGCTATGTCTTAAGCGCCCTCTCTTTTCTTTATTTGTTTTAAATGCGATGAACTATAACGCTTAAAACTTAATAGCACTTATAATTCACAAATAGTTTTTACATATTATTTTCCACATTTTTTACTGAAATGACGTTTGATAGCGATTAACTACGCTTACTGCTGAAGGAACAAATAGCTATACTATAATACTAAGTTAACTCAGTGATCAGTAAACTAGACTAACTGAATGACAGATAGGTTTTTTCTGGTTATAATTGAACAACTGAACTGTTTTCTGTTTTTTTTTTTGCTTTGTTTCAATAAAAAGCGACATATTTTATTCCGACGATTCTCAAGAATATTACTGCTTCAATGTCACATTGCAGCATTGCGCAGTCAGTGTAGACACTATAGTTACATTTATACATTACTAAGCCACTCTTTGGCTCGTATCTTGTTGGCTGTGGTGCGCATACATTCCACATTGTGCACATCTTCGCGAAAGTGTATTTATTAAGTAACGCTGGCCAATACTCTACAAATGCTATAGTACACTATAGGCTAAATGAACTCAGGAAATATGCATTAACAAGTGACTTAACGTAGTTCCACAGAAAAAGTCTAAGGACATTAAATCGTACAATTTTGGCGGGCATTGCACATCAGCTCTTCTGGAAATAGTGCGTTCTTGGAACTTTTGTTGCAACAATTCCCATACAACGCCCCATGTGTGACACGTTTCACCATCATGTTGAAACCACAAGTCGTCCAGGTTCATGTCATCTAATTGAAACCAAAATACATTCGCCATTGACAGTCGCCGTCTCCATTCTCGTTACGGAAGATGTATGGCCCAATGACGCTGACCCTCACCCTGATCAAAATATACACACAATAGTAAGCTTCTCCGGATGTATTGGGACTCTTGACAATCAAAAATATGCTTCGTCACTGAAGATGATTTTTTTCACCAAAATTTTCATCCGTTTGCAAATTCTCCAGAGCCCATTCAGCGAATATAAATGTAAAAATAGTAACGAAGATAGAGCACAAACGTTGACAGTATTGCCACCTAAAACGAGAATACAGTACTCCATCAAAGTTTTTAACAAAGAACATGTTTATTCAAAAGCCTTTTATAAGCTTAAACTTTTATTTTACTAAATTTTTAAATTCAAGCAAATAAATAAAATAAATCATAAATATTTTCTATGATTTTTCGCAGAAAAACTGTCCATCAAAAAAGCACAAAAAAGCATTTACAACAATATAAATATTTGAACAAAAGCAACAAAACAGCTGTCTAAACTTTATTTCCTTTATTTTGACTATAAAGAGCAAAGCTATTCAAATCAAATAAATACGTAAACTAAGACTGGTAAAGAAGTCGCAGCTAAAGAACTGCACCTAAACCCCAATATGAGCCCAAAAAGAAAAAACAACCGAAAAAAAACCTCATCAAGCGGCGACAAACACTTTGGTTTGAACTGAGTTCCTTTTGGCTTTGGTTTGACTTGGCCGTACTATTTGTTCAGTTGTCCGGTTATTGAATTCAACTTGTTATTTGTTGTGTAAACGTTGTGAGATACAAGGAGCCAAGTCCAGTACGAAAAAAAAAATCATCAAAAAACAAATAAAGAAGGATATGGAATGTTGCCGTAAAAACTTTTTGCGTGTTAACAACATTTTTCAATATAAGTTAAGAAACTTTTTGGCTAACATGTTTACCGACTAACACACGTGGAAAGAAAGTAAAAGTCTGTTGAATCAGCAGTTCAGTTGGACAGGACCTAACAAAACGCAGTGAGTCAGTCGGTCGTTCGTGCGGTGCTTCGGTCCGTCCGTCAACACAAAAAAAAAAAATGTAGAGCCATCTCTCCGTGCGTGTCTATTGAATGACGTGGGAAAGGTCACCTGGTCAGTCAAGTTGCTGTAAGTGGCAACAAAGATGATCAAATAAAGAAAAACTCTCAAGGGTATTTTCACATTTCTTTTTTTCTTTTTTCGTTTTATTCGTTTTTTTTTTTGTTCACTTCTTGAGAAAAAAAAAATTAAGTGAAAAGAAGTAACAAAATACGAGTTTATACACATATTTTGGACTTGTACGAGTATGTGAAAGTTTGCTTGATGAATTGAATTGTTAACATACAACACTGGCGAACAAAAAAAAAAGAAACAAATGTGAAGATGAAGTACCTGACTTCTCATGAAATAGACGGAGGGACATTCGAATCGTATAAGCAGCAACTGCATAAAGCTTAAAAAACATTGGGGAAATTGTATTTATTTACTTCAGTTACACAGTCTGTCTGTCTGTCTGTTTGCTTTGCAAATAAATATGTAAGTGGTATGGATTTCTTATTATTTGATTTATTTTTAGCATTAATGTATTCTGCATCAGTGTGGCACAAATGTGTTCGATACAATAAGATTTGAACAAATTTTACCAAGAATCGTTTGTATATTTATATTTTTTGAAAGTAGCTCTCTCAGAAAGGAGGTGCAACAAGTTTATGTGATGTAATTTCTTGTAGCAGAGCTACATAAATGGTTGCACCGCACTAAGATAAGAGCTGCATAAATACCTGGGCTACATAAATACTTGCAGCAGGGCTTCGTAAATGTCTGTACCAGCTGTGCAAACTATATAACACCAGTGTTGCATAAATATTTCTACCAGGGCAGCAGAAACATTCACCCAGGGCTTCACACATACTTGTACAAGGGTTGCAAAATTGCTTGTAGCTGAACTAAAAAAATACCTGTATTATTAAATACAGGTACCTCATTAATGTTTGTACCAGGGCTGCATATCATATTGTATCATAACAACACAAATGTCAGTACTAGTCCTGAAAATTGTATAATACCAGATCTACATACATATTTCAATCAGGGCTGCAAAAACATTCCATGACTGCATAAATGCTTGTGCAAGGGTTGCAAATATGTTTGTAACTTATTGTTGCTTGTATCTTGGCTGCATAAAATGCTGTAGAATAGCTGCATAAATGCTTATACCAGGACTACATAAATGCTTGTAACATGCCCTTAGAATGTCTGTACAATGGCTGCATTAATATTTGTACAAGAGCTGCATGAATGTTTTTATCAGGGCTTCATTAATGCTTGTATTTATTTATGTTAAATAAATTGTTATACCAGGGCTGCATAAATGAGAATTGTGTGAAACAACAAAAATTTGCTATTATTTTGTTTGTTTCTTTTTTTTTTTTTTTTTTTGATCGAAGTACACCCGCAGCTCTTTGCATTAACCAGTGTAAAATACACAAACAATTTTCTTGTACTTCGTTATCTTTGTGGACCTTATGTTGGGACCTAGATACAATGGTAAAAATATATTGTACTGCTATGCAGAGTGTTGCAATTGACCGCTTCTTAAGATTACATTGTAATCAATGTTGTGCAGAAATGTTCTTTTACATAAAATCGGATTATAATACAATTTTTAATGCAGTTATGTCAAGATAGACATTCGACGAGTAATAAGTTAAAGGGCCATTCCAGTCGGTTCAATATTTTCAAAATTTTACCTTTCCACTGACAAAAGTTCATTGTCGTTAACATGTGAGTGGCAAAATGACGTTCGTTTTGGTTAAATGTCAGCTGCTTGTTGTAATGAACCAATAATATCATTTCAAACTATTTTTGAAATGGTTTTTCGAATCGAAACATGCTTTAACTTTTCAACTAACAACGCCTGCTTTAATTAATTCTAAATTTAGTATTCGTTTATGTGTAAGCCGTATAAATTAGTTTGTAAATTACTTGTAGAACACTACTGTTTGGCTTGTCTATTAAAATTTGAATACTTGCCCGATTATTTAAGTTGGGTTTATGCACAGTTTGTAACATCATTTAAAACATTATTTTACATAAATTATACTGCGCTTGTCTGCCAAGTTGGAGTTCAAACAAAAAAAGAAAAAAAAATGAAAGGAAGTAACTCGATAAAAAAAAATGAGTTGTTTGCAGTATTCATGTTTAATTTTTTCTTTATTTTATTTGCAATTTTTGTACCACGTTGAAGGCGGTTGATATACTACAAGTATAAATAAATAAACTATGCGGCAAATGCTGTTGCTGCAGCTGCTGAGAAGGCTTTTTGCCGGCTAAGAATGCTGCACTGCCACATTTGCAGCAGCCGCAGCAGCCGGAGCAGTTGGAGCAGCCGCAGCGGTTGGCAGTCCCAACGTCATCCCTCACTCTCTCTCTCTCATTCACTCATTCACTCGGTATAAATTAAAGCGCGATTTTAGTGCCTTCATTTTTATATTTTTTCACATTTCAACGCATTGCAGCAAAAGTTGTAAATGGAAAAAATTGTTTTGCACTGCATAAATTAAATTTGCAAAAATTTTTATTTAAATTGAATGAAGAATGAAGAATGACGTCGGCAGGCTGCCAGGCAAGCAGTCAGGCAGTCAGGCAGGCTAACTTTTGACTGGCTGTCTGACACTAACTGTCACTGACAACAGCATGCACTAGTAGTGTTGGAAAACACTTTAACATTAACTATATATAAATAGGATTTTCAGTTTAACATAAAATTTTGTCCAATGTCAAATTGAAAATGTAAAAATAAAAAAAAAAAAAAGAAATTAAAAAAAAAAACGGCAAGAGGAAGTGGGGAGTGTACTGAAAAATATATTGAAAACTTTCTGCGTGCTAACGACAATTTACGATTTCCGTCAAAAGTTGCACAGCATCAAAGTTCGTTCAAATTGTAGACATGCTACTTAAACTCAGACTGCTGCTAGTTTTTATACACTTCACTTATAGTTTGAAAATTATATTAAATTTATCGATGGGCATGTAACATACAACATGAGCAATTAAAGAAGATGTCATAAAGTATTTATCGGGGATGACACAGAAGTCTCTTTCGACTCAAAATCTTCAAATTTAATTCATAAGCTTTAGTTTTATGCATACAATCTTGAGATTTTGAATTGATACAGATCCCTTTCGACTCAAAATCTTCAAATTTAATTCATAAACTTTAATTTTATGCATGAAATTTTGAGATTTTGAATTGATAGAGTTAATATATATCTGATTAGTTGATCTAGCCATGTCCGTCTGTCTATGTGAGTGTTCAAACGATTACAATTCTTTTTTTTAATATTTGGTATACAAACTGTCTGGAACCACCATTCATCGTGTCGGTTTGCTTTCATGTTGCATCTAAAAACTATTTGTGAATTATAAGTGCTATTAAGTTTTAAGTGAAAGTCTGTTAGCCACAGCATTTAAATCAAATGAATGTACGAAGTGAAGCTTAATAAAGGTTTTCAAAACCATGAAGAGGAGAGTAAGGATATGAGAGGCACTTCAGAGATAACTTCAAACAACAAAAGCAAATGCATGCGAGTAACGTTTATATAATTCTTTTTGTCTATCTCTTTCCTTGCCTTGCATGTACGTATTCACTGTGCTGCATGTAATGGAAGACACGGTGGTAAGGAGAGAAAGGGAATGAGAGTACAGCACCATATATTGCTGCCTACTTAGTACAATAAGTTTGTAGTATGTATGTATGTATGTATGTATGTATGTATGTATGTATGTATGTATGTATGTATGTATGTATGTATGTATGTATGTATGTATGTATGTATGTATGTATGTATGTATGTATATCAATTGTATTGTGTTGTTATGTTCACGCAATGTAAGAATGTACCTATATATTAGTAAACGGGCTAATTTTAAAGTTCGTACGTTCTTCACGGCACATTTTACAAATAGGCCATGTAAAATTTAAAAAGTTCAATTAAAAACGGTTACCGGGTCCTCTGTGGCAATATAACTTCTTTTTTCCATAAAGTGTATTAGGTAATTTCACCGCAAAAAGGAGAAAAAGGAGCCAACATAATCAAAATTAGTCAAATCTGGTGCTTGACTAATTTTACTAAATGTTTTTGTAGTTCCTGAAATTCCTTTTTCGATCGAACTATTTTTAATTAGGAATTCCAGTCCGCTAATTCATAGCAGTACTATATTTGATATTAAATGCTTTAACTATATATTTTTAGTTGCATTTAAAGAGCATTAAAGCTTCGGTAACATTGAATTGAAAATTCGTCCTTGTTCATGTTCACTCAAGCATAAAATGAAGCAAACCAAAAAGTTTGTCAAAAAACTTTCGCAAATGGCGGTTTTCAAGTTATTTGCGCACTGTGGTTTCAATCCATAGGCAACGAAGTAGTCTTTGACTTAAAAATTCAAGCGACACAAATAAAAAATGAAAAAAGTAATTTTACAAATTGAAAACAGATTATACGATATATTTGAAAAATGCTTACAAACATATTTTATGGTTCAAACTGCGTGAATTCTGTGCAAATCAAAACTGTCAGTCTACTAGGCGCTCAAGCGTACTAAATGGTTTGGGGAGCTGAAACCGAAAGCATTAGATAAATAGACCTGCAGCACGAATGTACACACACACACACACACACACACACACACACACACAGACACACACGGACTGAAGGAGTGACCATGTTAGGAGGTCCTGCGACTGCGATATGCCAATGTCTTAATTGATTTAACACGAAATCAGTCAAACGATAATCGAAAATTGCTACGCAAACTGTTTGATTACATGCGATGTGCCGGTAACTCGAAGACTTACCTCGTATCGAATCAACTCCGAATCAATTCAATTGAATTGCATGTTCGCCTGACATGTTCGGGTCAGGATATGGCGGCCTCATCTACGCTCTGGCGTTCTTGTGCGTGGCATGGCGTTCGGTGAAACATGCTTCGCTGCGCTTGCAAATAATGACCAACGGCGTCGGCGTCGTCGCCGTTGCCATTTTAGGTTGTTCTCCTCCAGGCAGTAGTCATCAAATATATTTACAAGCCTAGTTAGTGTTGTTGTCCAATATAGGAGTATGTCCTGTCAGCCAGCAGCCACAGCCAAATCTAATTGAATTGTCGAAATTATCTCGTTCGCTGCGCAATTGATAATTATTGCTTTTGAGCAAGCTTTCATAATCACATTGAATTTATCTGATTTCATGTACAATACAATAATATACGCTTTAGTCTGTGGTTAGTCTTCCTCTGTGTGTATTAAGTGATAAGAGATTTATACAATTTATTTCATTTAGGCGCTAACGATAATTATAAGCTTGAATTGTGATTGTTTCGTTCATTTCAAGCAAAGTATTTTATGTTATAATTAAGAAAATTATAGCGTTTTGGTTCGATTTTGTGCATCAGCAAGTTGGTAAATCTTTCTGCGTAGTAAAGTTGATTCAAAAAGAGAAAGCTTATTTTCGGTGGTCAGTTTCTATGGCAGCAGCTTCAAACAAATGATGCAGAGGATTCGAAGGTTTCTTTGCTGTAGCCGCTGGCAAAGGACCAACTTCTTGCAAAAGTAATAGGCACGGCTCACTAACGACGCTCTCGATGTAGGATGCTCTGGAGTGATGAGCACAACCTCTTCTCGTCCAATAACTGGTTCAAGCATGACGATTTGACCCTGTCAGAGTCAGAGTTAGAGTCGTCGAAATTGTTTGAATTGTATGAAGAGATTCCAGTAGCTCTGAAACCTGATTTAATGACTTTGGTTGTCAAAGCGAATTCAAGACTCTTACGAATTTCGAAAGCCTTAGAACACTGCGGTAAAAAGTAAAAAAGGAAATTGAACGAGACAACAATGTTTCTAATTGCACATCACGCAAGAGAAATACTACCTTATTGGCATTGTTCTTTTGCCAAGATAGATTGGACATATCGTTGTCGAGAAGCAGCAAGACAGAGGATGTCGGCAAAGATTTAACAAAATTAATGAAATATCGCATATAGCGAATAAACTCCGGCTGGCACACGCAACCAGAATCATAAGCATAACCAACGGTCCCAGATGAGACCATGTCCAAAAAGCTGGAAACTGCCTGTTGCAGCTCGGGTAGAGGAAACATGGTGGAATAAGTGTACAATTTTGATTAGAGCATGTCGTTTGTTTCCTTGTTGGTTGTTGAATTGCTCTCTTCCAAAAAAAATCTCTAAGATATTTTGTCACCCGTTATAGAGAATAAATATGGGTACGCTACGATAGAAAATAGATAGAATAGTTTCGTTTGTTTGTTTCGTGTTGGCTTTAGTTTTACTATTGTGGGAAACTTTGATGAAAAACACTGTTTGACAAAATGAAATGAGTTCGGTCAGTTGTTTTTTTTTTATAGAAGTCTAAGTTAGGCGTTTACTTTCTCGTAACTTGCTTACCTCGGAACACATACTAAGCAGGTATCAACTAGATACATGATTTGTGAGCTGCTTGAATGACAATCAATTACTTTCCCCACTAATGTCGATTTTTGCAAATGAAACCATGCACAACTTTGGCTTACTCTTTTGCAAAATATGAGAATGTTTTGGAGATATTTTCTTAGGTGAACATAAGTCGGCTACTGAAAAGAAACTACAGTATTTCCTATTTCTTAGAAGCTTTTAGCTATAGTTTATTACTACCCAACACTTCTACGCTAACAATTAACTGCATTTAAGTGTGCACAAATGCGTAATGCAACACTAATGTCCATTTTTAGTGCTTAATTGTTGCACTCATAAAACATATAACTTCAAAATCAAGTAGGTATTAATGCCAATAATATTCACACTACAGCTGTTAAATCGGCTTAAAACATAAATTAATCTAATTCAACACTAATCCACTTAAACTCCCAAAAGCACATTTTACATAATACATACTAACTCCCCGTCCAATCACAGCTGGTGCACGCATAAATAAACAGAGACTCATTTGTCAACAAACCCGGAGCGTGACCACAAAATTTACATTTCATTAAACAGAAAAATCTTTTAATAACTCAATTTAGCAGTTGAAAAATAAAACAGGTCGTTTTTTTTTTGTTTTTTTTTTTTAAATCGTAATTGAATATATAATAAAAAGTAGTCGAGTTTCGACATTCACCTACACAATTTTCAAATGCTTACCACTTTTGCACACATAATTCACAAGCAATTTGAGCTGAATAAACACACAAATACCGACCAGCGTTGGGTAGGTAAACTTCTCCACAATTTTTGAGATATTCCAAATAATTGTCAATTTTTCAACATTTCCTATGCGACAGCAGCTGTATATGCAATATTTATTTTAATTTATAACAATATGCAAACACATAACCGCAAAAATAAAATAATAAATGCTATATAAATACATTTCGTTTGTCAAATAGTTTTCAAAAATCATAAATATGTACTATGAATGCGTACAGTGTACATTCATTTTTTGTTTTTACTATTTACTTTAAATGCTGCAGTCTTTGTATTTTATTAGTTTAGCGCTTAATTTAATTATATGCATTTAGTGGGTAGTTTGTAGAAATATTGCTTACCTATAGATAATAAATCAGTCAGTTAGAACTGTATAACATACACACTAGAGCGCTGCATGAATGCAGTCAAATTAATGAATGAATGCACTCATTCAAATATATATATGAATGAATGCACTCCTTTTTGAAGAATGCATGAAACTAACTTATAATGAGAAAATAAATGAGTTATAACCCTATGACACACACACACACACTAGAGCTCTGCATGATTGCACTCGAATAAATGTATCATTGCACTCATTCAAATAAAAAAGTGTGAATGCATTCATTATTTTAAGTATGTGAATGAATAGTTTATTAAAGTGTTTGTGTGTTCTTTATTAGAATTCATTATAAGTTCAATAGTACTAGAAAAATAATATATTTATCTCTCTGGGTTTTTATTTGTGTGTATTATAAATTATTAATGAAAATCGTTGTTGCATTGAGCCACTTCATACTCATTGTTAAGTTAAGCGTGTGCCTAAGTATTGAGGCCTAAAAAGCGAAATATTATCGCAACCATACCTATTAAACACTATTAAACTATTAAATACGCTACTAAGCCTAAAACTATAATTAAAAAAACTTTTCAATACACCCAGCTACAAACTTATGTATATATACGAGTATGTGGATATTTTTATACTCTTCACACATACTGCGAATAGTATAATGATTTTGACACAAAATTTGTAATATCTAGAAGGTGTTGGCAGAGTTTCCAGAATATGTACATATATACATATATTCTTGATTAGAGCGACAAAACGAGTCCATCCAGCTATGTCCGTCTAAACGTCATTGTGGCTGAGTATGTGTGTGTGTGGCTGTGTGTGTGTTTGTGTGTGAATACGGTTACTAGTCCCTCAGTTTTCATAGAAACTTTGTAAGGCATAGCGTGGAGATCTGAGTCTTACAATTGCCCGCTTCCGTTCAGAACTCCCAGTGTTGATATGCCACGCCCACTTTATGTAGTAGCCTCAATAGAAACTTACAATGCGCTTTTGGGTGTGTTTACTAAAAAGTTTTTATAGCTGGCTTGCGAAGTGAACACAGAAATCATTACAGAAACGTTCCATCAACAAGCATTGTGGCGAAGACAGAAAGGGCAAGAGAGGTAGCATCGGATGTACTATCAAACAACAGTTATCACATGCCAGTTCTCAATCCTCTTACTATTTCTTTTTCACTCTTGCTATCTTCTCCTCCCTCTCTCTCTCTCTCTCTCTATGTGATTTTCAGTACACATTTTATACAGTTAGCTGCATCGAAAGGGAAATAGAGTGGACAGATAGCAGTTGCTTATATGTATGTTACTTTCTCTATCTTTTTCTGTATGATGTGCATTTTAATATTGTTTGGCGCTATGTTGCTATGGCATTTGATAACTACATAGTGCTTATTTATATTTATATTTATATTTATATTTATATTTATATTTATTTATTTATTTATATTTACTTATATTTACTTTAATAGTAAATGTTGAAGCATAAAGTATATAGAGTTTCGCTATTTCTGGCTGATTCGTTTACTTAAATTTTTTTATTGCATTCCATAGAAACTTAAAAGGCTATGTCCAAAACTTAACATTCACAATTGCTATGGCGCCATAACAAAAGCGAAAAACAAATATGGGTGAAAATAAACTCGACCAACAAGAAAACAAACGACACGCTCTAAATAAAATATTGCACAAACAAATCATACTACAATTTCAAAATTTCGTACGTAGTTTATTGTTAATGTTCTGAATAAGTTTACTCGCAGAAAGCTCACAGCGTAGCTTATAAATGTGTCAATCTATGAGTATATATTATGAGATATGCTACACTAGTTCACAAATTTCAATTTCAAAACTTTCACTTTCACATTTTTAGAGTAATTTGGGTGCGCTGAACACAAAAAACATACATATTTTTAATTGGGCCATGCACCACGATAACGGTATATTTATGTTTTTCGATGTATGATTTTACTTAAACCAGCGACTCGTGTGAATGACAAGATTAATCACTGCTATAAATTTTAGGTTCAATCAGATCAAGATTGGATTAAAATAAAAATGTTTTAGAAGAAAGAAGGAAATATTGGAATATACATTTAACAGGCTTGTCATTCACACTGGATGCTAGTTTAAGAAAAAAAAAAATACATCGAAAAACATAAATAGATGTATGACCCAAATGAACAAACAAACTGTTTGTTTTCTATGTTCAACGCAACCTAATTACTCTAAACATGCACGTCATAGCGTCGGTGACTGATGATAAACTTACTGCGAAGATCGAAACACGTGTCTCATCTGCAAGAAAAAAAAAGTTTTGCTAATAAAATAATGTTGTTATTGTTTTTGCTTGTTTTATTCGAGCCAGCCCCTTAATGAACCACTTTATAAAGTGTGTGTGCCTCAGCTTACTTTAAGTGAACTACATGTAAAGTTTTGTCTATTTTTCATTAACCAACAATTTTAAACACGAACCAAGTGTAACAATTTTAAACACGAACAACTCGACTCGTAATGGAAAGATTCCGGCACACTCAACACAGCAATTCACAAAGCACTTTAGGTGCATATGAAGCATATTAAAGCTTTGTTATCACTGAAGATACATTTCTATACAAATTTTTAACCTTAGTTGAAGGGTATTATAGCTTCGGTTATGCCGAAAGTACTATTTTTTAGTCTATTTTTTTTTTTTTTTTTTGATTAATTATTTGAAATGTGCTTTCTGATTTTCTGCATAAACCGCAGACGGAAGTATGCTGGCTTATTTTTATTTATATTTTCGATCAACACCTAAACACCACACACTAAAACGCTGTTATTATTTTTATACACTTTACACGTAGTGAGAATAGTAATTTTGCAAGGGAGTTTGTAACGCATTAAAGGAAGCAGCGGAGAGTTCATGTTGTAGAAATATTTGTAATTAGCTCCAAGAGACGAGTCGAACTAGCCATGTCCGTCCGTCCGTTTATTCATCTGTTTGACTGCCTGTCTGTCTACCTATCTATCTGCCCATCTATCTGTCTATCTGTCTATCTGTCTGCCTATCTATCTGTCTGTGTATCAAAATTAGTCTCTTAGTTTTTAAGCTATCAATCTAAAATCGGGTATGGAGACTTCTTATGTTTCTACGCTGAACATATGTATATAGAAAATTACTATGCCACGCCTAATTTTAGAGATTTTGTATGAAAAACTATCAATATTAAGTTGAAGCTCGATATTGTGCTCTTTGATATGAACGTGAGCTGCACACATTTTTGTGATAACCAACTTAAAACTGCAATGAAGACTATTGTGGCGTCGGTTCTACCGAAGCTAAACTTTCTGCTTGTTCAAATATTTTTTTATATATTTTATTTATTTACAAATCAATGCACTCTAGTTGAATAATCTATTCTATGGAACTATAAAAAGTATAATTAAATAAAAGAAATCATATTTTATTTATTGCATGAACGTATCTCGTATTAATTATTTTAATAAATACAATTTATTTGTAATTTTTGGTTTTTACATTTTAATATCAACTGTCAACATGTGTTGTTTGCATCTGCATATTAATTGTGTTAAACCGCAGCGGAATATATGTATATGGTATACACAGGACAGCAAGAAGTCCTTGCAGCATTAATTAAAATGGTCTCCGTGTGTAGCGCATAGATTACAGGCATTCACACAGATAGCTACTCACAATTCCCACAATTCTCACTATTCAATCACTGCTATACTAACGCATGTCCTTAGTTACTCTACCTCTTAGATAAGTCTGAACAAAACATTGCCGAAGTGGAAATGGGCATTCAACACGCATTGAATTTAATTAATTTAACACGAAATCATTGAAGCGATATTTGTCGAAGTCTACATTATTGTAAGTTAGATGAAATGAGTTTCTGGCATGAAATGTCCTTGTGGACTTATATTACATATATAAAACCTTTAGCAGAGATATAGAGCGAAACGTGTCCTCATTGATTTGCTATTTAAATTTAATTGAAAATTGTTTAAAATTTAAATAGATACTTTGTGTATTTCAATTTGTGTTGACTCGAAAAAGTAATAACCAAATCCTAAAGAATTTCACGCTTGCCAACAAGATACAACTGAAAGCCCAGTAAGAAATCTTTCAATAAAACACACATAAACTACTTTCTGTCAAATCTGCTTGCTCGCTGTATCTAGTAAGCTGTCAAAAGTATATATATATATATATATATATATATATATATATATATATATATATATATATATATATATATATATATATATATATATATATATATATATATATCGATAAACCATAAAATAAACGTATCAATATTTTGCATGATTTATTTTTCAATAAACAGTGTAAGAAAATCTATGCATAAATCACAAAAAATGCACACAAGCAAAAAGAAAAATAAATAAGAAAAACTACTATTTATCACACAAGCAACCACACTTGAAGTTGAAGCCATACTCATAGATACATTTGCTGCTGTTGCTGTTTAAGCGAGCATAACTCAAAGCATTTGTGCTGATATATCTAACATACTAGAAAGCCTAACAGACAACTCAAGTTCTATACTTGTTCGGAGCAAAAAAAAAAAAAACACAAAACAAAAAGGAAAATGTTAGAATAGAAAGGACTATCTACAGTTAAGACATAATAACACTTGCCTAACTGCAGCAGCATTAGTAGTATCTATGAGTTACACAAAGCACAAAAAACCATATAGCACAACGCTAAGAGAACTCAACTCAAAACGCAACTCAATTACAAAGGGATAAAAGCAGCATAAGCGCATGCAGATACTTATTTATATATATATATATATATATATATATATATATATATATATATATATATATATATATATATATATGTGTGTATCTCATAGATACTTCATTTATTTAGCGCTTGATGAGAGACCGACCAATCCAAGCGCATTGTTTGCCTGGTAACTTAAGCCTGTTTTCTGTATGTATGTATGTACGTGTGTGTGTGTATGTGTGTGTGTGCGCCTACTTGAGATTTAGATGTTGCTAAAGCGGTACGTGATTTTATCAAAAGTTTGCTGTCATGCATTGTGAAGCGCATAATGAAGTTTTTGCATGGCAGTATGTGAGAGAGTAGAAGCATTGCGTCAAAAATGTTCATTTATATTTAAATATGTTTTAATGTATTTTATACAATATATTTATGCATTATTTTTGCTTTCCGCATTCAGCACACTTAACGCCACTTTTCATAATACGAAGTATTTAGATACGTGTCATGGTTTTGTATCTATTTATCTATTTATACAGCATATATTTATTGCGTTCTATGATTTATTATAATATTATGCATGAATATGTTATATTATAAGTATAAAATCCGACGGTTAACTATTGCGTGCAAATAGTTTCATACTAGCAGATACTTTTATAAAAGTATCTTTATATATTTAGTAATATTTTTTCGTAATCATAAAGCTGCATTAGTAATGCTAATTCAATCAGCGCATAGCAAATTAGCTGCGCATTGAGATTAGCTTTCTATATACAGCAACTTTCATAAGCATCTTGTCTAATGGTTATATTACAGAAGCCTAAAATGTATTTCTGCGTGTCGGTTAAGTGTACTTTTGCCTTCAAGGTAAGCGCGAATGTGCGCGTAAATTAATATTTCAATAGGCAAATCGGCTTATCACACTCAACAGCATAATAATCATCATTCATTAATTCATATGATGGCAACTCATGCAGCACTTTCTCACATACTCACATACTCATATAACAGATACACACTACACGTAAGCTCATTTGAAATTCATGTGCGAGTATGTAAGTATATAGATACATAGTTTACGTTGAAGTGCGTTACTTTGGTGTTGTTTATGCTTGTGCAGCATATAAAACTGACTTCGCCCACATGCTGTGCACATAATTGAACAAATCGAGTGGGTATTCGCATATAAACATTTTCATTTCATTTCCTCGGAATATGCAAGTATCTACGTAGTATATTGTAAATGTATAAATACAACTAACCGTATATGTAATGCACGTCTTTGCTGTAGATATTTTTGGTACTGAATTGTAAGGAAATGTTCTAAAAGAACTATGCAATGCAAAAAAAACTCACTCGCAGTGAAAGCTCGTAAAATGTCGTTTTAGAACTTTAGCTTACGCCGGATGACCCCTTGATTGAGTTCACACATAGACTAATATGATCCTTACTGTTAAGCATTTCGATATATACTCGCAGTTAATGTTTGTACTATTTACTAGCACAAAACGTTTGGAACAATTGCTAGCTGCTGCAACTGCCAATTTGCTGGCTTAAAGTATCTGAAAGAGTGTGTAACTGCAATCAATCCCATATTTCATCATGTACCTAACAAACAACGTGTAGGCGAAAAAGTGAACTTATTTGCACACTGAACTGTATTTATTGTGTTATGTATGGAAGTTAAAAAAAAATATAATTCGCAATTAGTTTATGCGCAAGCCATTAGTTATTATGTTATTATGTAGTTATTTATGTTAAAAGATAAATCTATTTTTTTGCATTTTTAACTTATTTGATTATTTTTTTCTTATTATTATTTATAAATTACACTTTTTGCGAGAATATTTCGTTGTAGTGTGACAATGGTTGATTGAAAAATTGTTGAGTAGAAGTTGTTATATGTGATCTTAATAGTGGTGATAGCTAATAAGATTATAATTCGCAATTAGTATATGCAAGAGGTAAAATCTGTTTTATGCACTTTCAATTTATTTGGTTTATTTTCATATTATTCTTCTGCTTTAAAACATTTCGCTATCCGAGCTGGTTTAAAGTATCTAGAACGTCTGATAAGAAGAAAAACTTAAATTAAACACGAATTCAACTATTACGACTAAATTGGAAGCAGCACTGGTAAGTACTTATAACTAGTAATGAGCGATATTTCGCGGCACTGCTATTTTTCACTTTTAACGAAAAATAGCAGTTTGAAACTACTACCACACTTCAAAAATAGCATTCATTTTTGAAAACTGCTATTTGGCATTAATGAGAAATATCAACGTGAAAGGGTTTTTGCTATTTAAATAGCTGTAGCAGTTTAAAATAGCAGTAACACTTTTCACTGTTATCGAAATTTAACAGTTTTGCTCATTACTACCTAGAACCCTATACACTGGCTCTGAGTTGCTTCTAACTGTTGCTGTTGGTAAGTAAAATCATGCTTAAATGCAGGGTAATCAATTCATTGGCTGAGAATATAACTAGAATATCTTTATGCCCAATTGGTAAGTTGCTCATAGTAGCTGAAAAGTCTGCTATTAATAGCAACTCATGACCAATTCTCGCTGTCAAAGTATGTGAAACTTCTGGAAACCGAAACAACTCTAAAGCTCATGAGCATCAATTGAGCACTGATATATTGTTTTGAAATGTTTGGTAAGTAACGAAACTCTTGAGTTCATAACCAACATACTCGCAGAAAGTTTCAGAAATGTCTGGTACTTGAATCAATTTTAAAGATCATGACCGAATCATTGATACAGAGCATTTGCAACGCCTAATAATTAGAAAGGTCCAGACAGATCTAGAACACATTCATACTCTAAACCATCCGTATTATGTGTAACGAATATGGAACATTTATGAAGTAACTGGAACACATATTTTAAACTGTGCTGCTCGAATGGTCTGCAACAACTTTCGAAAAAATGAAACGCTTACTTGGGAATGAAATGGAATTTAATACTTTGAAGTATTTGAATCAATTAAAGCATGTAGAACAACATTTAAAAATTCAAAACTTCATTTTAACTCGTATCTGTAACAGTTGCTATAGAAATCGGTAAGAAATTCGAAAATTTTGGATCATTTTAAGTATCTGCAGCAAAATATTTTCACCTTATTTTGGAAGAGAGAACTTAATTGACTTTCAAATAATTTGTATCATATTTTTTATACAATTTTCGAAAAATTAAGCTTGTACGAGTAGGCACAATCAATTAGAAAATAGAGCCATATGTACAAATTCTTAAAAGAATAAACGCAGCCAAGCTTGATGTTTATTGTTGACATTCTACCAACAAAAACAATATAATAAAAACATATCTATGCAACAACAGCAACAAAGACTTCATACATATACTCTATACCAGTATAAAGTTCTCCACATAAAATGTGTGCGGGTTCTGCAGAATGTTTTAATTAAATTTGCACTATTTGTGTGCGCGGTGCAGTTTACAAAAGCATCACTGGAGTAAAGGTAGCACCCACACGGACCGCGACCAAGAGGGTGCATGAAATACTGTTAATGACATGCAATCGTGCAGTAAATTTTCTGCAGGACATATTTGCACACATACACTGAACAAAGTTAATGAGCGTGGGATGAAGAAGCATATGCAGCATTGAACTCACCAATACAAACACGCGATAGGAGCGCTTCCTATAACAAGCCAGTCAAATGAATACTTGACTAAATGACTCACTGACGGGCTGACTGATTGAATGAAGGATATATGTAGGTTGAAGGGATGAGGACATACATAGAACGACAAAGCTTTTCTTGGTCAGTCTGCTTGACTGCTTAGTTATAAACGTTGAATGCGTTTTAGGCTGAAGCGGAACAAAATTAGATGAGATACTTTTTTTTTAGCATCGAAATTCAATTTTTCAGAAGTACTGTAGATAATAGTTGGAGTTAAGGAATGGAGTTACTTCTTTGAATTTTAGGTGAAAATTTTAGTTTTGTTCTTAATCATAATTTAGACTGAACTTGCAACTCCACAATGTCTCTAGATAAATCGTTGCTCCCGAATCGAATGAAGATTCTCCTACTGGTGAGCATTGAATAACGGTTAATAACATTTTAAGTTAACTTTGACCAAAGAAGCATAGCTATTTACAAATAACTATGCCTCAATTTTTCCAACAGCTTCCTGTAATGCACAGAAACTGGTGTTTCCAGAACTTCTGAAGAACATTGAGAATCACTTATAAATAAATGGAGATACTTCAATCATAGTTTTGGTTCTAAATTATGCTCATAAGTAAATCTGAAATTTGCTCGGAACAGCCCAATGTATCTGCATAACAAAATACTCGTATGTATCTATAAGTACAACTCTGCATCTAGTATATACTTGTATGTCGCTGCACATGCTTCATCGTGCATGTTTATTTAGGCAAATTTTGCTTGCGTAAACAAACAAAATACAAACTCTACTATTGAACATTAATTGCTGCGCAAAATTATGCGCATTTAAAGCATTTTCAATAATTTCGATTTCAATCGAGTACGAGAATTGTTACAAAAATATGCAGCTATAAAGATACAAAACAAAAAACGTATTCAGTCAAAATAAAAAAACTCTAAAATGAAATCAATGTTTTATAACCTTTTTAAAAGCAATTAAGCGCATTGATTTTTTAATTACAATCGATTTTCAGTGCAATTTCGAGTGCAGTCGTTGTATCTTTTTATGCTTTTCGCGTGAAAGCAAACTTCCAAAAACACTCGATCCTTGTTGCCGTTTGCTACTGTATGTTGCGGCTATTTTGATTAGAAATTTACACATTTTACACATCAATCTCTGTTGGAAAATGCAGCAGCCAACAGCCACTGGCCGCAAAAAATCAAACCGTACTAAACGCAACAAGCGCTGCAAGTCGTCTGAAAGGACATTGAGGATTGAAGGGGCACTAATAGCCAGACAGCCAGACAGCAAGCCACATCATCATGATCATTATCAACAGAGGAAATCATTTTAACAGGCATTTGATGAGTTTCATTGTGCGTAGTCGTTCTAAATGTTTCACCATTGTATCTACGCGTATATATGTACTCGTATGTATCTATGCAGTTGCAGTTGTTGTCTGTCACGCTCGAGTTGCACTAATGAAATTAGAAAGCAGCACTTTGCAACAAAATGTTTACAAATGGAATACTGACGTAGTGAGGTGCAGCAATTAAAAGTGTAGATACTTGTAAGTGGTATTGGTGAAGCGTTGCTATACATCAATGCCTTGTCTTGTAATTGTCAAATCAACAATTAAATTGTAGCTGTTTGAGTTCGATTTTTAGCATCACTGCCAATGATCGGCTTTTCAGTTAAGAAAAGAAAGTAGAAGTATGCCGAGTGAATGTTAAATATAAGTAAAACTTTTATTACACTTCGAAAAAAGTCCCATGATTTCCTTGAATGTGTAAAACAACGTTTCCACATCCGGTAATTCAAATATGTTTGACACAGTTTGTGATACTCGACACAATTATTGGGTGAGGGTCAGTAAATGGCATGAGTTACTTTTCAACAGTACAATAAACTTATATCAACTTATAGCATACCCGGCTTGCGCTGTTATGTTCTCGAATTACCACACGCTGGTGAGTCAGTCATGAAGTGCCGTCTACGTTCGGAAGTGTGGTAGCCTTTAATGGCTCGAGAAGTTGAAAAGTTTGTCAAAAGCTGTAGAGATTGCATTTTGGTTTCACAGGCTTCGTATCAGACACAGGGTGTCATATCAGTCCTCTCGCTGTCACCGCTTGGCACTGCGTACCACATCTCTCTCCCCTTTTTTTCAGCTTGGGCTTCAATTCGATCCTTGTTTCTTCATCAGATAAATGAGCCTGATATTGCAAATCCGTTTGCGTTATCTGGAGAGCTGGCTTGCGTAGTCCTTGTTAGCAGCTGACGTTAGAGTGTATCAGCAAAGATCGTCGTATTCTTGACTTGCGTGACAGATGACGGAGTCACAGAAATCTTCTTTAAATGCCTTACATTTCTTGTCAGTGTTCGTCCACCACCTGAAGCCTGGTAATCTGTCATGCCAAACTTTGCATTCAAAATTTTGCAGGAAAAATACGTTTTTGAGAAATACTTTATTCTCTCTTTTTTGTCGGCGTCTTCTTTTCCCCTATATTTTCTAGTACAATCTTGTTTCTTTTCAATATCATCCCCAGTTCCCTCCCCCAACCTTGGGTCCGCCATTGCTTTAAGGGTGAGTATTTTTAACTGTTTATATTTTGGAATATGGTATTCCCATTTTCTTTATGTTATGATTTCCTAAATGTATATTTCAAGACCTTTGTCGTTTTATACCACAGTGCGCATTCGTGACTTGCAAGAACTGCCTTTCATTGTTTAGTCCTAGGTTACTATTGTATAAAACATATATACTTCACTGTTTCTGAAACGATTATTTGCATCAAGAACTCAAAGATGGAAATTTTTATAAATTTTATAATACTTTTTCCTGAATTATTTAGAAACACCAAGGTATTCTGTCATGTGTTAGCTCAATGGCACCACTCTGCAACGCAGTATTTAACACTAATTTCAACGAATCACCGCAGCAAGAGTTATTAGTATCTATCCATCTTGAGTTGACGCTTATTTTAGTAAAAAGAAGTGTTCTTGAACTGTTTTTGAACCTCTTTAAAAGGCACATCAAATTTTCAGCACATTTATAATCACTGCGCGTGTTAGACTATTTTATACGAGCACCATTTTTCTTTTCATAACTACCAAATGAGTTTTTCAAAATTCCACACGAATTGCCAATAATTCGCATTGCACATATCAGTGGCGTAGCTAGGTTTTTGTGAGGGGATATGGATTATTTCCGTTTTTTATATTTTATGTAAGCCATGAGCAGTAAACATAGACAATCGTTATCGAACGATAGTTCTGTAATAGATTAGTGAACATATATAAAAACTGGCTGTGAATTATAAGTGCTATAAAGTTTTAAGTGAAAATTTACAATTCAGCAGCAAAAAATAACAGAAAACACTTGTGAGTATCGTTCACCCATTATTAGATTAGTGCGTTGCATGATCAATGGTGAGGAGAGGAGGGTGGTTGAGGTCATTTTGTAGAAGTCCACATTAGTGGGGAAAGTTGTTGATTTCCATGCACTTGAGAATGCCCAAAAAACTTACTGTTGCAAACGACCTAAGCAGCACAGAAACTTCCGTTAGGGCACGTATCTCCTGGGTAGCCACTTCATATCCGTTCCGATGTGAGCACATTGCGAGAAGATAACCCCTCTTTAATTTAGAGTTGCTGTGCTTTGTTTGGTTTGCGCCACCTCAAAACTTTTACCAGTAAAGATACAGAAGAAGCCTCGGATACGATCTCCCTTTGATGACAACGTACAACATACGAGATGGCGACTGAGCATGCGTTTTAAATACCAAGTTTGGGTAATACCAATACCAAGGTCTGGTAAATAAACAGGCACCCAGTACACTGGATCGCCTTCCTACAATACCGATAAACGGATGTAGCGCCAAATAATATCTATATCCTTCCCCTATCTACATATATCTCCCCCTATCTACACCACTCGCATACATGCAACTCACTTAAGATTCTTGCACTTCCAGCCGCATGCACACAATTTGCACAATTAAGTTACAACTTGCAAGAAGTAAAAAAAAAAATAGTATTTCCTTGTAGCAGGTATAAATATAAATACAACTAAAATGGCGGCATAATAAAGGACTACAAATCGAAAGGAAGTCAAAAGAAATGCAACTATTAGCCATGCATATAAATATACAAAAGCTTCACATTTGTACAACTTTAATATACTTTTTCCTTAGCTTGGAAGAGTTTCGTTGTCAAAATACGAATGCTTTGCTTTCGCAGTATATATATATATATATGTATAAGGAGTAAGGATATATGTAAGGATCTACATTGTAGTGCAATTACTACACTTGAATTATTTTGTGGTTGCTTGTTGTGCGGAAATTTTCAGTGGGGGCGTAGTTAGTTAGCTGTGTATTTTATTTACAGGCAGCCAGACAGACGGACAGACAGACAGACAGACAGACAGACAGACAGGAGCATAAAAAGGATGAGCAGGATGCACAGCATGTACAAAAAAAAGAAAAAAACAAAATAAGCAGTAAATAAAATGGCAGCAAACATTTGAGGCAAGTAAAACCAAAAAATACAGGTAAAACAACCAAACTGCAAGCGACGTGTATCTGTAGTTGGAGCGCTTGGAAAGGATGCCAAAGGCATACACACACATACTTGTACGCAGTTTCAAAACGAGCGACATTCACACAGATACAAAAACACAAACAAAAAAGTTGGTACTTGCTTATGAAGATTTATGAATAGATATAATAGTAGATGCTTACTACTTGTTTTCTGTGTAGCTCAGAGTTTTGCTTCTTACTTTTTTCTCCATGCCACGCTGGCTACTACAGAAATGCAAAATTTTCGGCTAAGAAATTGGCTGGAGAAGATTTCGTTGCATGCAATTTGAATGCAGCAAGTTTCATGCTAAAAATTGATATATTTCAAGACACATAAAAACTTCAACTTGCCCCCTTTGCTTTTACTTTACTTTTTACTCTTTTCGTATTGTATTAATTTTATTATATTATATTTTTCACACTTCTGTTGCTTTTGATTCTACAAATTCCACTTGGACAGGCTGGCAGGCAGGAAGTGATTTGCGCTTTTCCTTACATACTTCAACGTCCAAAATGAAAGAAATGAGCATCGTGGAGTACGCTTGTTAGCCGAGAAAATGCCACTTCAATGCAAGCTTATTGCAAACGAAAAGTGTCGTCAGCGTGCCAATCTTTTGTCTGCACATTCGCAGATACATATTGTAGATTGAGCTGCCACTTGCTGTTCATTGTGCAGCAGCAGTGGCAACCACTTGAAATGCTATGCTGCATCAAAAGCATCAGCAGGAGCTGCATCAGCAACAGGAAGTGATAAGGAAGTTAAATTGTATGAAAGCATCAAGTAGCATCCAAATACTTAGCTGCACAATACATTACTTTCTTGAGTTTTATTATTAAGAAAGCTTTATGAAGTATATGCTACGAGTGTGCCTTAGTGGTTAGGTTGGTAGTGAGTTGCAATTTAACAATGGTGCATTGCAGCCGGAAGCGGAAATGACGTTGGAGTGTAGTGTGTGCATGTGTGTGAGTGTGTGTGTGGCTGTGAGTTTCCCGCATTATTGACGTCGCGTACTTAAGAAGCTGCCTTTCTATACGGTTTGCAATACACTTGATTATTGATGTAAATGGTTTGGGTTTGACTTTTCGTTGTTTTAAGTGAGATTTTTATTTAATAGAACGTATAGTAGTGAATCAGTGTAGTATTTCAAATAATAACAAAAACATTGCAAGTAAAGCAGCATTAAAAGCTAAGACGATATAGCCATGTCCGTCTGTCTGTTAGTATGAAAATAATAGTTCTTAGAAAATATAAGCACAATCTTATGCAGATTATAGAGAATGCTTTTTTAACATATAAGTTTTATAAAGTGGCAAGACTCCAAAATTTTATCTTTTATCGAAAAGCTAATAAGCGAAATTTTTGCATTTGGAGCGTGCAAAATTCAATGGTGCTCCATCAGCTAACGACAAAAACTTCTTCTTCAAATGATTGAAAAAGTCGTAGAATATTTGATAATCAGGATACAGTTTGTCAGATGTTTCCATGACGGCAGAGCTAAAGCCACTGACTAAAAAATTACGGGCCGCTATTTTTACATGGATATATGACCAACATTTTAATAAAAATTAACAAAAAAAAAAAAAAAAAAATGCGATCCCACGCACATAGAGCCCCTAATAAACGCCAGGCACGGGGTAATTTACCCTCTTTAATCGCCTCTCTAAGGGCCTACCTGGTGGCCATATACCCGAATCATTTCCCATCATTAAAACCATAAGTAAAGAAAGAAGCAATGAAAAACGATGTATGCCTTGCAATAAGTGTGTATTCGTGCGTAGTGTTCTTTGTACACGTATTTTGCATACCCGCACAAATGTGGCTTTCCTTTCAAAAGTATTTTACAAAATACAACAGCAAAAATAAAAGTGTCAAATGTGCGTCGAATTTGAGTGGGCCCAATTGTCTCCGAAATTTTGGTCGAGTATCGTCGTATGACGCAAAAGTGACATGGTCACACTATCTATATTCTATATTCTATATTCTATTCTTAGCAAACAGTCTATATGTAAAATAGAATGTTTGTCTGTTTGTAGTTGTCTAAACTGAGATCAAAGATGAATTTATGGAGTCTTTTATTATCGATGGAAAAAAGGTTTCTGGCACCCATATAAGAGATAAATCAAATTTTCCTAATTGACGCACATGAATGTGAATGGGATTTAGTGTGTAAATAGTCTATTTTGTACTAAAATTCTCAAAAAATAAACATAAAATTTGTTTTGCACATTATTGAATGTATCGAAAATAGATTCTATAACAGCTTAAATCAATTATGGGTAAATCTTTTGTTGTGTCAATTTTATATATAACAATAGCAATAAAATAAAATTGATAATAATAGAACAGCCAAACAGAAGCTGCTTTATTAAATGAAAATGAAGGCGTGTGTACAATAGATTGTCGGAATTTATGCTAAATATATTTTTCATATACATCAAACCAAATCAAACCCAAAAAAAGCAAAAAAAAAACATATGTACTTTTGTTTGTTCAATTGAATTGATTGAAAATTATAATGCTTAATACGCGTTTTTGTGTGATTGAAAATATGCTTTTATGGTTTTTTGATGTAGTTTGTGTATGGAAATGGAGATTTGGATAGTATTTAAGTATTTTATAAATTTTATGGTTGAAAAATTAATTTGCTTAAATAATTCTGCAAAACATTTCGTAGAATATTTGATATATATTGAAAATTGTTTGACTAATTAGATTACGTGGCAACATTTTTGTGACCGACATGTCACTCTATTTACACGCTGAACACGATAATCATAATAATCAAAGAATGTATTGTGTATGGATATGATTTTGAGTAATGAAGTTTTACACTTTGTTGCCCTTTTTAAGCAGCTAGTCTTATATATTATAATATATCTCGACTTATGCTTAATGCGGTTTAGTTAGGGAAAACCGCAAATCAACGATAATTAAATTTACTACAAATTTTGTTCAAGAATTTCGTCGATCGGCTTGGTAGTTAAGAAGCTATAGGAAGAAATATTGCGAAAATTTAATTTTAATACACTTCATACAGCGTGTGTGCTTCCGTCCGGCAGTATGTCTGTTTACCAAGCTGGTTTTCTGTAAATCTTTGAAATATTGGTTTGAAAGTGAACATGGAGACTATTTATGGTCATAAGCATAAGCTTCTGTTCTACAGAATTTATTAAATCGACGTAACAAAGTAAAAGGGTAACAAATCAGGGACGCATCTGGGAACGCTACTACTGTTGGACAGTGGAAACTCTACTAAAAATAGTATTATTTTATGAAAATGAAGCGAACAAAATATTTTTGTACTGAACAAAAGTGCTGTTGGAGGGGAAGGCTCGATCGCCGCCTCACTTTCTGGATCCACCAATAAACAAATGCTAAGTTGAATTTCAGATGAATTACGAACAAATATTATGTAGGCGAACTTTGTTAGCTACGGTCAAATGTCCATAACTTCGTTATTAATGTAAAATGATCTGCAGCCAGCTAAAATTCATATAATCATTCTATAGATCGCTACGATGCAAATTGCCATTCTCTTTTCTTTCGATTTTGAGTGTAGGGTGTATATGTCTACTTAATTTAAATCAAGTTTCTAAACATATCCATTAAGGCTGATGTCAGAGTGCTCGCTAGAAGCGATAATATTTTGTGCTATACGCAATATTAGAGAATGTCAGAGTTAAATCGACAAACAAAATCATGTAAATACGAAATGATAACAATAAAGCAAAAACCAATCCGAAGCAAGAAAGCTGTTTCGGAACTGCTAACTCGCTTTGCTCTCGCTTTGCTCTTGCTGTGCTCTCGCTTTGCTCTTGCTTTGCTCTTGCTTTACTCTTGCTTTGCTCTTGTTTTACTCTTGCTTTGCTCTTGCTTTGCTCTCACTTTGCTCTTGCTTTGCTCTCACTTTGCTCTCGCTTTGCACTCGCTTTGCTTTGCTTCTGCTTTGCTTCTGCTTTGCTTTGGCTTTGCTCTTGCTTTGCTCTCCCTTTGCACTCGGACATCTCTTGAGCTATCTTTGAGCTTCTTTAAGTATTATCGCATCCCTAAATCTAAGTTTATATGATTTTGTAAGCATACTATCTCCAAAAAATGTATCAAATGACATAAAAAAATAGCAAAAAAATTAGATTTATGACATTACTTGCTGCATTTTGAACATTTAACAAGTACAATTAAACACAATTATTTCACAACTCAAAACGTAACAAACTTTTAACTGACATATCACCACACACAGCAAAACTTTTAGCATGAACTCAGAAATTATAACAATTTACCCACATACTCACTCGTATACAAAGCTGCCAATAATAATAATAAAATAAAATAAAAGTATTACTACTTTTTGCTGTTTTGTGAAAGTTTTGACCTTTGTTTTATAACTCCAACTAGTATCATAGTTCCAGCCAGAGTCAGAGTCAGAGTCATCGTCAACGATCGATGCTAGTCGTAGTTTATTTTGGCACATACAACTTGTTATGTTGTTAAACAAGTTGTCTGACAACATAAGCGAAAACTTTTTAATATTGTAGATACAAAACTGCACTGCAAATAAAAACACACAAAAATACATGACAAACAATTTAGTTATCAACATGACAGCAAAAATAAACTAAACAAAACTTAAACACCCAAAAAAAAAAAAAAAAAAACTAAAGCGAGAATAGAGTTTGTGGTATATTTTTTTTTTTCATTATTTTTTGAAAATTTTGAAATATTTTGTATATAAATTATATAAATTACTCATATGCCGCATGCAACTGTTGCACAATTATACGTAATGCATAAGACTGTACATAGATATGAATACATATAGCCCCTATAAGCCTAAAAAGCTGCAAGAATTATTGCAGGTAATATAGCGTTTGCTCGATTTGCAGGCACTCACAGACAGTCAATGAATTATTAATGCCAGCTGAAGTGCCTCAGCGTCGACTTTAGTCTCGAGTGCTGTCCACTCGATGCTATACAAATTCATTTCACTCCGATTCGTTCCGTTCCGCTGCCAAACATTTGCCATGCTCTAGAGGCAATTTAAAATGATTTACCTTTTATTCGATTTCCTATGCTGTGTATATGCCAATTAAAAGTAGCCACCGAGTCCTTTGCAAATTGCCTGCATTTCACTGGGTGTGAGTGTGTGTGTATGTGTGTGTGCATATCTGAGTTTGGTTCTAGACAGACGATTTCGTAAGATTTGTTAGTCGAACAAATTTTTGTGAGTTAATTACAACGCTATAAAATTGAATTAATAAAGTGTTCTTAAGTGATTTATATGAATCATAAGTGTTTGGTTAGAATTGTTCGGAGGATTCGGTGATTTGTAGGATTTTAATTGAGTATTGAATTAAATAAAGTTTGAATAAAAATGAATAGCTTATTGTTGTAAAATGTAAATAAAAAAGTTGTATACCATTGAATTAAATTTTAATATGTTCAATTCAGTTATATATATACAAGAGTTACCATGCATGATGCATATTGAGCACCTAAGTGTTATTAGGTGCAAGCTGGCATTTCTATTGGTGAGTTTGATATTAGTTAGCATAACACGCGGGAAATTTGACAAGTCAGTGAATGTTTTGCTTTCAGACATTGAACGCAGGCATAAAAGGCAGACAGATAAACAAAAATCAGAAAGTTGCCGCGTCTCTTCGATGTGCTGCAATGGTTTCATACTTTGTCCACGTTCGTGAAACGGCGCAAAAACTTGACAATATTGCGGTCAACCAACGTCAAACACGATTAAGTGTGTGATCATTTTCAGTACCGAGCTGTTTTCTGTCCGTCTGACTGCCGTCAAAGACAATCTTAATGATGCAGATTGGCTTCTTCAGGGACTACCCTCAAATCAATATTAATCGAAGTTCAAAAAGTTACTGTCTTATCAAATTGTCTTCGTAGTATGCAGAACGTTTTGATGTACGTGCACCATATGTGTTGTTTACAGTTACTTAAAAAATTCATTTCGGCCAAACGATTAAAATTTTCGTGCAATAATTTATGATGACTTTATCTCAACTAGAGTCCATCAATCAAATTACTTTGACTTTTGACGATGTAGCTTCAAGTCGAGTCTAGAGTATGTCGTCGAGAAACAGCTCTTGTACCAGGAAATATCGATGCTGTGTTTGAAATCATAAGGAAAACCATCATTTGGTAAGACTAGGCGTTGTACTAATAAATATGTACAATATTTTCACAATATAATTGATTTACAAACATACTACGAACTAATCGCACTAATCGAGTAACATTGTATGCTACTGCCCTCGTATTCCCTTTCGCTCCTCACCATATATCACGTCTCGCAGTTCATTTAATAAGTCACTCACATGTTTTTGCTGTTCTTGTTTACTAACATGATGTGCCCTCTGTTTTCCTTTTTCTGCTCATCATTGTTTTTAAAAGCTTTTATTTAGCCTAATTTCGTACATATGTTCGTTTCAAATGGTGCGAATTACAACTTATCACTTAAAACTCAAAAGCACTTATAATTCACAAACAGTGTTTTTCATATTCTTTCACTAATTTGTATTTGATCTGTAGTTTAATATGGATTTTGTGTGTTTACTGTGTACAGCCACGCTGCAAATGCTATATTTTAGTTTATTAAGAATGTCCTTCTTCATACTTCGTATCAATACATATATTGGTTTAGATATTATAAGTTTTGCAACAATTTTGCTAGTACGTTTCAAACTTAATATTACCACTAAATTTTTTCCAATAATTATCAAATTTTAAAGAAATTAAAAGCTTAAATTAAACGATTGCCGAATTATTTGCTGTCATTTAAGAATGCTGAAATTTAGCAAGCTCATGCTGAACAAAACAAAGTTTTTGCAACACTTACAACAATAAAATCTGTCACATGTCCCACTTGTGGCACATACAAAATCAACGCTGAAAAATTTGCAGACGCAAATCCTCAAAATCAGCTCAGCTCACTACTTCGAACCAAGGAGATACGATACAATATCTCCCTACTTGTTTACGCTTATGCAAATCCAATAAACTGATATCAACACGTAAACGAAATCTAATTATTTGCAGCATTTTTCATCATCAAAAGTTGTGACATACAAAAAAAAAAAAAGCACAAAAACAAAAACTCCAAAAACATCACTAAGCAAATTTTCGCATGCGGCATGTTGCAAATGTGGCAGATGGGGTATATGGGGCACATGGTGGCGTATACGTGATGAAATATGCAAATAATTGCAAAATGAAAGCAACAAAGTAGAGGATCCGCGCGCAGCAAATGAAAGAAAACCGAAAGTAGAAGCAAGAAGATACAAGAAGAAAGTTACATGATACAAAAGCGCGCAGGTTAAATGCTGTTTGCAGTAAATGAACGCGCGCGCCCACATAAGTGTGTATGCAACGACTTTGAGTAAACAGAATGGCATACATGACGCCCGCATTTCATATCGTACAGATACTATATAGATACACAACACAGCTCTATATATGCATACATAATATAATGTTGAGCAATTTATTTGCGCCACGCACGCGAATGCAAACAAATTAAATTGCAAATCATGATTAGCTGCTGAATATATCGGTTGATGCACACAGATACACAAATACATTGATAACATGATGACGAAGAAGAAGAAGAAGAAGAAGCTACTCTGCAGCCAATTCACTCAGTCACTCACATACTCAGCCGACACTTCATGCATTTGCTAAGCTGGCACTTTATTTTAGAAAGAATTTCTTGTCAGTTTTTGCCTTTTCAGATTTGCTTTTGCTTTGCTTGGCTGCTTTGTCTGCGCCTTGTCGTCCTTGTCTGCTGTTGCTTTTAACTGCGTTCTTTTTTGTTCTTTCTCGTTGGCACTTTTTTTTTTTTTTTTTTTTCTTATTTTAACAATTTATTATTGCCAGTTGCTTTCTCTTGCTTACACATTCACACACACACTACTTCTCTTTCTATTGAACTGCCATTTTCTGAGACGCAAATGTTTTTCTTCGAAATCAAAGACTATAAAGCAAATAATGGGTGTCTCAATTGGTTTGTTTATAGTTTAACAGCTGATTATAGTTAGAATTCAGTTAATGTTCTATTATTGAATCATGGTGTTTTCCACACACATCAACAAGCGGGGAATACGTTCAGGCTGTATTCGCATGGTCATATCTGGTCACTTCGGAGCGTAACTATTGGCTTATCGTGTTATCGGGGGCTATGACAGGATGTATCTCAGGACACCTACATTCGTGAATTAATTGAACAAAATAAATAAATTCAAATGTGACAAATTATGAATTCTCGACTCCCAAAGATGCAAAGCCGACGACGAGCAGAATGCTTGTGAGCGGGGATAACAGCCGATCACCGCAGACCATGGCCCAAAAAAATGAGTTTTACAAGTTTTCGTAACAATATGTTTTGTATTTGTGTGTGTGATTAAGCGAGATACACTAAATTTGATGTAACTTACGACAATTCCAATGATATATTCTACATAGGCCCAAATCGGACCACCATAAGACGTAACCTCCATACAATTCTGGGCCAATTTTTGAGTTTTTGTATCAATAAATATGGAAACGCGAAATATGCTGCATCTTACGTCAATCTAAATAAAATATCGTACATAGAATCACATTGGACCACTGTAGAAAATAGCTCTCACACGATTATATGGTTTAGGCAAACTATTTTAAAAAAGGTACCGGATATTTTGAAGTCGTGTACACTCGAATGCCATTTATTAGACTGTTCGGATAGCAGCAGCTCGGTACTGTTGGATATTACTCTATTCTCCAGTTTGATCTTACTCTAAGATTAATCTCTAGCTTTAATCAAAGCTTGAGCCAATAAGCTCAACAATTAATTAGATGAAAACTTATAACAATGGAACACAAATGGTGCACAAAAAATGTTGAACCAACATTATTTTTTGAACACTCTCCCATTGAATTTATTTCGAGGCACATTAAAGTTTTCTCCTGTAACAGATATACAAATATTTTAAATGAAGGACCCTGTATGTGTGTACCATTTTGTTGAATCGGTACTATATGTGCTTGTACATAAAAGAGCGAGGGTATGGATTGTTGTAAGCTATAATATCATTTGACTGCTGCGCTTACTACGTGTCGCATTGTTAATATTACAAATAATTTAAATAAACAAGGCTTTATGTTAAATTATGTGTGAATTATTTATTTAACGCATCAATATACAATTCAAATGTATTGCAGATTGACGTGCCGGCAAGTATTTGACTTGTATAGTACACAAGTTTGTGTATCTGCGTGCGTCTGTATGATTGAAAGTGATAACTGTTGCCTGTAGCTAAAAACTTAACCTAGGCTTTTCTCACAATCTATTATAGTGTAATATTACTATGATGCTAAAAGTGTAGTTTATTTCTTACAATTAAAAAAATTAATGACTGCTTTGTATATAGGCAGAGAAGCGTGCGGACAGACAGACAGGCAGACATACAGACAGACAGACAGACGGCTGGTTGCACAAATTCTCCATTTCATTTAACTTAGAGGCATTAGATACAGTATCATGTGACTTATGTCTGTATAAAGATGACAATCTCTGTGCGCGTCAGTGTAAATACTCATTAAACAAATCTATATGCAATCAGTAAATAAGCGCTCAAGTATCTAGATACGAATTTGTGTCATATCTAACATAAAATCAGCTATTGAAACAAAAAAGTAAAGCAGACGTGCTACTTTCTGAATAAAAATGCAAAGATATAGGCGTAGAAAAAATGCCAAATGAGTTGAAAGCTAAATAAGATAATAATCGAGTGAGTACAAAAGTATCTCATAGATACATATGTAGGTACCTTTCAACTCAGTAAATTCTAATAAAAGCTGTAAGAGCTAGCTAGCAGGCAATGAATGCAGCATGCTTTTTTATCAATGCACAAATTCAAAAACCTCAAAAAGCGCTTTATTTGTATGCCATTTACAAATCTTAGCTTACCGACATAGGAGTATGGAGCTTTTGTATCTTGCCGTGCCTTACAATTCATAGATGTAGATTTCCTAAAAAAAAAAATGCTTGAGTTGTATGCAGCTTGACTGCATTCATGCAGCATTTTACAAAAGTTAATTCATAAAAGGTGCACTGCATGTGCAGCCTTTGCCTTGCAGCGTGTAAGCTGGGTATGTGCAAATAAAAGATTTCTATCAGTTGAGCTCTCATGTTCCACAAAGATACTTAGTCTATAAAGCGGCAGATACGCAGCTTATGTAATTTCAGTCGTGTCGGTTTTGTATCTGAGCTGAAACAAGCTTAATAAAAGATAGATATGATAGACATAGGTACACCTCTTCAAATACATTAAAGTGCAATGTGTGCAGTGTGTGGTTTTATGGCTCTGTGAGTACGAGCACCGCTTCTACTTACTTATAAACAAGACTCATTTAAGAAATTGTGCTAACATTATGAAATATGTAGCATTGCAATCAACATTTTTAGATCTGAGTTTTATTTGCTTTTCGATTTAAATGGTTTGTGCAGATACATTTCAATTTAGAGGTCGTAAATGAATATTAAGTAGAGAGTGTATAGTGTATTGTATCTTATAAGCGTGTTACATAGCTATTTTTATAGATTTTTAGTTATATGCTACAATAGTAAAATAATATATATAAGTAAAGTATAATATATAAGTTTAAGATAAAGTAGATAAATTGCTCATAGATTTAGTTCTAGAATATTATAACACAAAAATCATGAAAAATCCAGAATCCTATGGAGTTTGATTGAACACGCTAAAGAATACAGTTGTAGTGCTTTATGGAAAACATAAAGATATTGCATGCAACTTTTCAATCTAAAGTATAAAATAATATCTTTAGTTATAGTTTGTACCATGGAAACTCTGGAACAGCTCAGTCTTCGAATCCGATCTCTTAAAAAGGTATATAAAAAAACATATTTTGTGCTACAAATGTGAACAAGGCAGTTGTCCAAAGCCCTCCTATGATATTACAAGCGAAAGATTTTGAGGTTCTCTTATCAGGAAAGTGTTTGGCGGATCCTCAAACGATTCGCAACCTAACAATTTGTCACTCACTTTGTGGCAGCATGTCGTTCGCTTGCGATACAACGCAAACATTCGTTTTCATTTCGTTTTCGGAGGTTTTACGCGAAGAATATTGGGTGTTTCATTGCCAAAATATTGCTTTGATTAAAAACATGTAGGTATAAACAAACATATACAAACGATCAATTCCGTGGAACTCTATTCATCTTCAAAATCATCTCCTTGATATCATCTCTTCTATCTTACATACGTTTTCTCTATAATGCTTTCGAAATTACTTAATTTACTGCAACACTGGAACTACTGCTGATCTAGAATTATTACTGACTGTTACTTTGAAACTGCTCTAACTTTTGCATAACTACAAAACTTTAATAACTCTGCCACTACTAATTTGAATAACTTTCTTACTCATTATTAATTTAGAGTATCTGGAACTGTTGGTACATGAAGTAAATCTTAATTCGATTAACTGGAAACTGGAAACGTTTCACATAGAATCAATTCACAAACCGGGAGTACATTGAATAACTTTATTCTTTTTCTATCTCCGAGAATTTGAAAAAGTGGTTAGCTTAATAAATTCGATGGTTGGATCGACTTGAATTGTTGGTAACTATATTATGTCTCAAGTTTCAAGTTTTTAAATCATCTAGTAACTAGAAGAACTCTCAATTTTCAGCACACTTCACAGGTGCATATGGCACAGCTGCTGGCCACTAGTAGACTGGAACAACTGCACGGAAAAGTAAATTTAAAGCATATTCAAAAGACTACTTTTGCAGCAACTGCAGCAATTTCCAATAACTAGGATCAAGCGGAACACTTGAATTGGTTTACTTTATGCTAAAGTTTCAAACTTCTCGCTTTTCGCTTCCCACACTTCCCACTTATATACTTAAATCAGTTTGTCTTTCATATCTGCTTCTAATGAGTGTTAAACACAAACTTAAAGAAGTAGATTGTTGAAAATTTTGAACTTGTCAAAAGAAAAACGTATCCAGAAAGGGTCTCTTTCATTCTCATCGTTTCTATTTTATTAAATGTCTCACCTCGCTCGGTAGGTATGAACTACTGCAATAAGAGTTTTATGAAACGGTTGGCACATAGGATAGGAAACTACCTTTATAATAGATTCTCTCAATTGGGTATCAAAGCCATTCGAACCACAACCAACGGCGCAAAGGTTCACCGTTTTACCTACTTAAGCTAACTGGCACCCAACTCAACGATTTGCCGAATCAGAGGCAAAAACAAAAATGATTTGGTTTTTCTTTTCTCTTTTTAAACGAGCTCGATGCTGCACTAGGGAGGACTGGTGAATTCACTAGTCCTAGGTGGTGCAGAGCGGCATTGAGGTGAGTGGCTAGTATTCTAGAACTGATGCGTGGTTAGTCACAGGGCAGTGGTGAGTGGCTATGCTTTTTGAACTGATGCGTGAATGGCAAAAAATACTGCATCAAGAGAAACAGCGAGGAGAGAACTATGTGGTTGCTGTTTTTTCTGCAGTGTCAAAAGTGACAACACATATATTTGTTGTTGCCGACTCTGATTTTTGTAAACAACCAGCCACCAGCCAAACAGTAGGTCTGCCGAAAAGACACTGCGAAAGTAAATAACCACCAGTGGTCGTTGAATTTACTAGTCTTTAGGGGAATGACTCGTGACCTGTCGAACTACAAAGATATTTCACTAAAAATTCACTACTACACATTGCAAAATTATAGAATTGTGTATATTTCAGCTATAAATCATGGTTTTTCTTTCTTTTATCAAATATCATTTCAAGTTCAAATTCATTAAATAAAATTATTTATAGTGTATTAAATTAATTGAACTGTCACTAACCGTAATTGCACGTACTGGTAGATTCTCTATCACAAAAAGGCAATCGAAATTATGATATAAATAATTTAAAATAGTACATATAACGCTAATCATAGATTGCATATTGATGCAGTGATATGCTGATCAAAGGAAGCTACATGCCAAAAATGCATATCGACAAAAAATACTTTAGATACAGATAGTTTGAATACAATTGAATTTGAAATATCGTATTCCAATTTACTTTGTTGTTGCATATCAAAAAAGGCAACCCGCATGCATTCAATCAATGTGAATTGCAAATAACTACGATATTTTAACTCATTAATGCATAACTCGGTGTGAGTCTGACAAATTGTTATTATCAGTTTGCGAAATGGTTTGCTGATTGGCCTGTGGCTAATAATTTTATTTAATTTATTTATAATAACTCCATAGATGAGGGTTTCAGCGCAGACAAAAAGACAATTAAAAATGTGTAGAGTGTGTATGCTGCTGAAAATATGCAACACATTGTACCAACTGTGTAAGGAACTTCATAAAAATTCTCATATCTGTAGCACCAAAAAAGATGTTATTTATAGCTTTATTATCGTTGACGCGTCGCTGATTTACTTTGTAGTACAAAACAGCAAAACAACCGCAAAAAAGTGAAGGCTGGAATGAATTTTTTCTTTTTTGTTATATTTTTCTGTAAGCAATAAAGTCATAAATCTAGTAGGCCGCGTGACAATAACAAGGATATGCTTAACTTGTACAATATTTGAAGGACACCACGCGCACAGGAAGTCAGGCAAGCGAAGGCAAACGATAAAAAACAAATGCATACTTTAACCTCGGCTATTATGAAGCTTTAATGCCCTGTACATTTCGTGTACAGCGTAACACTTTGGCTATTTCACACCAATTCCTTTTCACATAGAACAGAGTTTTTTACAAACTTTCATAGATAGAAAAAGAGCAAAAGTTGGGCTTTTAAAGTGCTCATGAAAGACGCGATGGCTAACGGCTTACTACCTGTAGTTAGCTAAATCGTTTAGCGTTACTACCAGTAGTTAGCTAAATCGTTAAGCGTTACTAGCCATCGACCGAACAACACAAACACAGTCGTGCGAGTCTACAATAGTGATGGGTAAACGCAATCTCATAATCACAGCTCTGGCAAGAAAGGTGAGAGTCTACGTTGTGTTTCGTGATTGTACCTAGTTGGAAAATCATCGAAGAATTGTCATCAAGACTTGTTGTTTTACTTGCAGTCATTTTTTTTTTTTTATAAATGTCGCGATAATCATACACGACACTCTTGATACCATATCATTAGGTCTTCGTACACGAACCTCTGGCTCACTTTAGTAGTTCAGTAGTGTTGTCTTCGAGCATTCTCTTTTTAAACTTTAGCATAATGGTGTGCAAGACATGTCCCTGACAGTACTGTAGACTTTTCTTACACTCGCTCATTGTTTTGCTAAAGTTTAATATGCTGTGAAATACGAACCGAAATCGGAAACCGGAACACGGAGAATGGAACTCCATTCACTATATCTCCACAGATACCTGCTTTAATGCTAAGCAAGCTTTTTAGAAAACTAAGAACACTCTTTTCACAATAGTTAGGCAGGGTATTAAATGCGATATAAAATAAAAAACAATAAACGACGCGAATGACAATAAATAAAGGCCACGAGACGAGTGAGAGCAACAACTACTCGTAGTATCGCAATAACGAAGTCGACTGTTACCCCTAAAAACAGGAAATGACAAAGGATAAGCAGCGGAAATCGTTTTGTTTGCCTATGAATATATATATGTTCCATTTGTAGTATTAGTATTAGTCGAGGAAAGAAAAACGCAATGTATCTAGATACAAACACTGAAAATGATTGCGCAAAGTCATAAAAAACTTGCTTATTGTATTTTGTTGTTCTTGTTATTGTTGTTGTTATTTTTTAAATGCGTTGTCCTCAGCCTCGATTTTACATATCTTGACTTCGGTTGCCATGGCTCAGATACATTAAGTCAGTCAGTCAGTGAGTCAGTCAGTATACGACGAGCGCTTATTTATTTATTTTAGTCTATTTGACATTGACTCGCATTAGCTTTGACATTCGCTTAAAAAATATAAATGCCAAACAGCAAGTAACCGAAAAGACATACTTTCAACTTTTCATCCCAGTGACCCGTACTCCGAGCAAGGATCTACAATGATGATTATTGCTTTTTCACCAAATGCCATCACTCCGGCGTTCAGGCAGTGATGACTTTACGATATTTATCGATGACTCTGTGCGCTCTATTTAATTTTTTCTTTTATGAGTACCAGTTTTAGGCATTTAGCCATTTGTGTGTATTAAATATACATTTTTTTTTTCGTAACTTAGTCATAGACTTGATTTCGTATTTATTCTTGGAGGGTTTGGGTGCCAAGCTTATCTCGTTGACATTAAGTGCAGCATCATTGCTTTTCGATTTTATTTAGTTGAGTGGTAAATTTTGTTTTTGGCATCATTCTCTGCTGCTTGAGTACTAAGTGTGCTTTATTGGCTATACCATGAATCAATAGGTTTTTAAGTGTTTACGAATATGTTGTTGATATATTAAGCATAATTGGAACATTATATTGCAGAACATTTTCAATAATTTTGGGTTACCTTGGCAGAAATCTTAACTAAAAAGTATCTATTACAAAATTTAGTCTTTTGAATTTATCCAAATTGAACTAGAGTCTTAAGTATTTGAAAAAGAAGATATTAGCAGAGACGGCTGTATCTAAAACTACGATAGACGAATCGAGTATCTACACTGATGTATTACTGTGGTGTGCAAAGTTCCACTGAAATATTATACCAACTTGGCCGACAAGGGTATTTCAATGAAGCTGAAATGACAGCTCGTAACTATGTATTACCGTGGCCTGAAATCTTCCACTGAAAAGTATACCAATCTAGTGTCCCAACATGGTGCTCCGCATTCCGCGAGAAGTATATGAGTTTTGTCTTGGCGTCTTGGCAACCCTAAGTTTGTTAGGTAGCTGCGATCAGTTCCACTGGAAACTTTGACATATGTAGCATTAACGCCCACATCGAATTGATGGGTTCTCCGCCTTGCTTGATCATCAATGACTTTTTCCTGTATATCAAAAATATATTGCATGGTCAATAGTTTTCAAAGTCTGAAGTAGCTGTTGAAGCCTTTAAGCAGCTCGTTTTAGAGGTAGCAACTTCTGAGTAGCAAAAGTGCTTTGACAATTGAATGCACGCATAGAATTGAGTATTGATCTATATGAAGAAGAATGTCAACTTACGTGAAACGAGCACAGTAGACCTTTTATTATTGTAACTTAAGAAGTTTTACTAAAAAGTGTCTCTATTTAGTTGTTAACACTGTTTCAACATAACATAACGAGAGATCTTAACGTTTTATTATTGTGATTAAAGAAGTTTATCTAAAAAGTCTCCAAACCTAAGCGACATTAGTACCCAACGTATGTGAAACGGGTGCCCTATACGATTTAATACTGTGACCTGAAAAGCTTCACTAATAAAATCGGCTATTTTATTTTTCTAACTGATCCTCAACCGTCGTCAGTAAGTCCTTTACAGGACGATCAATGTACGGGATGCTTACTCTGTCTGTATTAACTGCTTGATACTTAAAATCGATGGCTATGGAAAAGACTAAGAATATCGCTTTTAGTTGAAAGATAAAGCTTAAACAAATTCTCTCCAACGTTCAGCTGTTAGTACTTTTACTTCATTCCATGTTGCAATTTCAGAATGGACAGTCCGGATCCATATTTGCCTTGCACTGTTTCTCTGACGGCTATTTTCTGGGTTCCACTGGAAGGTCATCTCTGCAATGTTTTCGTGTTTTCTGCGAAGCGTGTGAACTATCCAATTTCACTTGCGTATTCTTATCTCAATATTGAGCGGTTTGGTGTTCATTACTTGCTACAGGTCAGCATATATCATTAGCATAGTCCTAGTCACTCAGATTCCAATTTAGTCTAAGATATTCTAACGCCTTTGTGTTTGTTCGTTTTATAACTCCATCGAGGACTACTAAAAATTGGAGTGTCGTCAATACACAGCCTTGTCGGATACATCTGTTTATGGGATCAATGAGATTCTAACAGAGCTGTAAACGAATGATTCAAATTTGAATGAATCTGGTAATCATTCAGGCATTGAATGAATGTCTAATGATCTTCTGACCTCGCGAATAAAACGATATACGACGCGTGAGTTGCTGTCTGAGATGTATTTGATCAGTTCGGCTGGTAAGCCGTCAGCCTGGCAGTTTTGTTGGTTTGAGCTCTTTACTCTATAACACTTCCACAATCAAGACGAATCCAACCACGCCGCATATGTTAAAATCCACGAAGCCGTATTGGTTACAGTTATACTCTATATAAAATGTTATACCTTATATCTTTTTAAATAAGACATCGGTATTCGCAACCGCCTCCACATATCGGATAATATTCTAGATTATTTATTCTTAAGTAGTCGGATCAATAGAAATACTTCTGCTGGAATTTCGTTACTGCTCGGTAGTGAGAATAGCTGAGGTTTCTAGATCAGCGTCGGTTCAGGAGCGCTCATCAAAGAGTTAAGAAAGCTTAACATAGCATAGTATTTCGCCAATAGTCAAGACGATAACCTTTTGACTGCCTATTTATAAAATACTATAGAAGTTTTTTCAAAAGTCAATAGATTAAGTAAATCTACATAAATATACATATATAACCCATTCATCAAGCATAATTACAACAGCACATAATAAATATAAAAGCCCTACAAACCGAAAGTACTAAATCAATTCGGAAACACTTTAGCAACCTCATCAATTTCAATAATGAAACCAAAACTTAATCAAACGCTAAGCATTATAGCAACAAACAACCAACACACGCAGAGTTAGATACTTGAATGTAACTACAAGTATATATCGTACTATACAATATCTTCAATACAAGCATAAAGACAGCATTCTATAACAAATTTTTCGTCAATACAGCAGAATCAGAGTGGCGGTAGTAGTAGTAGTAGTAGTAGCAGTCGTCAGTAAGCAAAACTGAGTTAAGCTGCTGAGACAGTAGTACAGAATTGATTTGTATTACTTATTGTGCAATGGCTTTGCCTAAGTATAACCATAGATACACCCAAAACTACCCAACGATTCATTGCTGCAGTCATTCAGTCACTCGTTTATTCATTCGCTTGTCTGTCTGTCTGTCTGTCTGTCGATCTAACCGACCGACTGCTGTAACGTACATGGATTCATTTATTCATCTATGGATTCACTCATTCAGTCATGCGAAAATTAAGCTTGACAAGCACAAAAATTCGAGTTACGAGTTACGAGTTACGATTTACACAAAAATATAATTTCTATCCACACAGTTCATTAAACGGTTGTCATTTTGTGTTTGTGCGTGTCTAATACTGAGTATGAAATGCAAACGAGTTGTTTGCAACCAGAGAGAAGAGAGTAAGATGTTCAATGATGTTGTTTGGCGTAAATGAAGCGAGTATTTGACTCTGTGAGTGAAGATTTGTTTGTGTGAGTATTGATATTGGAGATGGAAGTCAGCTAAAATTAAACAAAGGCAAACTTAAATGCAAGCAAATCAATCATTTTTGTGTGTGTGTTTTAATCGAGTCATTTAGTTGATTTGGATTTTGGTTTATAGATACCTTAGAAGTAACTTTATTTTATATTATTAGCGCTAGGAATTGCATTTCTATTGAATGCTTATAGAATAATGCGTGCTATTAATGTTGCTGCATTATTTCCAAAAAAAAAAAAAAAAAAATGCATGGGAACTGTGATGACTTTGAGTTCGTTCTTCGCAATAAAAACAAATGTATATTGATTTGCACATATTTCTTTTTATTTCCTTGCAAACTAATGGCATCGGATGTGGTGCTTAAAAGCATTTTCTAACTACCACCTACCTTTCTTTATACATCATTAAATTTGCATTCAGCTATGAGAACGACAATGACAGCATGGTATGTGTTGCTTGAAGTTGATGGAGCTATGTAGGAAATGTGAAATGTGATTGTTTTTTGTGCAGAGAGCATTAAGCAAGATTTCCGGTTTTGATATTCGGAAGAATTTTGCGAAGGTAAATTCGTTAAAAAGTTAAATTTATCACGTTTTGGTAACTAGTGCGTGACGTAGTGTCTGGGCCAGAGCCGCATGACAAGCAAATGGGTCACTGCGAATCAGGCTCGATCAGCCTGTAACGCTACCTAAGACTCAGTGTCAGAGCTAGAACGTTTGAGGGCCATTCTAACGGCATAAAATTATGTGTTTTTTGTACCCTAGCCCAGATATGGCTAAGTTATTTTTCTAGTATCTTCTCCGTCTCTTTAATGAAACGGAGAATATCCTTATACGAGGTGTTTCTGATCTGATCAGATGTAATAAAGGGTATATTCATCTGCTCAATTCTGAGCCTGGCCAAGACCGGACAGTCGCAAAGCAGATGTAAACTAGAGACACTCTGTTTCTGAGGAGAGACCTAGTTTATTTAAGTGATATCTCAGTGGATGATGACCGGTGAGGTAGCCCAAAAGCAACCTCAGGTCAGATCATCAAGATGTGCGATGGTTTTTGGGTATATAGGACGGTTTAGTAGCTTGGCCTGCCGTATACCAGGATATTGTATACAGAACCGGGAGGCAGTGCTTTTAAACTGCTTTTAAACTGAAGGCTCCGGACCTATGAAGGAAGTTGTCGAATCAGTCCTGACTAGTTCATCAGCACTCAACAAATAGTGACTTTACGGCCGATTGGCAGTTGTTCGAGGATGTCATAACTTTAGAGAACCAGTTTCGAGGAGAAATTCCAAGTGGATAATGCTTTAATAGCCGCTTGGCTATCTGAAAGAATGCTTATATTGGCCCCTTTGGGACTTTTATCCAAAAGATGTCGGGCGCAGACCTCGATGGCGTGGGACTCAGATTGAAAAACAGTGGGCCAGGCACCCATGGCAATAGAAATCCTGGTGTTGGGTCCGAAGACTCCCGCACCTGTGTCCGCTTCGGTAAGTGCCAATTGATCGTAGATGGTCCAGTACCAGCGCTGCCTTCCTCCCAGCCTGATCGACATTAATAAATAAGTTCATTCGATTTGTGTATTTATTCTGCTCACTCGTTCATTGCAGCCGAGCGCAAGGTCTGAGAGCGAGTGAGTCGTCTCTACCGTGTAAGACCCAAGTGTTGGTATTGTGGTTGAGAACAAAAGTAGTAACGAGAGCATGCATATCGAGTCTTATGGCGAGTAAGAAAAATCATTTTTCTAACGACTGTACAGAAAGGAATACACTTGGGACTAGCTGTGCTCAAAGCAAATACCACGTGACGGAAAAAAATCATTAGCATTCTCCTCTGACATGCACGTCTATAGTGTCACTTCCTATTTAATTATCATGAGTTTTAGAAGGAGGCTAATATTTAAGTGGCATTCGGGAGAGACCTGGGTACCAACACTCATGGCCTTTTAATGCAGTCAGTCTCTTTCCTTAGATTTAGAATCTTAATAATGGTGCAGGTGATAGTGTTTGTTCTGCGAAACTACAGGGTGGGCCATCTATTTGTTAAATTTTAAACTACATACTATCAGCACTATGTGGTTTTGGCTTTCGATTGGCGGCGTCTTTGACCCTTATTCCTCAATATATAGGGAGAACTGCATAGTTAATGAATATCGAGTCACGGCACTCCATGCATTGCTACAAGTCAGTTCTAGTAAGGTTAGTATTGGTATGCGAAATGGCCAGGAGTTTCCAATGCTGACTTAAGAAACCATAGCGGTACAACAGAGTATGAAATACGACAGTTTTCCGAGTCGTAACTGCAAGCTAGTTTATGAGTGCTCATACCAGCACTCTAAACGAATCTTGATATGAGTACTGTAGTAGCTGCAGCAAGTGCGAAGTGGAAACTGTTCTCCATTTGCCTAGTTTATGCTCACCATTTATAAAAACAGTCCAAATCAGACTACAATCGAGATGCTTAGCTAAATATAAATTTGCCTTTAAATTTTTGTTACAGCTAAATTTAAAGGCGTGGTCAGACAGTCTTTTATTTACGTATCAGTTTACTAGGATAGTCGCGGCACCGCGTGTGACCATGAAAAAATGTATGTCATCAGCAATGTTGCGCGACATTTTTGGAAGTAGCTCCGTTTCTATACCGTGTTATATTTTTGTGAGTCATTTTGTTAACATTGTTGTGAAATGTTGCCAAAAGTATTAATCAGTGTTTCTAAACACGCAGAATATAAATCACCAGTTTTACTTCTTTTCTGCATTTCTTGGTTGTAGCAACTATTTCCCACACCCGATGTAACTTTTTCGCATTTTTTTTTCTTTCAAATTTTTGCTTTTTCATTTGAATTTATTTGCTGCATAAATTGCTAATATATGACGAAGGATGTATGGTTTCTTCAATATGCGGATGCATGAATCCATTGTTACTTGAATTTTGAAGAATTTAAATTATAATTAAAGATGCATGAAAGCTTATTACAGAATAATTGAAGTAGAGGTGAGATACCTCTAAGGCTGTTCCATCTGTGAAAGAAGTACTGGAATCACTTTCATGGTAGGTAATCTCTAGGTTGATATTGTAATATTCCTTCTCGTGTTTTAGAAATCTTGATGGTAATCCATAGAGCAAGAGAAATTTGTAATTAAATGGTTAAAGTGCTAATTAAGATAGTCCATTTTTAGGTTGCTTCACTTGTGACTGAAAGTATAGTTTAGTAATAATTAATAAGTTTACATCTATCTTACTATATTTACGGAATGATTTCTTGATTATATATATATGTCGCTTTAAATTACTGATAAACTTGTATGCTTGTATCAAGATGCCGGATGATAATGCTTAGATTGAGCTTGTTACTGGTGACTGGTTAAAATAGAAGACAGTTTAATTCAATGGATGTTTCACAGTGGATGTTTTGAATTACGAGCTTCACACTTTTTTTTTCTAATTATTTTTCATTTGCTGCACATAATAAACTAATATAGCTGCGCACATTTATTTCCAAAAACCACTAAAAAAGTTCTTGAATTGTTGCCAATAGGTCAGCGACTTTGGTTGAGTTGGATAAATATTTAGTAGAGAAGTAATGACAAATAAAAGCATCGGAAAGAAAAGCAGTAATATGACTAGCGATTCCATTACACGCCATGCGACACTTGGTATTTCCAAATTGAAATTGTCCAGTTGTGCAAGTTGCAGTCTAAGTTTTTCTTTCAAGACTAATACTTCAATACGATGCCTATAAAGTTTTTCTTTAATGCTTTGTGGATGTTGCATGATATGCAAGGGTCTCTGCTCTGTATAAAATATCTTCTTAGCAATGCGCTGGAAGTCCTGCACGTCGGGATAATGAAACAACTCTTGCTCTATTACAATACGTTCTTCAAATTGCAGTTCTGGTAGTATGTAAGCATCACATGGACTTGGTGCACGATATTTAATAAGCTTGGTGTGTTGTCGATGTGGTTTTGGCTCTAACTCTCGTTTGGTTTTATGGGTTACGCTTATGGGTAGACGAGACAATGTTCTAGTTTTACGTCTCTCTTTGCAGAGCATGTTGCTGGAACTTGTTATTTCGCCAGAATGTGACATTTTCGGACAATCGGTTAATTTCTGTTGTTGTTGAACTTGCTTGTTGCTTGTAGATGAAGCCATAATTTTCTGATTATCCGGTGTGCTCAACTTGATATTCATTGGGAAGCTGCCAAGCTTGGTAATTTTATTCAAGTTTTCCACCGCTTTGTTCTGCTTCACAATCAATTGTGACGCTGTAAATCTTCGGATTATAGTTTTATACTTAAGAAATTATAATGAAAATTTCTTACGTTTTTGTTCCTGCTGCACAGCTTCCTCACAGCTTTTCAGCTCGGATATTTTATGCAGTCTTTCCGGCGTTACTGTGAAGATTTGCAATGTACAAAAATTATATCTATTGAAATTTTTTAAAGACATTTTCTTACATTTATCAAAGCAGCTTTGTTCCAGCTGTTTCTGCTCCTCAAGCAGAGTTTTGGGTACTGGTGTTATGTTATTCTCATTGAATTGCTCTAATTCTTTTTCCATGTCCACCAATAATTCGAAATTACCAGAGAACATTTTATCAACTACTGACAAAAAATCGTTGTTAGCTTCATCTGAGCAGTTGTCTGCCTTAGAAACATCATATCGGTGCTGCATCGAATCCACTTTGAAAAGTTCTCCAATACCCTGTTGGTGTTGCCACTGTGCATAATCAACTTCTTCAAATATTGAGTCAAGCTCAGAGCGTATTCCAGTCGGAATACGCTCTGCCGCTTAGGCCGTCGGTTTATTTGAGAAACAAATCTCGGTGTATGCGGCTGCTTCTGCAGAACACGTTTGGGTATTGGCGAATTCTTCTGCAGAACACATCTGGGCGTTGGCATTCCCACCACTCGCTGCTTATGCTGTTTTTTTACACGCATCTGTACGCTTTCTTTCAACGTGTTAGCAGGACTCTCTAGTGCCGTAAAATCAACGCACTTGGGGTTTGACTGCGCCAGTTTCCGCTGTTTAGGCGCTTTCTTTGGTAGCATCTTACGTATATTAATTATATTAATAACCTCACATTCGGAGGTTGATTTAATATTCGACATGGATGGCACCACACGCACCTTTCTTATACCTGGATCACTTGAAGCTCTCTGTATTACTGGCGTTGCAATTCGTATGGGACGTGGTGTTGAAAGCCTGGACTTGGAACCACGTTTAACAGGCACAGCAATGCAAGGTAGCTTCTTCTTCTTCAATGGCTCAAAAAAGTCTTTTAAATATATTTTGTAAGGATTCAAAATTACTTACATCAACTATCAACTTCACTTTTTTCTTATTCTTACCATAGACAGAAGCTTCTACTGTAAGAGTTTGAATATTCTGTTTCGTTAACCGTTGTTTTAAATCGCTTTTTCCACACTTTTTCTCGCCCATGGATATTAAATTTTACCAGTACGCTCTTGTAAGTCACGTATTTTTGTTTAAAAATTTATTTTTCTTTAAAAAAATATATATATATTGACTCAAAAAGTGCCAGCAAAATGAATATATTTCTGTGTAATTCAAAATTTTAGTTTGTACTTTTATTGAAAAAACGAAGTGAACTATATTTTTAAAATATAATTTTCAACAAATTAGTTAGTTATATGGAATTAGAAACTATGATAAAAAAAAAAATCAAATTATGGTATATAACTTAGTATGCGAAATAACTCCGTGGACATAGCTCAACCACCAATGAGGACCATAATTCAAATGATTCCTTTCCGGACCTAACTGAAGCTTTCCTACACATTTGAGCACAATCGGTTGGATGGTTTGGGTATCTATTGCGTAATAGTATTGATAAGTATCGCGCTGTGGTTGAAATTCAACCATTATAACGATAATACAAAACAGTTCAATACCATTTTGAATATGTTGCAGTCGACAACATGCTCGAAGAAATATTGATTAGTCTTCTTTTAAAACCAACAACACTATGAAGGCATGCTCTTAACTTATGCTCGCCAACATGTTCGCAAGTCGGCCGCTTGCTTATTTCTATGGCGTCCACTCACTTTGACTTTCGTTGTTGATATTTTTTAACAAATCGAGAGAACTGACAGTGTATCTTTGTGATTGGCTGAGGGCGTTAAAAACCAAAAAGAGGCTTAGCAGACCCCATAGGTGTATACAACATCAAAAGTCGACACTATATAAACATGTCCATCTGTCTAACAGATCCTCTGTTTGAATAACTAGATTTTGGAATCTATTAGAGATAAAGCATTTACACTCATATTCCTTTTATAGATAAACTGTTTTAAATAAACATGACAACCCTACTATAAGAAGTAACTATAGAACCAAACCAGCCGTCCATTTGTAAGTTTTTGTTGTTAATTTAACTAAAATTACCAAATTCGATAATCTTACAATTCGTTATTCATAATAATACATTCCATACATAGGCGCAGATTGTAATATAGCCCATACAATTCTATAGTTCAAATAAAGAGCGTTTTCTCTTTTTATATGTATTTGAACCCATAAAGTGTTCAATACTACTTGAGTGTGATCCTCTCTATCTACATTGTCACATATATATTTACTATGCATGCACAACTTCCATCCACATCAATTTTATTTGTGAACAATTTTCAGAATTCAAGCTTGTTGCTCTCAAAGTATCTTGTTGTTAGACAAAAATAAACGCGAAAATGTTTCCAACTATGTAAATATTTTTAGAAACAAAGTGACACAGACACATTATACACACGCACGGTGAATGAACCTACTATCTAGCTTTAGTGTAAGGTTTTAAACTTTCATTCAACCATCATTTGCCAGTGTTGGCACGCAAAGAGACGTTTGGCATTTAAGTGATGCTTTTACTAAACAGTGTGCCTGTATGTATCGCATATAAATAGTTTTAAATTCATCATTTATTATTGCTGTTGATCTTTTCGTTTGTTTGTGATTCAAGCAAATATGCTATAAATAAATTGATGATTGTATCTACATTAAATTTTCATTCTAAACTCAAGGCAGAAACTTAAATAACACCTATGACAAGTATTATAAAGAGATATGCATATAAGAGCTGTAAAGGAATGATTCAAATTTGAATGAATCTGCGAATCATTGAATTCAAAGAATTGAATTGAATTAAAATTTGAATCATTCAAAATGAATTGTACAGTTACCATTTGAAAGGAAACAGTTATCAGTTATTCAGTAAATCGTAGCGTTAGTTGCCTGTTAGCTGAAGTAGTTAAGATACTGAGACTTCGAGCTCAGCGTTGGATCGAAAGGAACATCAGCAACAGACTGTGTTATCTTTGAACGCTCGACAGAAGAGATGATATAACACCACCGTCATTCTTATAAGCATATATACTGCATATAAGTCCATTGTACAAATGCAGCTCTACAAAAGAAAGTATCAGATATCATATTCTCATCGGACTTTGAGAAGCTGTGACATAGTTGAACAAGATTTTACTACCTAGTATGAGGAGAGTCATCGTAATTGCGCAGCTATTAAAGCATTTGCAAAAATGAATTCGAAAAGTCAAACAAAGCATTTATAGACTGGCATATTTCCATATTCATGTTTTCGTTTGACCAAATAAACCGAAACACTGTGTGCATATTTAAAAAAGCGAAATTCTTACGTAGAGTTGATGTTATAATGAGCACAAATGAGAGTAAACGAGTTATATGATTGAGTATACATATTCCCATATTTCCCACTCATCTGTAGTCTTTTTTTTCAAAAATATGTATGTTGAGTTTGATGGTTTGTTCTCTAGTATGTATAAGTGACGCAGTTGCGAAAGAGATGGAGGAGACAAGCAATGTTGCTTAATAAGTTAATTGGAAGTCTGATGTGTAAGTTTTGCTTAGTTGACTTGACTTTTCATTCGAATTTGTCGTTTTATTGTATCGAATCAAGTTAACCATAACTTGCAAATGGTTAAAACATTACTTTTGCAATACTTTTTAAGGAAATATGTATGTGAATGGAAGTATATAAATAATTTGAGGCACTTGCTAAACAGGTGTGTTTGCGCAATGGTCTAGCACATGTCTCTAAATAAGTATTAGTTTAAAATGAGCGCATATCTATATCACAAATGGTAAACTGCTGCCTTAAGTATCTAAGACATTGACCATCGCAAACTAAGCTAAATCATTCGACTTTAATTTAAAGAACAGTGTATTTAAAAGCCATCACTTTAACCCAAAAATAAGTTTGTATCCATATATAACAAGCATGAAACTTCAATATTCCATTTGCTTTATTTGTTCCATTGCTAAGCAAGCCAATTGTATATACAACAAAGTGTAGAAATCTAAAGACTTGAGCATTTAAGCGCTTTGCAAATAAAACAAAGTACAAATTTACAATGCAAACCACTTAGCAAACAATATAGTTACAGATACACAAAAGCAATGAAAAAATCACACTCTAAATACCAGAACCAGTGAGATTCACCGACATCGTTTCAACATTTATATACTGATGAATGCTGCTTCCAATCCTTGTGGCAACATTTCGAAATGCTTTGATTGTTACTCAAATCAATCGGAATAAAATCAAGAACAAAATTTAAAATCCCCCCAAACAAAACACAGTATTACCAGATGCAAACAAGTAAAGATGGCGTTAGACTGTGATAAACATAGAGAGAGAGAGAGAGAGAGAGAGAGAGAGAAAGGGAATAAGAGTGCAAGTGGGCGGAAGTTGTGCAAAAGTAACTACCTATACTATACTCGTATAAAGTGAAATTTACATACTTAATGCCAATGCCACAGAATGAAAGAACGTAAGAAGTGTCGTTGCCAAGTGAAAAGTAGTGCATTACAAACGCTAGACGCGCCATTAGTTCCAACTGAGATTTAACACAGTACTCAGTCCACACAGAGCACTGACTTCTATCTACAATACAACACTGTCTGCAGTGTTGCCATTGGCATATGGCGGTCGGAAGCAGCGTTAAAAGCTTCTTCGTCATCATCGTCAACGTTGATGTATACACCTAGTAGTCGTACATAGGTGACAAAGCGTTTTTCATGTTGCGCATTTAATCAATTCGAACTAGAAGTGAGTACCGCCTGAAGCGTTCAAAATTTAAATGCTGCAAAGAGTGAGTTATTTACGATAGAACATGGAGATATTGTATATAAATTGAAGAATATATTGCGTTGAAAGGAAATTTTTCACTTGCGAGCAGCTAATTCAAAGGCAATAAAGAAAGAGTCTTTCACATCGAATTGTGACAGGGCCGAATATTCATGGTGCGAAGATCATCTTGTGTATCTGGTGGAACCAAAAGGATGTTGTGCACTATGAGCTGCTAACACTAACTTGAACCACTCTCGCAACTCTAGGTTAACACGAACTAGAGCCCTAACCTATTTGTCTCCATCTAATAAAACATCACGATAAACCATAGGATTATGATATCTAAAAGCTTATTGTAAAGAAAGAAACGTTCGCCAGCATTCTATATAAAAATAACTCTTGACTCGAATTGTGAAGATATATAGACACAAATCATAGGTCAACTATAACAAGCATATTAGTACATATTTTACTACGAAGATCTTTTAATTACAAGTAAATATAAATACATTTGTTTATTCTTATGCAATTAGAGTAGCAAACGCTTGTTTATGAAAACACATAGACAGCAATTTTATGTAATATAGAATATGCAAAAACTGCAGAATTGGCTTTTCTCATTTCGGTTAGTGAGTAAAAGCTAAACTGCAACTTAGCTCGGCTCAAATGCTGTAGACAAAAGCCTCAAGTAAAGTAGCCACTCAGGAAACTAACTTCGTTTATTGTTGCCCATTGCAAACAAGCAACTGAGAATCGTCGCATTTAGTTACCAGCTAGCATAGGAAGTGCATAGATACACATATGTTCCATGCACAAGTATCTACGGGCATAAGTGTGTGTTTATTTGTATCTGACTCTGCACACAAATCGCCATGGGCTATAAAAGAAATACGTTTATACGAATTGAGTAAACTGCCATTGCTGCTGCTGAATTTTATAGTATTCCTTTTTTTTTTTTTTTTTTTTGTTCTCTATTTCAGATATTGCTCCCGGTTAGCACTTGCACCAGTTGCGAAATAACTCAGCTCGTCGCATTTGTCTTTTATGTATTTTGCTATTATTTGGAGTACAACACACAAAAAACCAGGCAAACTTGCCTCTTCAGCAGAAATGCACTGAAATATACGAAGTAGTAAAATGGTTAAAGAAAAAAATATTGTTCTATAAATGGAAAAGATGTTAAAGGAATCAGCCAAATTTATTTTATATTCTGCAATTTGGTTCGATGCATTTGACTAAGCCGAAGCTTGAAAGTTACTCGATATACGATACAGTAAAAACTATAAATATTTGAAGGAACATGAGTACAGTGAAGAAAGAGTTGAATTGAGAAATCTCAAAGTCCATAATGTGCAATGTGGGTCTAGAAACATTGAAGCTTTGAATGTAACTCAAGATACTGAAGGTAAGCGAGAGTCTCAGGTACGCAATGGTCGAAAAATATTGAAGAGCTTAAAGCAATCTAGAAAGTATTTCAAGACTCCAAAGCAATGTGAGGGTGGAAATGAAGAAGTTGGAATTATTCACAAAGCAATGCAAAGGTTTGAAGTATCACGAGAGTACAAAGGAACATGGAGCTCAGAAGGAGTTTGAGCGAATATGTTTGCAAGAAACTAGAAAAGCAATAACTTTTCAAGACTTCAAAGCAATTTGTAACACAGAAGACAGTCTAAACTTCATATAAACGTAGAAAACGAACTATGTTTAAGTGTTCAAAGAAGAATGAAAGCCGAAAGTTACTCGAAATCACACAATAATACGAAGCTCGAAAGAAAAGAAAGCGATGGTTCATGGACACACATGGTTGCAAGGATGCTGAGAGTACAAAGAAACGCAAGAATGGGAAAAGTTCAGCAAATAGAGAAGCGCACAAAGTTTGCTAGAAATCCTAAAATATAATGAAACGCATTTGTCATTAGGAACATTTTAGTTCAAATAAAACTCGATTGTTGGGTGATAACTGAAGCTCGAAAAAACGGAACGATGGGATTTTAGCTAAGAGTACAAAAGAACGCAATGCTTGAAAAGTTCTCAAAAGAAATTCAGTTATCATAGAGTCAAAAGAAATGGAAGGGTTGAAAGGTATCCGAAAGTAGAAAGTAGCTCGATGGTTGGTTGCAGAGGAACGCGTGCGGATGGTGACTGTTCCGAAGTAGTCTTGGTCTTCGTGTTCGACATGCGCGCACCTCTAGTTGGAAGATACCCGATTTTCCAAAGCAACACTGAGCATTAGGAAGTGTTAAGTGTAGGTAAGCACGATGGTGCTAAGATATTCAAGAGTTCGAAGAATGTGAAATTCCAAATATTACTGAGAGTATAAAAAAACGCAGTAGTCTAAGGTTAACGAAGAGTCGATACAATAGCGTGTATTGGAATGTAATCGAGAGTCCTAAGGAAAGTGAGAATCGTATGGTAACCGAGAGTAGAAGCGTCAAGCTTCGAATATTCATTGATATAGCTATATAAATATATATGATCACTAGAGTACCTATACACATTTTTTTTTTGTAAAAAGACATATACTTAATACCGTAACGACTTCAGAGGCTGGTCTAGACCAGTGGTTATTTAGTGCTCATCATAACAGAAAATTATTAATAGAACAGTTTCCTCTTACCTCTATTGACATGTGGTTAATGTTCAAACGAGGCATCCGGTTAGGTGACAGCGGGGTGTTTGGAGGATGCCAGCCCCGGGCTGCTATCATATGAAACCCCATCGGATACATGTGCTGACAGTTGTAGTATGAAACCACCACAGTAATTTCTATCTAGTTGTTTAGAAAGAAAACCCAACTGTATCAAGGGAATTATCAAATTGTCACCAATTGTTTACTGTCTTTACTTAGTGGAAGCTCACCTTGGTTTCCGAATGCCAACCAATTTTTCGCAGCATCTACGCTGCCATTTCTACTTGATAGCTTACAGTCCACGCAAACCGGTTAATTTTGCTGTTATAACGCTTAATATAACGGTCTAGCTTCGCTACAATACAATCAATAAACTTATAATTTATACTGATAATATCATCAATGATCATATTATATGTCTATGTGTGACCACAATGTGTGACCTCTATCAAGCAGTGAGCCGTCGTAAATTTATATAGATAGTAAAATTTACGAAATTTATAACACACAATTTTTTTAGCACTTCTAAGTTTAGCTACAATAGTAACAAGTTTTAGCAGAATCAAATTTAATGGTACATATGTTGATAGCTGCGACCAAAGTTAAACACAAACCACAAACTTTCAATTTAAAAACAAAATATATAACAATTATATTTGTACAATCTCAAACACTGACAGCTATCAGTGTCAATTAACGTATATTGCTGGAATAAAAACTGAGCGCAACTCTAACGAAAACTCGTAATGGAAATGTCCGTATTCAATTATTCGTTACCGATTGCTAACTACTTAAAAGCATCGCACATCAACATTGGCATCTCGGTTTTTTTTTTTTTTTTGGAAACTGAAAGTTTTTATTTTGATTTTTCAGTTGCAGCAAATTGTCTGTCATTGCATTGGTTTCTGGCTTATGCGGTACTCTGATAAAGCAACAAAATTACTTGCCATTTCATAGATTTCATAGTTTTCAAAGCATTGGTTCAGCAGATTACAAATTAATGAATCATATGGAAAACAAATATCAAAACCAATTTGCATTAACATTCTTCGATTTTTAATTAGCTTATCGTTGGCTCTTAGCCATATGATTTTTAAGTAGAATAAAAATGGATTTGAATTGAGAGTAAGTTAAGATTTTTTGATTGAAATGTCGTTCTAGTTGAATTGTAATTGTGTGAATGGCAAATAACAACTGAAAGTGTGGCAACGCTGCGACAATGCAAGCTATAGCTTATGTCGGCCGTTCCCTTGATAGAGGGGCCAGGAAGTTAAGAGTCTCTAATAGAGATTTTATTAGAGACCTTACATGAGAGCCCGCCACATGTTGAGAATGACAACACAACACAACAATTTTTCTATTAGTACCCTATTTTTACAGAATTCAGTAATAACGACACTGTACACTCGTCATACGTCGTACTCGTAGTACTCCTACTGGTGTTGGGGGAAATCGTTAGCTGCAGCACCGTTATAGCAGAACAACGACGTCCCACTGGAAATATCGAGCAGTGCAAAGCAAAGCGCACACATACTTGTACACTCACACTTTGGTTTGCTATCTTTTTGGACGGCTACACTGTAAGTGTGCGCATGCCCTCTGGCGTTAACTCTCTCTCTCTCTCTCTCTCTCACTAAATCTTAATCTAATTTTAGTGTAGATATGATATATATCACAGCTAAATTGAGCTCGTATAAAATTTTTGAGTTCATCGTTTTCAATAAATTTCTTTAATGACTCATTTAAGATACCACGCTGCAGAGCACGCATTATTTGAAACCTTAACAAAGTTTTACTTTTTTCTGCATGGGCTGAATGATCTTTGGTTATGGAGTTTTTGTTCTGCGCCGAATTTTTCGAGTCAATCCGAATCGGTGAAGTTTCTTTGTCTGCTTGGAATACCGTTGTCGATTTGCTGTGGTACATTTTTAGAATTTTTTTTTTCAAAAGATTGCCTACCAAAAGATTATTTTGTTATAGGCTGGAATACTACAAATTTTGAACTGGTTACATTTGTATATTAATTAAAAGATTTGACAGCAGAAGGAATGGTATAAGTATTGAAATTTGGAGTTTTGAATTCAAATATTATTAATACTATTTGTTTTTTACGAATGCATGAAGCTTCTAAGTCATTTGACCTACTTACAACATAGACTTTATGACTGTGTGAATAACCTTGGCTGTATTGAATTTGGTTCTTATTTTGCAGGCTGTTCTAGAATAGTTGTTGAGTAGTGCTCGTGATTTGAACTCCACCGGATCGCTGACACTATGGAATGAAAACACCATAGTCCTTCCTATCTGATTATGTAGCAAGAAACTCAATAGTAAAAATTAGCAGGGTCAACTGAGGAGATGCCTCAAGTTCCCCACTTACCAAGTACTCACCAATTTTTTATTATCTGTTACTTACTAACCACTCGCCTTGTCGACCGAATGCCAACAGATTTTTATTGGTAAGAATGGCTTCTAATAAGTCGTACAGCATGTTGCAGCATTGTCACACTAGACTTCTCTCAATTAACATATTTCCTATGTGTATTTATTTAGTTTCCAATGAAATCTGCATAGCCAACGGCTGTACGTGTGGTTGTTTTGGCGAAGGTCCCTGCTCGGGCGCCAGTTCTTTGTAATTTAAACTTTTTATAATGCTTACACATGAATTATAAACTCACAAAACTTTAATTAAGCTTTTCTGTGCATATTGAGCTTTTGAAAAAAAAAGCTCCAATTCAACGATTTAATTAGTCGAGTAACTTTAATAGAGCCTATTCAAAGGGTTCTTGAACTTTAATTTGTATGTAAATTGCTTCAAAAATCATCTTAAATACAATTATATCATTAGGTTTTTTAATTGCATACTTTATATTATTGAGATACATTATGAAAATATTATTCGCTATCATATCATATCTCTACAGAGATTTTTATGCATGCAACTATATACGTACATATAAGTATGTCATGCATACACATCAGAATCTTCATGCCTAACTGCCAGACAAATAAACAAACAGGAAACCAGTAGTCAAATACAGTACATACCAAATAGAGTCATAGAAATGGATGGGGATGAGTGGGCGTTGAAGTGCGTCTCGCAGTATCTGGCATGCGACCCAATGATTGTTTGTGCAAAAATTTTGTGTGATTTCCCCACGGAAATTGATGGTGTTTGCATAGACAGAGTGACGTGGTGCAAAAGAGGACGGGTAGAATCAGGTCGACCAACATTGAACGTTGAGCCGACTAACTCCATGCGATATCATGCCACCTACAGTGAATTTGTCATTTTCAGTTGCAGTGCAACTAAACGTGTGTACAAACACATATACTAGTCGTAGGTACGACTTGTATGTATAAAGAATCGAAGCAAATTTCTATTTAGAGAGAGAGAGAGTGAGATAAAAAGTAAGTGAAAATCTCTATCATACAAACAGACACGTAGTAGTTTTGAACACATACGATAGGCAGTTTAGTGAAGAGTATTGCGTAGTTTTTCTATATTTCAACAAGGTGGACAGTTTGATTAGAAAGTGATCTTTGTAGCATACAAACTTAGAAATATAATTAATATAAGAAGATCCTATCTTAATGTAGGAAGCTCTTTAATTTATAATTCAAGCTGGTAGTGATGGCCTTTCAGAACTTTAAGATATATCTGAGATCATTAAAAACTATATATCCCGAACAATCAAAGAGTGCGAATCAAATTGAATGGGTGTTAAGCTCGTTTCTGCACTACAAATCTCCATCCTTAATGAGGTTATTGAACATCCCTCCTCCATGGGTAGGACGACACCTCACGATACTATTAAGCAGGGTCACGGGTTTTACTATTTGTTACCTACGGACCACAGCATCTTGTCGCCTGCAGACTAAAATATTTTTCTTGCTAAGAATGGCTTCTAATAAGCTCGTGTATAGCTCAATACACTCCAGGTGTCTATTATGTTCCGTTGATTTATTTTGAGAAATTATCCCTTGGAAACAGCTCAAAAAACTCTTAACTGTTAACTTATCTTCTAATTGTATTTATAAATTTCCTCAGGAAATCTGCATAACCAACGGCTGTTGTGTTTTTTCAAAGATCCCTGCTCGGGCGCCACTCTAACGACGTCATTGGTTGTCCAAGCTTCACCGCGGACGAAATATATATGATTATGATACTCAATGCATAGTTGATAGAGCTAGTTCCTCAGTTAGAAAAGAAGCTGCAATTAGTTGTCTAAGTACCGCCTGGGCTTTGTAGATATTCTATCGGATTATTGGTTATTTTGGCAAAAACCTTCCTAAACCTCGAGGCTTATGGGGTTCCAGGTATATTGTTACAGAAATTCTTGCATGATATTCCTTCTAATAGATTTTTTTAATTTACAAAATTCAGCTTTGTTAAGGTTCCAGTCCAACCTCCAAGTTGCCCTACTTGGACTTGCAGAAATAATCTTCTTCAGTTTTTCCGCAACATCAAGGAGAATTGTCAAGAAATGCTGCTGAGTATCAAGCACATTTCTCAGCTCTGGCTCGTCTCGGATCATATTGCGGAAGGCCAATTTTTTAATCTAGTTTAATCTAAGCCCATAGAATGGTCGAAAATCTTCAAAGTTCTGGGTTAGAATCTTTAAGCACGTGAATCATAATTTGTATGAAGTAAGATTAAAAAACTCCAGACTCACCATACAGCCCGCGTACTACTCTCGGATGCACCTTCTTGTTGTCCTTGTTGTTATTTTCAACTTTCTTTGTTTTTCTAGTTTTGTTCGATTTTTTTTTTCTATTCGGATGTCAGAAGCAAATAACATCAGCAAATTTCGAACGCTGTTTTCCAACGCTGGGAGTGCGTTTCGTTTTAACAAACCGGAAGTAACATGGCGTCGTAATGAAAAAAGACAGAAAAAGTTTATGAATCGTAGCGGAAGTGAAGTATAGCAAACGCCATTACTCCTCCTTGCATGCGTCCTTCGTCGTTTATTCGTTAGTTGTGTGTTGTGTGTTGTGCGTGTGTGTTTATTCTGCGAAAAGTGGACTGTGTACAGATTGTCATCCTTTGCACGTTTGCCCATACTTGGTAGTAGTTGTAGTAGAGTTGGTAGTTCCTCCTTCATCTGTCGCGTTTGTTTAGCCGTAGAGCGTACTTCTACAATACGTTATTGGTATTTATAGACAATTTGTTCGTGATTGTTGACATCGTGACGTAGGCGAAATTTGGATTTCTTTTTTATTTTTTTTTTGTTTTTTTTTTTGAACAATCACCCAAAATAAAAACGCGCATATTTTGCATGAATTCTGGCTCAAGCTTCTCGCTGGGCAGCTACCAAAAAAAAAAAAAAAATTTATGGTAGTATTTCGATGAAAATTGAATGAGGAACACAAACAGCGTATTTAGATTGCTTGTATGCATTTGGCATTCTAGTGACTATCTATCTGACATTTATTGCTACCGGAAGTGCGATTTTTGCGAAGCGTAATGAGATTAGGTAGCAAGAAGTGAAGTGCTCACCTGAGTTTTAAAAATAGTACAGAAATTCAGATATTTAACGAAATATTATGTATGTAAACAGTATACAAAGCCATTTTGACAAGTCTTTTCCCAATGGTTTTAATAATAAACTAATTCACTTAGAAAAACTAAAATAAATTTGGAAAAGTTGTTAGATTGTTTCTGTTTAGAGGGTGGGTATACAAGTATATAGGTATGCCTAATAGTGTAAAACGAAATCTGAAATCGACATACCTAGTCATACTACTATAAAATTTTAAGTCGCCACCAAATCGATTTTCGTACTAATACAAACGAATGAACTTACTGATTTTTGGCATGATGTTTTGTAAAAACCATACATCATATACAGACAGATCAAACGTATTGATGGTGAACGACAGTAACCCAATCTTACATTATCAAGTAGTAACAACATAAGAGATTCTATAAAAAGTGTTCTTTTAAATTTTGTTCTTCCCTCCTGTTTATTTTTGACGATGTTTTTCTGTGCTGAAACCCTTTTGCACCAGACTCCTTCAATGAAACGGCCCAGCTCTGACAAAATCCTGTTACTCCTCCTCACTACATGAGCCCATAATATGTATAACACCGACGAAACTGTACATAAAGGTAAATAGCGGACGATTTTATTGACACCGATTCCGATCAAATTATTCGTATAAAAATCTGAAACAGTGGGGATTTTATTGTTGAGAATATTACAGCTAGCATTACACTTAGATCTTCAGAACAGATTGCTGAGTATTATTCATAGTAGTAATGAAACAGCCTAAAATAGCCAAGAAACACATTTTGAGTATGCTGAAACACTTAAATATTGGTTTTGTAGGGAATGATATTCAAATGTTTTAGCCACTAGATATAAATACATATAGCTCCTATACAAACAACTTTGCGATAAACCCGTATATAGTCTTGTATAGAATAAGTTTTCATTAAAGCAATCATTTTCACTAAATGGTTTTTTTTTTAATTAGGCCACAGTGAGACAAACAGACGTACATATGAATGCATACGAATGCAGCAAAAAGAATTATTCACATTGAATTGAATGTGAATGAAAGTGCATATTCATCTAATGAATGTGAATTGAAAGAATGATATTGAGAAATAGATATTTACACTAATTCATTAAAAACCAGTGAATTTTCAATGTTTATGAAATTGAACGCTATGAATATTCATTAATTGCAATAGGTTGGCTTGCGATAGATTCGAATGCTCTGTATGCTCATTTTCATGTGTTGCTTTCTCTCTCTCTCTCTCTCTCTCTCTCTCTCTTTCTACTTGCTGACATAGTAAGCGTGTAATTTAATATTTTAATTTCTTCAACATATTTCTTTAGTATTTATTTTATTATCAATGTATGTATATGTAAATCATACTGTGTATGTACTTGGTTATTTTCTTGAGACATACGTCTTCGTTTTCCATTTCCAGTTTTCATATGCATATGTATGTATTTTCATGCGCACATATTCACACAACAAACAGAACACATTTTGGAACATTATTTTTGTGCAGCTCTATTTTGATTCGAAACATTCGAATGAATGAATGTTTCGTATAAACGTGCCGCCTGAGATTAGTGAAATGAATTAAAATTTGTGTGATTCATTCATTCAAAGTGAATGTTATAAAAGTGGAAATCGTTGTATATTGAATGAATGTATGTTTCAAATATCGGTGCATTCATAATGAAATGAATTAAAATTTCAATCATTCATTCAAAGTGTATGCTAGAGAAATGGAAATCGTTTTGCATTGAATGAAAAGTATGTATTGTATATATTTTAGACAAAATTGCATTCATCAACTGAATGTGAATAGAGCATCTGGAATAAATTAATTCATACAGGGTTTAAATGAGAATATACATGTGTATATACTTTATGGGCTCACTGATGACGCCTTCTTGGTGTTCTTGTCAAAATTAACATACTATACATACTATATGTGAAAAACATAATGAATTATGGTGAGGATTTTAATGAGGATTGCATTATTCTAGTAGAATACTTTGCTCCGTAGGAGCCTATTCGATTTAGTACAGTTTATGGATCCCGCTATACATTGGAGAACTTAACTAACTTCTGGGCTAGCGAAGTAGAGTTAAATCGGTTATTTGTTGCCCTTGTATGCTTATCATTTTCAGCATTTTGCTCAGTGATATGCTAAGCCAATGCTGTCCAGGGATACGAATACGCTCGGCTTTTTGCACATATATAGGAACGTATGTTTACCCAAGTCGGCTACTTGATGCAAAAGACAAATAAAAATACCAATTAATTAAATTAAGACTCAGACATCATTAAGCGGAATGCAGAAAATAACGCGCAGTGCAAAGCACACATATACATAAATACTTTGTCATATTCTCCTTTTGAATGGTGCTGTTCTAAAGTAAGCCTTGTATATTTCACATCCTTCCATTTGCTTATACGAGTATGTAGCTTGCCTAATTGCTTTTTCTACTTCAATTTTTAGTTGATGTCTTTCCACTTTCTCACAATTTTAGTAACCATATCTTGCAATAGTTTACTTAAAGTTCTAATTGCATCTTAAACTCATATAAAAGTCATCAAAAGTTCATTGAGGCTGGCTTCTACGCACTGTCCAAGGTAGTTGCTACTTCAAACTAAGTATCTATCTATTATTTGACAAGTAATTTGACTAGATACATTTTCGGTGTAATATAACTTTATTTTTCAAAAGTTTACAAGTTTAGAAGCAGCCATTTTGTGTATGTGTTTTCAATTTGTTGCGCTTCAAACGCCTAATTGCATTTTTTCTTTTTTATTTAAAAGATATTTTAATGTGTTTAGTGAATAGTTTTGAACATTGTCCATTAAATTTTTTGCAATTTATAGCTTACATTTAAGATAGATTTAAGATATTATATTATATTTCATGCTACTTAACCGAGACCTATTTTGCGCATTCTCCAAAGTGCAATTGTTTGGATTAATTACTCTAAAACATTTTTAAAAAGCAACACAAAGCAAAAAAAAAAAACAAGTTGAAGGACCATAGCGATCTTATCTCATTACACTTGGCACAGTCTGAATACACTTACTTCCTTTGCGTCAGCATACTATATAGCTACATAGATTATACTTAAACAAAAAAAAAAAAAAAACAACTTTATCCTTTTTTTCCTGCTTTGTTTTTGTCAACATTTTGTTGTAATTACAAAAGTTTATCTTTAACTGTAGCCGTTTCAATACCAGCGCATTGAAATACTAGTGCACAAAAAGAATATGAAGTCCTTCGGCGAGTTGAGTTGAGTTGAGTTGAGCAACGGAGGCAGCAGAGCAGAAGCACCAGCAAATGGTCACATTAAAGTAATTACTACATTTACTGTGAAGTTTCGCGCACTTTTGATGCTTTCAGTTTGGCTACGCATTTTCAAGTGCTGCGCAAATGTATTTACTGTAATTTGGTGTAAAGTATCTGAACAACTTTGGCTTGAATTTCATTGCTTCCGCATTCGTGAAACCATCATGCGAAAATAGTCGCAAGCAAGGATAACACCTATTACAGTAGAAAGATATGTAATGCATGCAGGTAGAAGTGGTTTTTTTGCAAAGATTTAAGCATAGTTGTCTGCTGATGTGCTTAAATGCTTCGTTGATTTTGTTCAAACATTTCTAAAAATTCTGTGGAACTGCGAAAAACTGCAGTTCTAATGACAGAAAGTACATGAAAAATAAAAAAAAAATCACACTAGTAATGTTTTATGGAACGGCATTTTTGCATCTATGTACTTCATTTGAAACATATTTGGAAGGAGGTTTTAGGCTTGATACTGATACTTTATACAAGTCTTTCTATTATAGTATTCTAATATATACTTATAGAACCTATCTCAATAGAAAATTATACAAACAGCTAAAATCATTCCAAATAGCGATTCACGAAACAAAGTAAGCCAATAATAGCGAGAACAGTCGCAAAAGTAGTAAACTTTATGGCAAAAGATTTTGCTTTCAGCTTTTTATAGTTTGAAAAAAGTCCGAAACAGTATTGAAGAACCGAAGGTTTAATACGCTTCACATTCATCTAAAGACTGCGGCTGGTTTCTTTAGTGGGCGTGGTGGACTCTGTGGAGTCTAATTAATTAAGATAGAGTTTAAAATGGTTTGTTAATTGCTAATAATCGCAAAATATGGGCTGTGCTACGTGTGTATTTCGCCATAGAAAAGCCTCATATCGATTTTCAAGTTAATTCAAGCATTTTTTTGAAGAGTTCTCTCCTTAACTAAAGTTAAAGTACTTTAATACAAGCTGTGTCCCACGGGAAACCGGCACTTTTCAAAAAATCTCATTCTCGAGGATTTGATTTTTTTAAAAAGTTCCGATTCCGTTAGACCATTGGAGCATGTACAATGCAATAAAAAAATCTCCACTCTCTCTCTCTCTCTCTCTTTTCTTCCTCTCTAGCTTTCTGAGAAAAGTAGTTTGCTTCCAATTTTTGGTTTTCTATACCTACAAAATTGCTTTTGCCACCATTACACTCTCGTATGCCTGTTTCAAAGTGAAAACTTCTCTTGAATTTATTTTGTTTTCTTTGCATAGAAAGTTAGTAAATGGTTAGAATGAATTAACAAAATAGCATAGCTAACTTGAAGGAGAATATCTCCAGCTTTAGTGGAATACCGAATTCCTTCAGAATCAAAACGCGAATTTGTTATAAAATCAATATATGACAGCCAAACAAGCTATTTATAAGAGTTTACAAAAACTCAATTCGACGATCTAAATACTTAACCAATTTGTATTAAACACTGCGTTTTGTTTCAACGACCATTCCTCTCCCATAATGTTCCTAACTGTACTTAAATTATAGAAAGTTGATTGATAAATGCATACAATTTCTGTACACTTTTCTAATCGCTTAGACAAACTCAATGTTCCATTCTTTGTTTTTTAGGTGAGAGAAAAATTTGTGGAGTTATTTCTAAGTCATCTGGTAAGTCTCATAGAGCCTTTCCACCGGCCAGCATTCTTAACATACTCAACTTAACATTCTGTACATTTTCCCAAAAAAGTCATGCTGGACATTCTCAACATGCTGGAATAATGTTGCCATTCACAACGAACGAATTAAGATTCTTGTTCGATGAAAAGAACGATGCATTATCGATATCACATCATAACTATCATTAATACTACAAATAGGTGATCAATTTGCCACTCACATGTTAACGACAATGAACATTTGCCAGTGGAAAGAGATTATGTTGATGCACTATTAGATGAAGCTCATTTTCATAGAACTAAGTGACAACTAACTGCTTGGTGAAATAATGTAGCGCATCATATAGTCGTTCGGATATATCATCGCTTACTATTTTTTTTAGTTAGTTTTTTATTTCAATTTCTCATTTCGTTTTTTTTTTTTTTCTTTTTTTGCACCATATTGCACCACAGACATTGTGGCCAAAGGACAACTGCTTTAGTAACAAGAAAAAATGCAGACAAATTGTAAGAAGTGTTGTGGCTGGCTAAAAGCAATACAGTTCTCTAGTATGCTTTCCTTTAGCAGCCTGATAGCAAAATAAAGTTGCCATTGCTATAATTTCTCGTACGACTATAGTACTATATTCGTAGCTGTTGATGATGAAGGCGTTGTTGGCGTCGTTAGAGGCTTTTTCTTCGACACACTTAAGAAGATTAAAGACTCACAGAGCCACGCACATAGTGGTCTTGCTCTTTACGCATTTCCACTTTCAACTCGAGAACACATTAATGCTTGTCTAGAGTTGACACCCATTTTGCAGTTTTTTTTTTTTTCTTCTGCTACTATAGTTTCTAGTTTTGCATGAGTTGGACTCATTTAAAGTTGGGTGGAACTTCCAACTTAACACTGCATGCTACTTCTATTGTTCTTTACCACAAGCGAGACATTTTCATTTAAATTTTTCTTTCTTTTCTACATATTTTTTTTTTAGTGGTTGCTTTCATTTGGCTTTTAAAATGCCGCGCTGTGGTTTTCTAGCATTTATTTTTGAGTAATTTTTCTTTCCCGATAGTGAAGTGGTTAGTTTATCTGCATGCTGCTAATGAAGTTGTTCAAAACGAGTGGTTTTTCGCTTGATTGAAGCATATCTGAGCATTATTGAAATGCTAATAAAGCGGATTTTACATTACAATTTACAATTTTATTGATCGTTGTCACTTATAGTCGTTTCATACATCAAAAACCCTAAGAAACGTTTACCTATTACAACTATTTTTCTTAGCATATGAACTAAAGCCGAATGTAGTAGGCTAGTTCTACATAGATGTTTCGTATGAGAAGACTATACAGAAGAGTGCGGCATGTAACGGAAATGAAAATTAAATCTTACAGGAGCATCTGTTCAAGCATAAGCGGGACGATTTGTGAGACTTGTAATCACAAGTATCTGCAGTAGAAGCTGAAATGAGAAGTCAAGATTCTTTGAGTGCCTCACGATTAAATATTACTCCTGCCGATAGTTAAATCCGCCAATATGAACAACACGTTATATTAAGAGCCTCCAAAGCATATATTCAGATGCAACTACGAATGGAAGAAACAGCAGAAATGCATTAGATATACTCGAATATCAATCGGAAAAATTTCGAAATACAATTGCGCGTAGCACAACTGGGCGAAACATTATTTGTTCCTTTATTTAATCCAAAAAAAGAGCAAGAACATTATACGCTGGATCCGGTGGAACTACATGAAAATTAAAGAAGACACAAGCACGCAGAAGAAGGCGTAAGACGCCATAAAGTAGATAGATATATATTCTTGATTATCATCGGAAACCAAGTCCGTCTGTCCGTCTGTCCGTCCGTCTCTATGTATAACACAACAGATCTCAGGAACTACAGAGTGTCCCAACAAGAGTGTACCATTCAAATTTGGCGCCATTTTTTCTGTGCAAGTGGCAACTCTGGCATCGACGATTGCTCCGACCATTAAAAATGAAGCGCAACACAATTGAACAAAGTGTTATCATTTTGAGAGCCCATTACCATTCTTTAACACGATTTATCGAAAAAAAAATCACCTTCACCGATGAGGCGCATTTTCAGCTGAGTGAGAAAACAAAATTATCGAATTCGGGGCTCATAAAATCCGCACGTGATACATGAGATACAAATGTATCCACAACGAGCAACTATCTGGAGCGGATTTTGGTCAGATGGACTGATTGGGCCTTACTTCTTTGAAAATTAGTTGACTGTGAATGGCATTTGTTACAGCAACATGATAACGGAGTTTTTGTGAATTGTTGACATTATGTATCGTGGTTTCAGCGGAACGGAAAATATTATAGTCTTCAAATATAATATCAACTTTAATTTCTCACACATCCTCACGCCTTACAAACTGAGGCTAGTGTAGTAATTATACTGTAGCACTTTGATATGTAACAAAAGCCTATTTGATTATTTTAACAATGTTTTGTTTTATCCTTTAGCATTCCATTGCTGATTTTTCATTTAAAAATTAAAATATTTATTTCTTTCCATTACAATGGAAATCACTCATCGTGCATTCGTTCGCTCGTTCGCTAGTTCGTTCGATCGTTCGTTCATTCATTTATGTATTCTTTCAATCACTCAGCTAGACAAATATTTTTCCAGCTCAAGGATTTCGTTTTCTCGTTTGTCTTTCAATGCGTTCCATTGCAATTTCTGTTGAAATTTGTGCTGTCTGTCCGTCAGTCTGTTCGGTCCATCATTCAGAATGCAAATATTGCACACTAAACATAAATCGAAGTATTTTCAATAAATCCCATGGCATCAAAGCAGCAACAGCAACAGCAACAACAGCAGCAGCAGCAGCAGCATCAGCAATGGGGATGCAAAAACAAATACACTAAAAATAACAATACATTCAATGCCATTCCGCCGTTTGCAATTGTATGTTTCGCCATGTTTTTATCGCTGCTTGTGCCGTGCGATATGCTATCTATACATATTTTTTTTCTTTATTATTCCCTTCGCACATCATATGAAGAAAGGTATTATTAGTTTGTTGGAAAGTTTGTCATCCATGGAGGGGAATATTGGCGATGACGCAGCTCTAGAAGAAAAGTCGAACTTGTCAGATTTGCTCAGGTTTATAATAGCCGTATGAGACACTAATAATATGAGCATATATCTGCTTCTCCTTCATTTTTGTTAGAGCAGAGCAGAAAATAGACAAAGCAAAAATTCTACAGGTGCGAGAGGTTGAAATACAGTTTCATCAAAAAGTGAAACGAAAACCAGGTGGACAAAAATGAGGAAAAAAAACTATATATATAAGAGCATACATGCGAAAGATAAGGCAACGTTGCACTCAAAAATGACAAAGCATTAACAGTTTGGCTATATAGCTAACCATTTCGCACACTCTGTCGTTGCTCATATTATTCGTGTGTCATACGGCTATAAACTCGATATTTTATTACTAGATCTAGCCGTGTCCGTCTGCCTGTAATTTTTTATATAATGTAATTTTTTATATAATATTTTTAGATATCTAGCTGCAAGCCGGTATGTAAGCTTTTTTCGATAGTTTTTCATAGACATAGACAGAGCGTATCTTTTCAAATTTTTAGCGGTAGGTCCCATAGAAACTTACCACCTGCTACATATTTGGTAAACGACTTTCGTGTGAATGGTATCAGATCCGAAGTAAAAAGTTTTAATTGTTTTTATTCCCTGAAATGGCTATAAGAGAATACTAAGGCAGAGGGAAGCGTAGTTGACTCCAGAAAGTAAATAGTCTCTTGATCACCATGCATAGTCGAGCTATGTACATCTGACCGCCCGTTCGTCCATCGTATGTTTGAATAATGAAATCTAAAAATCTCATATCTCAAATCTGGAAAGTCGAAACTTTGAAAGACAACAATTCACTCATTAAAATCAGCGTCGTCGAATTATTTTAATCCTGGACCGATTTGGGAAAGTTTTTTTCGTAATAGTCGTAACATTTTGGATAGGGTATTTAGGGTATTGGGAAAACTGAGAAAGTTGCGGAAATTTAGATTATATACTCGAGAACCAATGGCTGCATTGAAACCAAATTTGAAACATATAGTCGTGTGGTGACCCAATTTGTACTTTATCGGGTATCGGGTATTGCACTAAGTATTGACCCGCTATATGTTATACATTTTGTGGAAAGTTCGCGAAAACAAGCAATAGCAACGGTTTGTACGCAAAAGTTTTATTTTAGCAAGTGAAACACGTGTTTCGAACTCCTCCATCAGTCACCGACAGTAGAATTTTTTACTACTTATAGCAAAACATTTCATAAATTACCAACTTGGACTGCCAACTTTTTCTAAAGATAGCGGACCAAACTTTTTCAGTTATTTAGAATCGAGTACAAACATTTTGAATAAAATAGACCTATAACATCGTCAACTGAATTATCAATCTGACTAATTATCTACAATCATGTGTGGTCCTTGAGTCAACACTTCAATGCCATAACAAGTGCACTTGTAAAGGGTAGTAATAGTTCGTTTTGAACGATTTTTTGTTTCTGTTTTTAATATTTTATTTGCTATTCTCATTGCAATTGATGTTCTCTCATTCTTAACGATACATTTGTATATTTTTTTTTTTAATGTTTTGTCCTTCGTTCTTTTCTGCTTTATTTGATTTTCATTTAAATTTCGTATCGTTTTACTTATTTTATATCTACTGATTTACTTCTCTACTTTGTCTCCATTTCATTAGTATTTGAAATATGCTAGCAAATTTTCAACTGTCACTATTAATCCAGAATTTGCTTATTTTATATCAACTATTTTTTCACTTTGCAGTACATTTTCCTTTTATACGATACGCGAAAAACAATATTGAAGTAGTTTATTAGTTTGTATAAAAGAAATAATGAAATTTCAAGAGAAATCGTTGGAGAGAAATAATTTTATTTATTTTTTTTTTTTTTATTGTATTATTTTACCATTTGTATTGTTTCATAAAAGTAAATGTTGACCCAGTTTATAATAATGTGGCAGAAGTTTCAAGAGAAAGTGCTTGTAATTATTTGAAAATTATTTAATTTAATTGTGTGTGCTTCAGCTATATTCAATTAACAATTACCTAATTGTATTGCGAGTATTGTTATTAACCTTGTGAATGACATCCAACAACGGCGTAACTGAGCATCACTTTGGTCTATGCGTGACATCTATCAAGGAGTCAGCCGGCGTAATATAACCTATTATTTACATTAACTTGAAAAATTTACTCAGAACATTCTTGGGCTTAAAGGTTAAGTATATACATCATATATATCCGAGAAGTTCTCCTACCTACTGAACAATGCACAATATTCTCGTTGCAATGATTGTTCGAGCGCCTACAAATTTGGATAGAATTTAGCAGAGGTTCTATTATCCAAAATGAAAGTAAACACTGTAGTTCAATGGATTAAAATACGGAGTGTATGGGGACTATTATTGCGAAGTGAAACCAGCAACATTGATCCTACACCATTTCATTGTTTCTGGCCTTCAAAATGTGACGAAGACATTTTACTTCACAAAAAACGAAGGCGATTGGTATTGAAAAGGAAACATAACAGCTCTATATCTTTCTTGATGGTCATCTCCATGGTCGTGCTCCTCAAATCGTATAACAAAGCTTTGATGGAACCTACAAAGTGAGGCATGTTTAAAATATAAATGTGAGTGCATAAAAATGGAAAATCTCAGTAGTATTTCATGTCTGCACATTTAAAAAACGGAATGATACTAAAAACGAATCGTTGTAATTTTGAATTTTGATATATTTCAAAACATAATTTAAAAATTTGAACTAAAATCTTGTAAACAAAATTAAATAAAAACATTTTTAATAACAGTAACTAATGAATGATCCGAATGATTTTGGTCTCGTGGTTAATATTTTGTAGGAAGCCATATTCTGTAATTCTATTAGACAGGTGGGGAGGAAAAGCTTCGCGCTTCGGGAGAACTCTGGTGTCAGCTGTCAAATGTCAGTACAATTCACTTGGTAAAGGAGTCTACACGCAGCAGAAGAATACGATTCACAACTGTCTTTTATACGCCGGAGATGGGTTGTTACTTGTAAAGGGAATCACGCTAAAAATTCGTTACCAACGTCGTACTTTTATGAACGCCATACATCAGAAGCATACCATCCACACCTGTCATTTCTAAGCCATATAAGGGTTGTCGCTGCTAAAGGGATTCGTTACCGCTCTAATATGCCGTAGAAGGGTTATCGCTAGTAAAGGGATTGACGCCGCCAGTCCATTCTCTGCGCCGTTGCTACTAAGGGAAACGCTTAAGTCACACATCAGAATCATAACCCGCCGGAGATAATATTTTGCTGTCAAAGGAATTTCTGCCGCCAGGATCCGCCGCTCCGTTTTCGGCGCCATACATTTTTGTCGTTGCTGTTAAGGGAAACGGCTCCACCGTTTATAGTCTTATAGACGCCATTCATCGGAAGCATCACTCGCCGGAACTAATTTGTCACACACATGCTATTTCAACGCCGCAGTCAAGTTGTCGCTGGTAAACGGTTGCACTCCATCACTTCCACCGTTATTGAACTGCAGGTATCGTGGGGGAACCACAACTCCACATGCTCTTATAGACATCACGCGGCAGAACCGTGCGGCACATACCTGTGAGTCTGTTCTCAGAGTGCAGCTTACGTCTACCGAATAGTTCCGCCTTCTACATTTGGCAGTAACTCCGGCGTTTATGACGACAGCTCTTCGTCACTTTACAGGCCTAGGTGAGGAGAAATAAGTAGTTCATATGAAGTTGGTTTGCATGATGCACCCAACAATCATATTAAAGATCTTACCATTCGCCTGTAACGCATCTTTTTTGCTTCGCTCATGCGGCACCATCTACGCGCGGCCTTTGAGATCAAGTCCCTGGGTTTGAGGCCGCAATGGTGCTTCCTATAAAAGCGCACAAAATTTAAAAAAGCATTGTTTGTCACCGGCCCCGGCTTAGAGCATTTCTTCCTTCTGCATGACTGATTCTTCCGGCGACAGCTTCTCCTCTTCTTACTTGGGCAGCTCCTCTTCTTACGCCTACTGGACCTCTTCTTGCGACTACATGCGGGCCCACCACAGGTGTCATACTCAATATCGCTCTGCAAGAAGAACCAAATTGTCCCGAAAATATTTTTTATTAAAAAAAAAATTTTTTTTTTATTTTCCTTACAATTTCATCATCCATTTTTTACAAATTTATTTATTTTATTTTTTTAAATGCACACGGAGAATTTTTATTTATTTTATTTTTATGTTGTTCTGTTGAACTCAACTTTGAAACTAATGAAAAATCTGTGAGCTGATTTGACTTGTAACATTTTTTGGTTGAATAAAAATAAGCAGCTTACTTCGTTTTATGTTTTCAAATATATAATCTAGTTTCTGAATTAATTTTGACATTTTACTAAAAATCCTAGTAGGCTGAGCACAATTTTGAACGTGAACGTGTCGTGGAAAGCTTTTCGTTTCAATAGGATGGCACCACATGGCACACTTCCAGAGCAACCATTGATTTATTGAGGAAAGAATAATAAGCTCCACACACGGTCTCACTGCTTGAACTTCAAGATACTCTGATCTGACACCGCTGTGCTGGCGAAAGCGCTGGTCTAGATGACTAAATTTACATATAAATAAATGTAACAATAACTGGATAATTATTGGTCAAATGACATCCAACTATCACCGTGAGTCATCTTTATTCTTAGAGAAAAGAAGTTTTTGTCCGTTCTACATTCATTAGTCGGACATAGACTGAATATCTTCCCACAATATGCATTAGTGCCATAGTTTTATTATAGATTTAAATCATTAAATTTCTCGATATATAATTCTTTGAGCATCTAACTCTGCTGTTCCAGAATGTTATTAGAAAACAACTGTTGAACTGAGTTCTAAAAGTCTTATAAACACTTATACCAAGAACATTGCATATAATAACATAACAAATGCGGAAGTTTTAGTTCTCCGCATCCTACCTATACACTCCATATATATTAACTAAAGCTCTCTTAAAATTTTGCCGGCTATATTTTTCAAAAATCTCTCTTTTATAATTGAGCACACAATGCGCTCTCCATACGCACCCACAATCAAAGTTGCAAATCAGCATACGAAGTAGTGTTCTAGTTATAAAATTTCGTGTTTCTTTGCTCTCAGCACTTCGAGTCTTGACTACGACAACACGAAAGTGCGTAAACACAATTCAAAGGACTTTTGTTTCTCTTTCGCTCACAATTAGCTTTACACATCGATTCAGCTGCATTTCGTCTATTCAGCATCGACATTGAGCTTTATGTTCGGCATTCAGCAAATGCTCATTCAGCCGCATATTGGGAGGGTGTCTCACAGCTGTTTCCATTGAGCAGGTTATCCTTCTTTAGCGCGTAAAAGCTTTTCAGATTATCAGCTTGTGTCAGAGGCAAAACAGACTTTGCTGCTCACATTGCCTTTTAGCGGCTGTCATCCTTAATGTATACGAAACATTTTCACAAAGCCATTTGTGATTTGATTTTAAAGTATTTCACGCTGCATGAAATTGATTTTTTTCTTGTTTGCTATAGTTTTTTGTTGGAATCGTGTTTGGAATCTAAACGAATGTATGGCTTTTTCTTGTTAATGCTCATTAAAATTTCACTGCAACCATTTTCCAGTATTTCAATACAGCGTATATCCCCACATGAGCTATAAATGTTTAGCATTTGCTATGTATTTTGTTGCTCTGAAGCTCGAAGCTTTACATGAATTTCTGTAAGAAAGCCATTAATAAAATTTACATCTAACTACTTCCGCTAATGCTCTTTACTTAAGTATACGTTTAAGTGGCCAATTTGTGTTCAATTGGATTAAACTGGCTTTATTTCGGTTTATTGAATAATAATGAATAAAAGTCCAAAATATGCTCAGTGAAGACGTTAAGCTATTTTATATAACTCTGCTTTTTGCAAGTAGGTTATAGATTTAGAAATACAATTACATTTATTTTATCATTCTCAAAGTATCTCCAATTTCTTCTTTAGTTTTTTATAGTTTTGACAATCATAATTTTCGTTCATACATTCCAAGTCTAAACTTATAATTCTCATCCGTCCATCCGTCCGCCAATTCGACCGTCTGTTTGAACGAACAGATCTCAGAGACTATAAGAGTTAGAGACTTTCAGTTTGGAAACTTAGACTATACTTCTCCATTTTTTCCTGTAAATCTGCAGCAATTTCTGGCGAGTCACCAAACTTCTGTGTCGTCTCGCATTGTCATGGTGGAACACTACATCTTTGCGATTGATGAGCTGTGGCAGTTACTTCACAAGAGTTGCATTCGAATCAAACAGTTGACGACAGTGCACATCACAATCGCCGGCTGGCTTAGCAAAACAAGTTCGGAAAACACCACACTCTTGTATTTCGAATATATTGAGAGCATAACATTCATTTAGTAAAGATCGGCTTCGGATATCAGTTTTCATCGCTCATTTCCACTGATCCTCAATCGTTTACGTTGAACATTGTTGTAAACTATCCATATTTCAACGTCGATTACGAGACGGGTTGGTTCTTTGCTACTGAACTGAGATTTGAAATGCGTATTGGCAATATTGTTTGAATTATTTAAGATCATGTACAATCCATACATCAAGATTTGGTTTTCTTATTGGAACTATCTAACATAAGGCTCCGATTCAATTTTGAGCAATCCGCATTATTAAGACTGTGTTTGACAGCCATTGAAAACAGATATGAAAGACAGACAGACGGACACAAATCAGAAGTGCCGCGCCGTTCCTCCCAAAGAAACCCTGAAGAACACTGATTTAACTATTAATTGAAACTATTAAATTGAACGACTAAAAAACTAGACCATATTGTGGTTAACTAGCTGTTAACCAACGGCAAACGCACGTTTGCCAACCACCGCATTCTGTCCGTCTGTTTGGCTTTCCTATCCGCGCTCAATGGCTTGCAACACACATAGTTAATGATGCAGATTGCTCAAAATTTGACAGTATTACAATAATAGATGAAACTTGTCAGCCAAAAAAAAAAATTTGTTTGAATACTACAAGCACCATTCCACGTCAGGTCGGGTAGTTCTCTTAATACTCTCGACGAGATCTGTACTTGATAAAATAAATCAAACCCCCTGCTCCGGCTTCCAAAACCGAAAGAATTGTTCAGATTTAGTTTGACTAGCTTTTCTGGCGCTTACAAAACGAATACATTTTTCGGTTTCAATTCACTTTGCTTGGAAATGTGGTGTCAAAAAAAAAATAAATAAATAAATAAAAAAAAAATTTAATACAAAACATTCACTTAAAATCAATCTTTATTGTTATTTTCGATTTTATATTGTGAATGCAATTCTCGAATTGAATTTTGTAATTACTTTAAAATTAGTTGCTTTGGTTCACTATTCTCAAGAATGAAAAATCCTTTATCAATTTATATAATGAAATTACTCTGACTGACTAAAGGAATTAAACAATAGATCCAACTCGTATATATTTCACAAAACAAGCGGAATTTTGTTGTCATTTTTGTAAAATGAAAATAGTAACAAAAAAAAAGAAAAAAATTGAATTGCAGAAAAAAAGATGCCACTCAACTTTCCATTTCTGTGCAATATTTTGCTAGGTTTGTTGTTTTTTTTCTATTTTTTTTATTTTTATTTTGTTTTTGTGCTAATACTGCAACTCTATGCGAAACATGCACAGACGTCGCCGAGCACAATTCCATTGTTTGCTGGCAGTCAAAGAAAGACGTCGACAACGACGACGATGACGATGACTATGACTATTTATAAGAAAAACACTCGGCAAATGCAGGAAAAACTATGGAAAACATACACAAGACACCAAACGACGTTTCATTTCCACTTGTGCTCATTTCTTGCAAAATTATAGCTTCCTAGTGCTATTGTTTTATCGGACGACCAGACTCAGGCTTTGAATTTTAAATGTTACTCAAAGCGTAAATTGTTTAAAACAAAAGCGGAAGTATTGTCGAAGCATAGACGCTGACAGTGTCTGCCATGGTTTCCTTTATTTTTTTTAATTTTTTATTTATATCCTTCATATATAGTGTTTGAAAGGAGTACTAAGAATTTGTCGGAGAGTTTGTAACCCATTGAAATATGTGTTTATACGCATATATATGCTTGATAAGCTTGATTATCTAGCCATATGTGTAGAATGCACCACAGATACATAGATTTTGAGTTACTAAGAAAAGATTGTAAGCCCAAGAATATTTTACATCTAAATAAGTCTAACATGGTATACTTATTTCAGAATTAATACCAGCCGAACAGCAAGCTCTACCTCGGAATACAAATGAGCTTACATTTACTTTTTCGGCAGCACATAACCGAGAAACTCCGAAAAGCACGACTAGATAAACATAAAAGCCACCCTGGTGGACCCTAGAAATTGTTATGATACGAAAGAAATGTAGGAAGACTTGTAATAAAGCTACGAGCAATAACTCTGAAGCTGACAGGTTTCAGTACATAGCAGTTTTGAGTGCATTCAATAAGCCAACAACAAGTGGAAGCTACTGAACTCCAAAACTGAACGTTACAAGGCTGAATTTTGGGAAGAGTTTACGTTTCGTAGGCACTATACTTGATACGAAACTTCTGTGGAACAAAAGCTTAGCAGAAAGAGTGAAAAAATTGGCGCTTTTGGCAAGCAAACAAGCAACAATATGGAAATTGGGGTTTTCTTCAACAATAGTTTATTAGATATACCTACAAGTATGTTACTGATAAGTTCTAGATCAACATCAGAAACCGAGTGAGCTAGTCTGGCCCAGCATTATAGTATACATAAGATATGGCTGACAAAGAAATCGAGTGAAACTGCAGTCCAAGGAGCTTGCGATACAGGGTACTATTGCCCAGATACTTATCAATAAGCACTCGGTCGGGATGCCTCTGTGAACATTCAATATACTCTTTTATAATAGAGCACAAAATGCGCTCTCCTTACGCACCCACAACCAAATAAGCGTCGCGAAATTATGCTGTTTCAATATAGCTACGTGTGACATCCCCAAAGAAACTTGACCAGCATGGGACAAAAAAGGGAACCCGACAAACTTTGAGTTTAAACAGAAACGATTTCTCAATTCTAATAGGTGTACTAACTGGAGATCAGGCTAGAAGTCAACTAAACCGACATATGCATCAGCGTATAGTGACTGTCTGTCCTTAAGCAGAAGGAGATTAATTTATATGGTTGAGTACTTTCTAAATGACCTTTCAGAAAACTGCAAGATTATGGTCAATAACACATGCCTATAGAAGAAGCAGTTTATCTTAAATAAGATATTTGTGGTAAAACAATGGGCCTCTTAGGCGTTTCGTAGGCCTTAGTGATGGTGGTTTTTGCTCTAACCTATGCTAAAGTGAATCGTTCTAAGGTAACATTCATTTATAATCGAGACAGACCCTATTCATATGCTTAGATACCACAGAAACCTCTAAATGAAAAAGATAAATGCATTTGATATTGGAAAAACTTACAGCTTGAATAATGTCTTACGTGACGTTTGAACATGACAAATGATCGGATAGTTTTCTAAGACGCTTTCATTATAATTTAACCTAATCCATTTGTCTTTTTTGAAATAAAAATCCATGCTATGCACATTTGTCTGTATTTTACTTACTGTTGAGCACTATAAAGAAAGATACATGTGAAATTTGACAGTCACAGACAATCGTAAAACTGCAGCACACAACAGAGTTGTCATATAGCATTAAAGGAACAATTCCAGATATGTAATTATTTTACATGCAACTTAATATCATGCAATTTTTCCTAATTTGTTCAACAAAATTAAAACTATGACATGGGAATACATTTTCTGTATCACCTACTACGAATAACTACTTTTTGATTGGCAAAAATACAGTTTGAAGTGTACTAAAACTTCGTTTACACTGAATTTAACATTATGGAACTTATTTAGTTTTTCTATCTTCATTTTCGAAAAGGATTTTAGTACTATGTATTTCGTTTCGTTTCATTTCGGTTTGGCTTGGCTTGACAATTTGTTAGTAGGACAAGCGTTGCTCAAATGCATGCATTCATTTTTCTAATTGCAGTCGAAGTCGAAATGTGTGTGTTTTGTATTTTATTTTGTTTTTTGTTCCATTTATACAGGCACTCTGGTCTATGTTTGTATTGTGTTCGTTTGACTTTATATTTTGTTGTTGTTGTGGTTGTTGTTTCTATTGAAATGCAAAGGCGGCAGCGACAACTGAGTAAGGACATTTTCTGCTGCTGTTTGCCACTAATTTGAACGAACTTTTGACATAGCCATAGCCTTTGATTCATCATACACCCGCCCTGAGTGTGTGTGTCTGTGTGTGTGTGTGTGTATGTGCGGCATAGAAAGTAGTTTAGCTGCTCAGCTGTCTAAGTCAATTACCACACATTGTCTATTTTGAGCACTGTTCATTCATCATCCGTCACTCACTCACTCCGTCTATGCTGAACTCTGCTTTGTGTTTGCCATTTACTGCCAGTCTACGAAGTAGACAGAAAATTACGGCGTGGTATGAAACCATTTTATTTGCCCACTTCAAAAATCTTCAGCTGCTTATTCAATATTTCCTTCTTCAGTTGCGCTTAATGTCGTCCTTGTCGTTATAAATCCTATTCACCATTGTCAAAATTCATAATTGAGCAAGTTTCTGTATATAATATATACGATATAACTAAATGTAAGTGTTCGAGCACCAAAGCATTATGTAAAGGAGCAGAAGCAAGCTTCCTTTTTATACTTGTATTTTATATTTCTTACGCAAAAATTTGTGTTAATAATTGGAAGTACTCTTAGTGTCATGAATATTCATTGAAATTTTGCATGATTTTGATTTTATTACGTTGTGTTTCGAAGAAAATTAATGGATTTAGTATAGTTGTAGTACTTGCACCCTGTATACCGTGAGCTCATAAAATATATTCAATCTAACCATGTCCGTCCGTTCGTCTAGCCGACTTTCGGAACTGTAGTCATTATGACAATATCTCACAACACTTTTGTTTAAATATACTTATCACCTGATTTCTTTTATGATTGCGAGTATTTAGCCGATCCCTCATATCTATTAAGCGCAATCGCAAATGTCTTTAACTTGGGAGTACTGTGACAAAATAAATTCAATATTGACGATATTCAAGGCAATAGGCGATATTCAATATCAAGAGGGTGATGGTCCAAAACGTTGGTAATACAACTCTCAAATCGGTAACTCATGCACAACAGATATATTTTCCCTTCTTAATTCTGTTCCAGTTGAAATAGAACCTCCCCATGACACCGCCGAAATGAAGTCATTCCACCCTAAATTGCTAGGCATATTTAAAAAGAAAAATGCTAGGAATAATAATAATTATATTTGTGAGTTTTAGTATAGAATAATTAATATATATGATCCGGTTTTCGAATACGAATAAATTGTTCGCATTCGGTTTCGTTAAAATGGTTCGTATTTCAATTTGAGAAGAATTTAGCTAGTTGAATTCACCAGATCTTGGGTTTATGAATTCCTCAACGCATCCATAACACTGCGGAAATCTAAGCATCTCAAATCCCTTCACACACTCCATTATCTTCTCATCTGTTCGGAAGTCTGATAGCAAATACACAGAAGCCATTTGGGCTATGGTAGCTTTATTGCAGAGTGCATGCAGTATTTTGCACACCATTGGTTTCGAAATATCAAAATAGCCTTCCAATTGTAAGGTAATCAGCTAATGATTGTCTAAGGGGCGACAGTGATCCATTTTTCTAGTGTAATGGCTAGCCGAAACGGAGTGTCTTGCTTGGTCAGTCCATGCAGCCGTTTTTTTTTTTTTCGATAAACCGTGGAAGCGATAACCAAACGCTTGTTAGTAGAAATATAGTATAATGGGCCACTTATCAATGATGCAGATTGCTCAAAATTTGACAATATTTGAAAGCAAAAATATTTGACCTATCAGAAATATTTGTGCCGGAGCGGTGTAGCTTTTAACATTTGGGGCACCTCAACGCTTCCATTAAAACCATGAAGCAAGGGATGAAGATTTAATAGTTTATATTACTTGCTTAAAATATAAAAGTGCACATTGATTTTATACCAATTTCAAGTTAATAGATAAAACTTTAAAGAAACGATTCTGCAAACTAAAATACATTTCGCAAATAATTTAATGTGAGTATCTACAGCTAAATTCACACACACACATATTTTAATCTGCTTCACACTCGAATCACTTGGCACGACTCACTAATATATTGCATGAATGTACATAGCCACTTAGTAAATACATAGCTAAATATATAAGTCAGCACTGATGTTAACTTGCGCACTTGTGCGAAACATTGAGCCAACTAGCACACAGCTACATAAGTACGAGGGCAATTTTATAAGTCAGTGACTTTTTGAATATCGAATTATATTGATTTAAGGGTAGTCCCTAAAATAGCCAAGCTGTATCATTAATTTCGTGTTTGACAGTCATTGAATGCAGGTATGAATGGCAGACAGACGGACAGAATACCGATCGGTGCCGAAATGAACCACAAACGTAAACGTTTGATAGCTTTGAAGTAGTGTGTTCCATTACAGCACATCAGCGAGATGAAACAGTGTTTTTCTTGTGCAACCTTCTGTTTTCTGTCCGTCTGTCTGCCTTTCATATAAGCATTCAATTGGTATAGTACTTAATGATGCAGATTACTTAAAATTGGAATGTCATCTATGAACAGATGGTAATTTGACAGTAGCAGTGTTTCACTTAAAGTTACTAAGCTGGAAATTCAAAAAATTCACTTATCAAATTTCCCTCGTAAATCTCACATATCTATGTCTCGTATATAGAATACACCCACTATATTTTACCCGACACCCACTGTTCTACAGATACTCGTACTATAGTTGTTGTCACTGTTGTACGATACACTGCTGGCTGCGCATTTTGGCTGTGGCGATTAAATAGCGATTTCTCTGAAATATGAAATTTAATTTTTTATTTTTGCACAAACATTTCAAAGCCAAACGCTGCTGACACAAGCGAGTAAGTGTCGTTTTTCTCAACTGTTTTGTAGATACTTACTCGTAGTTACTTTTCCATTGCCGCTGTTGCTTCTGCTGCTGGTGTTGTTGATGTTGATGCGATTCTGCGTAGTTAGCAAGCTGATGTTGATAAATTACAACGGATTTGTGTTAAGTATGCTTTCCATATTTTGTTTTTATATACGAGAGTATATATTTTACTTTATTTTTTTAATAAACCACTCTGTGAGTACTCATTGCTAATTTGCAGTACAACAAGCTCTGCATATGCTGCAGCTACATCTTGCAGCTACTCGTATCTGTCGCTTCAAGCCAACAAGAAGTGTGCTTTGGTTAAGCGGATTTTAAACTCAGCTGTTGCGTATTTTGTTTGTTAAGAGTAGTAGATACTTTTCTCTTCTGTTTTTTGTTTTAATATATCTTCCCTTTTTTTGGGAATGCGTCGCATTAGCAATCGCATTTTACAGATTATGTGGCACTGTTTCGCTTATTATTAATTGTAAAGCAATTATGAGAAATGTTAAACGCTTTGCTGCTGCTCTATGGCAGCTGTGCAGACGTTGATTCATTGAAGTATATGTTAAATGTAGTACATACAATTGTCATTTTGGAATGATTTTGATTAATGACTTACAATCAGTTGTAGTTGTACTTAGTGCGTCAAATGAGTGCATCAAATTACAAACAGTGTGAATGGCCAAAATATCACCAACAAATGTTTAACTTTATTTCAATAATTTATTGTTTTTGCTGTAACTTTTTCAGATATGTACTGTAAATATACAGCGATCTAGAAAGATACTGGCAAAAAGTCATGGTGGGTGACCACGAGACAAGGCTAAATTATTTACATGGTTGCATTGAGAAATTTATGAAATAGCTGGCCAATGCTAGGCAAATTTTTGGAAAATGTTATTTTGTGTGTTGACAATATCTTGCAATTGTGCAAAAGTGCACAAACGGCACACTTGTGTAAAATAAAGTGGTGCAACTGTGCACACTCAGTTGTTGTAGACTTCGGTTTGTTTGTTTGTTTGTTTGTGTCGAACTGCTTTTACTTTTCCTTCTTTGTGAATTATCAGCTGTTCATCGTCAGTGTTACCACAAAAAAATATAAAATGCACAAAAAAATTGCACAATTCGCGCTGCAACTTGCGAAGTCTTCGTACTTTTCTTACAGACTGGGTGGCTTAAGTAACTTTTGAAGAATGTGAGAGATGCGCTGAATCTGGTAATCCTTTCGTTGGTGGACTTAGAGAGGTGACCGATAAGTATATGAGGTAACTTCAGTAAAAGTTTGCATATGAAGTTTCATCAATTGGTTCTCCCTTGCAATTTTTTCATCTCGCAAATCAGTTTTTTTGTAGTACGTTCGGAAAATTAGTGATATGATTTTAGAAGTTTTGATTTAGACTTGTGCAATGAAAACTTTTGTAAAACTTCGGAAAAAGTGCTTTATAAAGTTCCACAAATTTTTTCGTGACAGTAGTTTCAAAAGGTAAAGTGTCGATTAGAAAGAAAATCGCATTGTTTGATAGTCGGATTGCTCGAGAATGCGAAAATCGAAAGGCTGAACATTAAATGGCAAATTTAAACCTCCATAAATACAAGAATAACAAAATTGAAGAAGTCTTCGATGTCTTGTGTCCTGAGTACAAATTGTTATAAAATATTTCTGTCGAGATGTTTTAGAGGTTCGGATGTCCACATATGTTGTTGTTATTGTTCTTTCGCATTGAAAACTAGGCATCTGCCTCAGTATAATTCTTTATCTAGCGAGCAATTTTTTCAGGTATGGAATATAAAGATATGTTGATATGAGTGAAACTACTGCTTGAACTGTTTTTTGAACGCTGATGGGCTGTGATTCATTCATATTTCATCCACGCTTACGAAACCTCTCTAATTCAAACATTGTCAAACTGTTTTGTTTTGGTCACATGCTTGCGTTTGATTCTGATTGTGATAAAAGGCAGCTGCTTGATATGAACTTATTTGTTTTCAAATATGCACTGTACATATATGTCTAATAAGGGCTTTCCATTGGGTGCACCAAAACATTCACAGCATTCCCATTCTGAATATTTCCCTTTTCAACTGGCGTTAACATGTGAGTGGCAAAACGTCGTTCGTCTTATTTTAAAATCAGCTATTTGTGGTGTTGATAATAAATATGTTATGATAACGTTACTAAGTCAGTCTTTTCGTGTAAAAACATGCAATTCGACGGCGATGAATGCCAAGATTCATCGAGAATGTTTGAGAATGTTGGCCATATATTTCGTTTATCTAAAAGACCTTTATCAATTACCACAGCAAGAAATCTATTTTGTTCTGTGGTTCTAGTCACTCATCATTACAAATACTATACTTAACATTTAAATTGGTTGCCTTACATAATGCATACTCTTGTAAGCAATTTGATAACTCTGACTGTCAATACATTTGCCAGCTTCTTACACGCTTTCACTTTAAGTAATCATATGCTTATCGATATTTGTTTGTCGTTAGATAAATTTTATTTAAAAAATACAGGCATCTTTTTAAAACTAAATGAAGCAGACAATAAATTTTCTACTGTATATTATATATGCGTTGGCTTTTCATTCTTAAGTATAACTTTAGGCAAACTCATAAATTTGGGTCAAATTGTATACTTTGAGTGTATAGAAGCCAAACTGTCTGTGTATCTACTTTGAAGTTTATTTTATTTGTTATTACGCAAAAGCCCCGAAGGAATTTGCACATCTGAAAACTTTAAAAAAACGTGCTTCCGCTACTTTTAAGTATATTTTTTAAGTTTTTTCGCAACTTTTTTTAGTCGCTTACTTAGACTTTGGATATAAATTTGGTAGACAAATGGTGGGCTATACTTATACATGTTCGATATTGATTTTATGTGCTGCTAACTTTAAGAATTTTGAATAAAAATGTGTTTCGTATACGTAGAAGTATTTGTTTAATATTCATTTTATTTAAATTAAACTGTAGTTCTCGCTGTGTTCTACATTCTTCCCATGCTGTTCTCAACATGCTCTAAGAATGTTGGCATTCACTCCAAACGAATTACGTTTTACTCGATGTAATGACCGATATATTATCAATATCTTAACATATCTATTATCATCATCAAAAGCAGCTGATTTTTAAATAAACCAAACGTCATTTTGCCACTCACATAGCCGCGCATAGCTGTGTTTCCAAAAATAACTGCAAATCTTACGAAAACTTTCGTTTTTCTCAATGGAAACAATTTTAAGCAACAGCTTAACTCCCAGTTAAGCAAATCACGGGAATGATATGCTTCAATTAACATGTACAAAATACTCTATTTATTAGTAATACTCAGCTTATCAATTGTATTTAATCGATACACGTGCATAATTATAGATTATTAATGCTATTGTCACACTATTTGGTTGCTTAGTTGTCCGTCTGTCAGTAGCATGCCATTGGTTAACGTTTACTCCTCATTTTTATTGTTTATTGTACAGTTATTGCATGTCCATGCATAACGCCCATTGAGTTTATCGAAATAATTAAATATCATGAACTATAGATAAATGTCTTATTAAATAAAATCCATTAGTCTTTCTTCACGCATACAAATTTTATTTATATTTTGGAACATTTAAAAATGTTGTTTTTCGTTTTGTATCCTTATTGATTCATAGGCGGAATTGTACACATTGTTTATTTTTGAGTTTTTTAGCTGCTTGGTGCGTGTGCTACTTAATTACATACAAGTACATGAGTCTTTAGTTATGTTGAACTAATATAGACATTAATCGAGTAAATAAAGCAATGAGAACTATTAGGCATTTATTTATAGTTTTCATTGAATACATGAAAGTTTATTCTGTAAACTAATGTACTGCAAACCACTGTAGTGATTGTTGTTAGCTGAAATCTGGCAACACTGCAGTGCTTTCACACTCTTGAAAAAGTACGATTTGGTTTGACAGCTATTCTCAATGAAACTGTATGATGTCGTTGCCAACATCATATCGTTATTTTGTAACGAAACGCGCAATATAACTGACTAGGGGAAGAAGTACCACAAGTCTTGAATATAACAAAATTAATGATATAAATAAAAGCATGGTTTGGAGTGCGTGCATTAGTGCATTCAAATAGGGAAGTTTCTGTATACCAAACAGTTCGAATTCATTTGAAATATTATTTTTGTGTTCACATCAAGCATAAACTTAAGCCATTAAGTCAAGCAAATAGTCTGTATTACTACTGAACGATACCGATAGCTTAATTAGTTCCAAAAATTTTAAGACCAAGATCGGATAGAAAATGAAAATACGGAAGAAAGAATGGAAAAAGGTGTCTTGTGTGTGTGGTAGTGGTATGGGGTTAGTATTATGAACGATCAGAACATTAATGCCGCCAGTATTTTAAAATTCGGAGCGGAGTAATTATGCAGCCCGCTTGTATCGCCCTTGAACTGAAACCGAGAGCATATGCGAGAGGATTCACGATCTTACTCCCGACGAAGTTGGCACTTACTGGAGTTCCAAACATAACTGCAGTTTTTCTGCAGTATCAGTCGTATTTTTGCTACTGTTGCGCTAAAACGTTTTGGTGACTTTATTGAATTTGAACGCTTTTGTTGAGTTTGATTGAATTTTGGCGCTTTTGGTGAAAAGCTGCGATCGACACATCCTAACGACCTGATAAGATGCTCACCAAATTTGTCTGCTCGTAGTCGCTTCCATACTCTGTTTACCCACCGGGACCTGTGTTCAAGCTATGTTTAACTATAAACTAAAGCACGCTTCATGGCTTTTAACAAAATTAATAAAATTAAAACTACTTACTAAGTCCACATCGCTGCCACTTAACTTACTTTGCTTAGTTTATAAATTCATTCGTAGGCAAAAGTAAAGTAAACGAAGTAAACTTCGCCACAAAACACAAAAATGAGGTGACTTCGCATGAACCCAGGCTTCATATTTTTCTAAATATACATCGCAAGCCCACAGTAACAATTTTAAAATTTTAATATTCTATTACAACTAATTAGTGTAGAGCAACATTTAACTAGCTGTAATTTTTCAAAGTGAGTGATAAATCACTGGTAGCAGTTGCTAATCGATATTGTAAATAACAGTGATTGAGTAGCAGTTGTTTCTTATTATACTGTCATTTACTGTGCAATAGCGATTTTGCAAAATAAATTTAGTGTGCTAGCTGGTAACTCAGAAAGCTTTATGCAGATGTGATATATCAAATAATGATATATTAAAATCAATTTCTTGATGTAAAATTAGTTCTTTTCAATATGTACATTTAAGATGACTATGCAGAAATATCGTCCTTCGTTTATTTTAAGTAATAATTATGCATTTCAGGCGGTGTTCGCAGTAACAGTTGACAATTGCTGTGATTTGAAAGTAGCAGTGACAATAATTTCGGTTTTAAGTCTAAGAATCTTTTTAATACGCATGTGATCTTTCGAAAACAAAATGAGTCTCAATCCATTGTGTTCCCAGTTCACTTGAAGTAAGCATTGTAGAAGTAAGCCATGTGCGTCTTTGATTTAAACCGTGTACCGTGTATTGGTTACTAAAACTTAGGTACATTTTAGATTGTAAATACTAACTACGTTGAATACTTCACAGCACAAACACAAAAGACTATTAGAATAGTCATTATCCAACTTCATATTCTTAAATGTTTAACTATCAAAACACATCTGTGCACCTCGCTTCAATTCTAATTCCAATCATGGTCTTCAAAATTGTTTCTACCACAAAAATCTGAACTACTCAAAGCCGCACATAAAATTCCCAATGTCTACGCGCATTTAGAACAAAATGGAGCATGCATAGCCAATGTCTTTCATCCAGCCAGCAGCTTCTCAGTTCAATTTCATTAAAAAGTAAATAATACGTCTATAATATTTTGTACACGCCTCAATTACTTTGTTGCAAATTGATCACGTCCGCTGATAGTGACAGGTATGAGTTGCCGGAGATTGAAAAATTGAATTGAATTTATATTATTTTGCTAGAAAATAGACTTTACAGAAGACAATATAGAGGCAATAGACACACACAGTACATATACGAATACGACTACGACTACGAATACACATAAAGCTATAACAATTTACGTGACAGATTAGGCGATTTCTGATGTTTCAATAAATTACAACTTAAATGATTTGTACAAAATTTTGATGTGCGACTGTAATTCGTTTGACATATTAAGTATAAGGATTAATTTTATAATACTATTTCGTTGATTTGAAACTAATTTCGTGCAGCGCAGTAAAATTAAGCAGCTTATGGCAATTGACAGCTTGTAAAAATATTCTTTTTATTACTGCCATTGTCTGCGTTGAAGTCTACAAGGACAAGCACTAGAAGGACGACAATCGAATTGAATTCTATTTTTCCTGTTGTTGTCAACAACAAACGCATAAAAAATAATCGCAATATGTTGCAATTGTCTCGTCGTAGAGTATAGAAATAAAAATGAAAAAGACAGTTTTCAACAGTCACGTAGCAACGACATCTACAAAAAAAAAAAACAAAAAAAAAAAAAAAAACATTCTACGGGTATATAGAGGGTGTTTGCTAGAGGTAACATTTTCTGACTGGCATTAAACTGTCATAACTTTTTCAGATCTGGCAACGCTATTGCCGTCATAGTTGACATTTTAAATTTGAGAAAATTTATTTCTAAAATCGTGGTTCAGTTCGGAAATGTTACCGCACACTAAGTTCATTATACGGTCCATATAATCATCCAGCCGAACGACTAATTCGATTACCCAGGCATCGTTTTCGCAATTAGAGTGATGAAAATCCAAGAGAGATTCTCCAGCCACCATTACATACACAAAAAATCACTGTTTGATGCACTTTATAGGTCGGAGGAATCATTAGTACTTACCAATTTCCAGTTTAAAATTATGTTATCTCAGTATTTTAATTATATGCAAAGTTCAGCACCTCTAAAACAACACCCTTTACTAGTACAAAACAGTTCTTGCAGTCTACATATGCGCAAATATGTGCTCCAATGTCGATGGTGATTGTGTGTTAAAGAAGTGAAAAAAATTTAGCAACTCACTACTGACTATTGACCAAATGAACTGAGTTTGCTTTCATAGGCGCGCTGCACAATCACAGTGTATAGTATCCTTGCGCTACGAAATGAAGCGTTTCTGCAACTGTTCACTTCTGCCAACAGGATAACACGTGCGTATTGTGATAATTGTTCAAGTACAGAGCTTACATTGTAGTGGCCTAAAAAGGAACAATTGTAAGAATACATTGTAAGCAAGCACAAGCGAGAAGTTAGCCAGTTCAGTTGATTAGAAGGGTTTGAAAATTTGAAAGAAGAAGAAAAAAGGGCTGAGAGTTCAAAAACTATTCACACACGTTCTCAAATCGTATAGTAGCTAAACGATGTTTTTTTTTTTTTTTTTTTTTTTGTAAATATGGAAATTGCTCAATCTCTGGCTGGCAACACACAAAAAGTCGAATATAGATCCACTTCAAAATTTGATGCTTACTTACTCCTTTACACTCGCTTTCTAAAGCAAAGAGTATATAAATCTCACACTCATTTTTCTTTTACAAAATGAGAGAGAAAGAACAGAAAAAATACACACATGTTGAGAGAGAGAGAGAGAGAGAGAGAGAGAGAGAGAGAGAGAGAGAGAGAAGAGTTATGGCTCTCATGGTACAATAATAAGGTAGTGTATTGGGCGCTGACTCAGACCATCCAAGAAGAACATGAGAAAGAAAGAAAATCAATGGCATACGCACAGCCAGAAAGAAAAAATTCGCATGCGGACAACCGTTGATCACAAGCATCCAAAGTGTATTATTATTTGAAATACGAGGGCGCTCGCACTCAATACCATAGCCTTTTATTTTTCCATGCGCATGGCGACTTGCTTGTACGACCTGCTATTACATTTTTTAATTCAAATGACTTAAACTAGTTGAATTCGAAGTTATTAACTATTTTTCATGATTTGTTTCGTCTCCTAATCAGCAGCTTGTAATTCAAAGTTATTTCAAATCAGAACCATTTTTGCCGCTCCAGCCTAATTCTTCTATGTATCTTGTAAATGCGCTGCCAATGTACGCTCTAGTATTTGTATCTACAATTGACAGTTGTGCCTTTTCAACTCGCCATGAGCAATAAGCAAGAAAAACAGAATGTTTTCAGCAAGCAAAATTTAAGATAAATTTTTTATTAATTCTTGGATTTTTGTACGTTTACTTTTCTATTAGCTGTTTTTGGCTTGTTTAGAAATTGAAAGTGACCATGGTCGATATTTGAAAGCCGGGCAACATTGTCTGCTACGCAATATTTTACACGCAGTTTAAATTTCTCGAAAATACATTCGTTATGCGAAGTTTATAAGAAATTGTGGCTTTAAAATTTCATACGCTTTGCTTAATTTTTAAAGAAAATTTTCCTTTTTTTACATTCTGCATATTTTTAATTGTTGTAAGACAAAAAAGAAAACTCAGAATTATATTTTTTTTTTTAAATAAATAAAATGAAAAGCGTTGGTGAAATGTTTACAGTTCGCTTAACCGCTTTTATGCAAATGAAGAACTTTGCTCCAGCGAACTCTGAACCAGCGCTCCGGTCAGAGTCACAGTCTCTGGTGGCCAGTCATTCTCCGCGTCGCCTTGTGATTTCTTAATTTATGCAGCGTTGAGCAAAAAAAAAAAAACCAAAAAAAAGAAAGAAAAAAAAAACATATTAAAAAATTACATGAAAATGTCTTCCGTAGAATACACTCACCTTGAGTGTAGAAATCTTATAATTTTTCCCGTTAGCCACAAAAACGTGGGCATCTACTCTGTGTGTGTTTTATATTTGTTGCATTGCATGCGAAAATTTGCACAGATTTTAGATTTGATGACAAAATAAAAAGTTTCACTGTGAATTAGTTTAAGTTAACATGTGCAACCGGACGTTTAATAAATATAAACGCTTTAGTTGCGACTTTATTTTGGTTTACTGATAAACCAAGCCAATCCAACAGAGACCATCTACAAAATACATAGACAAAATAGCTTCAAAACCAAAAAACTAATTGTAAATTTAACAAACTAAACTGCCAAATGCAGCAGAAAACCATTTAAGTCACCCAAGAAACCACTTCGTTTAATCCAAAACTAGAACAACTTAGATACATGAGACAGCCAGACAGCCAGACAGACAGCCAGACAGACAGCCAGACAGACAGACAGACGGACAGAGAGGCAGATGCCGCAATTTAAAGCCAGAAATCGATTTCTTAACACTTTCCGTATAAACTTTTCTGCTTGCATTTATGGTTTATTTTTATACCCTACACTTATAAAGTGAAGCAGCTTGTAGAGCATTAAAGAATTGGAGACAAAACTAAGTAAATGCTGGTTGTGGGTACAAAATAAGTATGCTAAATGAAATTCGGGAGTTTTATGAAAAAATAGATGCAACATACTCGTAACTATAAAAATTCGTTTTCCGCTTTATAATTTGGATTTCTTCAAATTAAATCTCAGGAAACTTAGCGAAGAGTAGAGTAAATGATGCCACAAACTAATATCGGCAAAACATAGAAAAGCGTTTCGAAGAAAAGAGCCAAGTCAGAATACTAGCTAATTATTACTGATCATTGAAGGGTGACACTGCTGATTCGGTTTATAAACATAAGAGATCATAGTTTTTAAGCGTTACAAACGATTTGTCGTTTAGCCAATCACCGTTTTCGTTTGTCATTCACAGTCTAGTAACTCGAATATTGCTTTTGGTAAACAAAACATCATTACATTCAAAATGTAATGCTTTTTTTTTAAACCGATTTACTCTAAAAAAGTGCAGAAGGGCAGTTTCTTAAATAAAAATCAATATGTCACACCACAGACAGAAAAAATATTGTGTTACGTTAGTGTTCCGAGCGATATAGCCGTATTACTCACGCAATAAACTGATTTCGCTCTATGCTCAAACTAGGGGCGATATTATAAGTCAAACACATGTACTTTTATAGCCATATATATTAAGTGTCAAGGAGAAAAAAATTACTAAGTATCAAAATTGTCATCTTGGCTGCGGCCATGATTCAGATATTTCTCACCTCAGATCCCTATGGTGTATAGTCTCACTCCAGTTAGATTTTATAGTATATGTGAAATCTTTGTTATATTAACTAGAAACTCCAAAGTCAAGTTTGGTCGAACAATGCAACAACAAAAAAAATTGATTTTAGTTGATTACCCTGCCCAAACGACCCACTATTTTGTAAGATGTGCTAAGCAGTAAAAAAGGTCTTTCAAACATCTTGTAAACTAAGCCAAAGTTGGCATACCAATGTCAATACTTTTACAGTTACAGCTCAAAAATTACTACAAAATATACATTTTGGAATTTTGTAAAAAATTTAAACCAAAATTTCGTGTCCATACTTCGTGTTATTGTAGCTTATGTAATAAGGCAAATTTTCATGCATGACATCTAACTCTAAAAGTGATGGTTCCAAAGATATAGCAGATATGAAATACATCAAAAAACTTAATTTTGTAGGGGTGCAGCTTTAAATCTTTGTGTAAAATGCGCAACAATGATGATCTATGCACGTTTAAAGCAACAACAGCACGCTTCTGAATCGAAATGTCCTTGTTGTCACGAACAGACTGAGTAACGCTGTCTACGTTTTCGAACGTTCTCGAAGACCTTGGACGCCAGGATTTTGATTTTTCCAGCGTTGAACCGGTCTCTTCCAATGAGTTGAGGGCTTGGCGAATCATTTAAATGACGAACATGTCGAATACTGCAGAATTTTCTACGCGCTACAGTCGCTGAATTACCGTTTTTGTAAAACTCACGTCCACACAATGCACGGTCCGCTCCTGAGAAACGCTCCATAGCGACTAAATTCCCAAAAGCTAGGCTACCGATTGACATACCCACCGCGCCCCTCGGAATAGTTGCGTTCACGCAATCAGCAAATCAAATGTGAACTTTCTTTTGAGACACCCTGTATTTTTGATTTTACTATATAAAATTAGACCATTGATGTAATGAAGCATATCAAAGTTTCGTTACAGCCGAAGTTATGCTTCCTTACTACTCCTTTTTTTCATAAACTCTAAGTTTTTTGTAGTTCAAAAAAAGTACAAAAAAACAACAAAACAAAAAAAACAACAAAAAAATAGTAAGAAGAAGTCTTAACTGAAATGTGACAAGTTTATTTGCAGTCATGCGAAAACTGACTCACACTCACAAGTTAACTCATTTCATTTGAAATGCAACAATTTCTGACAAATGTCAACAATTCAATTTATCAAACAATCATTGAATTTCTATTTCACACACAACACATTTTCAAAATGTTGTCCTCAATGGATATGTTGATGATGTTGTTGTTGTTGTTGTTTTTGTTTTTGTCGTTTGGAGGTCATCTAGAGAGTTCAACGAGTGTCGTCTATGGTTGACAATATGTGAAATTGTCGAAATTTAGTATGCTGGTTTATCGCTTGCCACTTCGGGCATTTGAGACAAACTTTTTCCTGCTCGTACTCCCAAAAATGGAACAAGCAAAGTGGATAAAAATTCACGCAAAAATTTACGGAGTTGCGAGAATTTTGACACACAAATCGTTTTCCTTTTTTTTCTCGAGGCTTCTGGCAGTTTTCAACTCAAATCTACATTTGACTATGTGACAAATCAATGAGTGAAGTTTTTGCTGCTCGGGGATGCATCTTAGTTTTGGAAAGTGACAGTGGAATGGCAAAAATAGACGTAGTAGTAGAGAAAGTAAAAAAAAAAAAACCTAGACAATAAATAAAAGTTTTAAGTACTGAGTCAAGCGCTTTTACTCACCTAACCGAACTACCTTACTTTAAAAGCTATGAAGCATAAATATAAAAGTTCAGAAGTGACAGATCGATGTCTTGGCTAACGGAGTATTACCTGGTGCATGCAACTGGTGAGCTACTAACAGCGAAATTGTACACCTCTTCCTGTTGACATGAGTTTATTGTCTGAGATAATACGTAGCCTTCTGGATCATGCTTTGTATATTACACAAAAATTGGACAGTCTGGGAGAAAAGATGCATACTGCGGTTCGATCTCTAGTTTTGAGCGAACAGTAAACATTGAGATGGCAACCTCTTTATAGAGTAACTAAACGCACACACACACACACACACACATTGCAGTAGTATTTTAGTTTTAACCTTTTATAGCACCCAGAAGGAGCAGTGAGAGACCTAGTAAAGTATTTATTCATACTATTGATCAGCTCAATCAGACCTCTTTGTCGGTCAATTGAAGATCTGTGAATTCAGATTTCATCAAATCGTTTTAAATACTGGTGCGGAGACTTTCTGCAGCCGACTTTCGCACGATTGAAGAACTTGTGCTTAATTTTTAACTGATTGGAGATATGAAAACAGTCATTGAACAGAAATAAGAGGACTTGAACTGGAGCACTTGAACACCTGCACTGAACTTTATGTTTCAGGGAACCGAATATTGTTACAGAAGTCGGGCAAACTTTTATTATTTTATTCCAAAGAAGGCTTTGCTTCAAAAAACAAAAAAAAAAGAAACAACAAAAAATAATATTATCATTAAAAATATAGTTGAATAGTCAATTAGTTCTTGAGGAAATTTTTAAAGGGCTAATCGGGAAAATAATAAAAAAAAAACTAACTTTACCGTTATATTATATTTTTCATTGCACTAAGCTGAAACAAAGTTGGTAATTTTATCAAAATGCCGCCAAAAAAATCGAAAAAGAAAGATAAGAAGGACAAATTGACGAACGTAGACAAGACGTACTGCGAATTGACCATAACCGATTTGAACCAGAAGTTGGCGCGCCTGCGTGGTGAAATAACGTTTATGGATGAGGCGCATCATGCCACCAAAGAGAGGCTGCGTGAGCTCGAAAGCGACCGCACAGCTATCGCTGCATATTTGCACAGAACTTTGGTCGAGCGAAATCAAACCATTGAGCACTTGGAGGAGCGTCTGCTAGAGGTGTCAAAAATGCGCGATGAGGAGAAACGCATGTCGCAGGAATTGATCAAGGGTCTGGAAGTTAAGTACAAAGCCATGCATAATCAACTGACCTCCGAGATCAAGTTGCTCACAAGTAAGTTGTATTCGCTGGACGAGTATCGTGTAGAGCGCGATACATTGCTATCCAAATTTGACGATCTTGAGGCCGATCTCAAGGAAAAACAACGTATACATAAAGAGGAATTGTATAATATGGAACAGCGTGCGGTTGTGGAAAAGGATGCGCTCAAGAAGGAAGTGGAACAGCGGCTTTTAAACGTTTCCGCGGATTTTACACGCTCGAGCGAAATACGCAACGCTGGCTATACACGTCGACTCATACGTGAGAATATTGCGCTACAAAAGGAGATTGATGCGCTCGTTATGTCACAAATTAAGCTACAAAAACAATATCAAAAACAGGAACTCGGTCATCGTGAATTAAAAATACAGTATGAATCACTCGATCTCGTTAAGCATGAACTTGTACGTAACTCGGTTAACAAGGTCAAAATAATCGAGGGTTTGACCAAAAACTACGCCAAGCTGAAAGCGAAATATGTTGAGGAAGTGCGGCTGCGGCAAGCCTGCGACGCCAAACTACGGAAGGACATATGCGAAAGTGAGAAGCACAAAAGCGCTGCGGAGAAAATATCTTCGCTGTCAAAACGCATGGAGTTGCTGAGTCGACAGAAAACTCATCTGCATATGGTACATAAAAAAAATGAGGCCGAAATACTACGACTGCGTGATGTTATCGAGAAAATCCGTGACACAGTGACTGCGGTTATTCGAAGCAAGAAAAATGTCCGAAAACTTCATTCACATTGGCAGAGCACCGAATGTTATGATATCGAAACAGCGTCAAGAGCTACAGCACGGCTTGCCATGGACGATGCGATAACCAATTGCAAAACGAAGCGCGCTGATTTACTCTCGGAGCTTATGGCCATTATCGGCTCTCAAGAGCATCAACTACCGGCTACGCCGTCCTTACCCACGCTGCAGTCGGAGACTTCGTCGCTGTACGAACCAGGCAAAATGGGCTTCATGCGTCGTGATCTTATGAAAGTCTTCTATAATGAACTTCAAAACCCTGATCAGCTTACCAAGGAGTCTTCTCATCACGAGGAAAGTAGTGAGTTAGTTGAACAACGCATTGCAGATCACAGCTCCATTGTCGATGTGGAATGGGGCACGCCACTCTTTGTGTCATCGTCGCGCGCAGATGAACAAGAAATGGAAATAGTGGATGAACCAATTGAAGAACTCGACTTCTCCAGCAGCTCGGTATCAATGCAAAAATCAAGTATAGTACTGTCTGCTCCGGCACCCGTTTTATATAATGTGACTGAAGTCGTTCTGAAGAAAGTTCCTAAAGAAATGAAAAACTCTGCACTCAGTCTAACTTCAGCAACCTTCGTGGCCAATATTGATGAGGCAGAGGAGCAGCAGGAGGAGGTAGACGAAGAAGATGAATACGAGATTAATCTTTTCTATTAGATTTTTAAATTTTTATGTACTGTTTTGATCGAATAACCATTGGAATGGCAAATCAAAATTCAAATGTAAGCAGAACTCAAAATAATAAACTGACTAGTTTCTGAACTATACGACATGCTCTACAATGTGAATCGCGCTGTACAACACGACAGAGATAGATAATACTATTTTCTCTATTCTTCAAACTGAAAAGCGAAAAAATAACATAAAAGGCAGCATTTAAGCAAATTAAGAGGGCTAAAAGAGAGTGGGATAGAGCTTTGTGTGAGAGAGAGAGAGAGAGAGAGAGAGAGAGAGTCTTTGTGATTACCTGGGTTTTACCTATTTTAGACGCAACACTTTAGAAAAAAAATGTCCATTCGTTCACATCCTTCTCAAAAAAAGAAAAAAAAATCATGCCAATATGTTGTGTTTAAAAGGGTTAAAGAGCGTGTGCATGATTTGCGCTTGCCTATTTATATATAGAACTCCTTTTGTTATTTTTTATTTAAGAATACATAATCTTTATTGTATAATTAAAATTGATTACATTATATCATTATCATCGTATGCTTCGGAAAAACCTTTAGTATTATTGCGCTGTGGGCCCTGATCCTTGTCCTCTTTCTGGTCGGTGAAAGACATGTGAATATGAGGTATAACACCGCCTCCGGCAATAGTTGCTCTGACTAATTTGTCAAGCTCTTCATCGCCACGTACAGCCAACTGCAAGTGACGTGGAGTGATACGTTTCACATTGAAATCCTTCGAAGCATTTCCGGCCAATTCCAGAATCTCAGCGGTTAGATATTCCAAAATAGCAGCCGTATACACAGCAGCGGTAGCGCCAACGCGTCTATGGGATGTGGTGCCACCTTTTATGTTGCGATGTATACGACCAACCGGAAACAGCAGACCAGCGCGAGCCGAACGGGAAACTACCTTTGGCTTTGCTTTTCTAGAGTCCTTAGCAGCCTTAACACCGGACATTTTATTTGTTTACAATAATATGTTCAATATTAAACGCGAACACAAATATGTTTTACGGAATGATGCCTGTCAGTGTATCGCGTCTGTTTTTTCTCGGTTTCAGCAGTCGCACACGTCCGAACTATACCAAATTTATTTTTACGTATGCCTCAGTTAGACTTGTATGGATCTAGCCTCAAAATTTGTTACAATTTATGTGGGAGAAAATTTCTTTTAAACCGATATATTTTCTCAATTCTGTAAGGCTGACGTCGCTTTCAAAAATTGTCAAACAACAGCTTGCCTACTACATAAATTTAATTTAGTTTGTCTATCAGCTGACTACACTCGACGACAACGACGGTAATTTTTCGATAATTTTTCTATAACTTTCATTAGAGCCCATCGTGAGCATATATATTCCGCTTCATTTTTGTTAGAGCAGATCAGAAAATAGACAAAGCAAAAATTCTTCAGGTGCGAGAGATTGAAATATAGTTTCATCAAAAAAGGGAAACGAAAACGTGGTGGACTAAAATGAGGCAAAATATAGTGCAAAGACAATTGTTTTAACATGTCATGCGCAAATGGTGAATATACTCAATGCATGCACTTTTAAAATGCTTTCCTATATTGATTCTGTATATATTTTAATAAAAACATAAACAAAACTCAAGTGTCACCTAAACGACTCAACGTGAAAAATGTTGATGTAGATATATACAGCTATCCCTTTCGCATACTCTGTCGTTTTTAAAATCCCAAGTTATAAAAAATGCGATTCATTTCGATTAACTAAAATGTTTAAAATGTTTAATGTATTCATAGAATATCAAGTTATAAAAAGTAAGTCTGCGTATTTAATTTAATAATGTTTTGTATATTAAAATATGTCTTTTTACATGACTTCAAGCCTTTAGAGTTCTCTTGTTTACATTACTTAGCACTGCACAACATATTACTTTTAGTAAAACCCAGGCGGAAATCCATTTTACATTATTATTTTCAAAAACAACTCTTTCAGATACGAGTATAGCAACACAATGGCTGCTTTGTGTAGACGGCTTAGCTGCAAAACATAAAAGTTGTGTTTTCTTTTTCCTTTTTAAAGGACTACTCTAGACTACACATCACTCAACGTATACCATACTCACTTACTTTACGTGCTTTATAAACTTGTGCTAAACCAGCAACAATTTCTAAACTAAATGCGGCATTTTGATGTGAAAAATGAAAGAATATTTACTATACACAGAAAAGAAAGACTTCTCTTTCTAGGTGTATGTGTAATGGTATAAAAACTAACATAACTCCATATGAAATATATGCTTCATTTGAAGCAAACCAGACAGAATCTGCTGGCTTTGTGCTGGTATGCAACCATGAAGTTTATTCAACTTTAGGGCGGAGCTAGCTTAAAGCAAAACTAGAGTTTGTTTTAATTAAACTGCATAAATCTTTACCGCAAAAAAAAAAAAAAAAAAATTGAAAAAAAAACCCATTAAGTCAAACATTTAAGATAGATGCAAGCGGAAATTATTAAATTTAATTTATTAAAAGTTCCAGAGATTTTTTATACACATTTTCCACGCCCGCAAAATTTTCCAACTGCAATTGTAGCGCAATCATGCCTCATCAGTGGGCGTTTGTGGCATGCTGTGTGTCAAATGGGCGTTGTTGTTGTTGGGAGGGCTGAGGGCGAAATTGTGGTTGTTGTGGTTATTGCTAAGTATATAGCTACAATATACACATCGAATGCAAGCGTTTTGTAAGCGTTTTAAATCTTGCCTCTACGCTTAAGTGTTATACAATTTGATGATAAACTTGCAGGCGGTTGCAAAATGAGCGCCTCTTGGTTGGATTTTGTTTTCATATTCAGAGTCTGTCCCTTCCGACTGCATGTAAAACTATAAGCAAAAGCTTCCTTTTCAATTAACTTATAATATAGGGAAATAAATGAAATACTGTGCAGTAGTAGTAGAGTTACTGCAGCACATTGGACGAAGTAGTCATATTGAATGTAGCAAAAACCAAAAGCATATTTGAAAAGCGATTAAAGATGCTACTGCATTTTTTTATAAAATGAGATTTTGAATAAGTTCTTTAAAATTTAAAAAGAACAAAAAGAGCAAGTCTAGGGTTTCCATGTATGTAGTTTAGACGGTACATACGCAGAAAACAGCTGAGAGTACTTGAAATTGCTCATGAAAGTCCTCACCCTAGGATGCCTAGACGTTGACCCTGAAGGCGTGGACGTCAACTTCACTGCCAGTGGAACAGCCGGGGAGCACTTAACAACTTAATCACTGAAGAATAGATAATCTGTCATTTCAAAGAGCTGGAGAAAAGTGAGTGTGATCTTCATTCAGCCAAAATACTTTAGGGCCATAAATATTTTCTTGTTTTTATTGAAAACGTTAGAACGACTTTTGGTTCTCCATCTAAAAAATAAGCTAAACCCACAAGTGTTCAGCGCCGGCCCATCACGCATACTTTTAGCTGAAGCCGAACTACACGAGCTTGCAACAGAAGAAGTTTGCATTAGGAGCCTTCAACAATATTAGGATCGAATTTATATCGACCGCGCTTGGCAAAATCGGCTCACACCCTGTTTCGCTGCCGAGTGAATAACTCTAAACTCTGTTCGGCTTATAAGGAAGAAGCTCATGTGAAGCACTCCGCAGGATGAGTCCTATCCTCTCTACTGTGGAATCTGCGTCTCAACGATTTTTTGCTGAATTTCAGATTAAGTGGATGTAGGGCGACTGCCTATCAGATGACCTGGTTCTAATGGAATCTTGGCAATCTCCTGAGATGAGCACAATCGAATGGTTTTGCGGCCAACCCACAAAAGACCGAAACGCAGCTCTTCACTCTAAAGTGCAAGATTCCGAGCTTCAGATTTCCGTCACTGAGGCGCACCCTGCTCAAACTATCTAAAGAAGCCAAGTAACATGGTGTAATTCTGAACCCAAAACTCGACTCTAGGTGTAACACTAAAGAAATGATAAGAAAGTCAATAAATTCAGTATACTACAGTTGACAAGCCTATACGAACCTATAGAGCCTTGGTCTGGTGAAAAGTGGCTGATACTAAATATCAACTTCTCAATCTTCATATAATACATAGAGCTGCTTATGCGGGTCACTGCGAACCATCTATATTGCAACTGGAACCTCTACACATCTTTCTTAAGTAAACGGCTGCCAGCAGTGCAGCTAGTTTCAGGAAGCTAAATCTTCGTAAGCCGTCTGCTGGAGTCCACTATACCATCCTATACTTAGTAGTGAGCCGGCTGAGGTCACCGCAGAAGACTACTGTGTTCCAGAGCTCAAATGAGTTGACATTTTTAAAGTAAGTTTGCCGGATAGAAAAAACTGGAAGCAATAAAGTTTTAGGAGGTAGAATGAACTTTTAATCGACAACGCTGGATCGAAAATGGCTGAGGGCACAGGTGCTGGCAGCTGGCAGCAAAAACTGAAAACGCAGCTGTAGTGTGATTCAAACAGAAATCTAGGTCTGGCAATCGGCTAAACTGGTTAGAGCCCAGGAGAAAACTCAAAGAACACATCAATATAAGTCGACAGTCAAGCTGAAATTAAGACTGTGCTTTCGCACATCAGAGAAAAAAAGCAAGCTCGTTCGGAGCACTGTGGTAGTCTTAAACTAAATCCAACAGCACTCAGTTAAACTTATCTGAGTTCCTGGTCATTCTGGTTATCAGGAAACAGGTAAATTTTTTATTGTTTACCAAAGGGTAAAACGGAATCCTGTTACTAAGACTCCGCCGTCCGTTCGTCTGTCTGTCCGCATGTCCCCAGGCTCATGAACCGTGACAGTTAGACAGTTGAAATTTAAAAAAAAACAGAATAAAATAAATATTTAAGGGGGCTCTAATACAACAAACGTGATCTTTTAGCGGATATTTCGCTCTTTCTCACTCTCTCTCTCTCTCTCTCTCTCTACCTCTATCTCTATCTCTATCTCTATCTCTATCTCTATCTCTATCTCTATCTCTATCTCTATCTCTATCTCTATCTCTATCTCTATCTCTATCTCTATCTCTATCTCTATCTCTATCTCTATCTCTATCTCTATCTCTATCTCTATCTCTATCTCTATCTCTATCTCTATCTCTATCTCTATCTCTATCTCTATCTCTATCTCTATCTCTATCTCTATCTCTATCTCTATCTCTATCTCTATCTCTATCTCTATCTCTATCTCTATCTCTATCTCTATCTCTATCTCTATCTCTATCTCTCTCTCTCTCTCTCTCTCTCTCTCTCTCTCTCTCTCTCTCTCTCTCTCTCTCTCTCGCATATACCAATCAAGGTCTGTATGTGCGAGAGTGATAAATGCAATGCTGCATATTTATAGGAGCCTTCTATTTAGTGTCTACTTTTAGGCTTGAAGTAATATCAAATATTATGCGACGCTTAAACCCATGTTTATTGCATACATGCACTTTTCTTATGCTATACTAAAACCAATCTGAGTCAATTGACGAAAAATTAAACGCTGAATTTGAGAAATATGGAAAAAGTTAAAATAATAAACCGGCCAATTGCGAGTCAGACTCGCGCACGTAGGGTTCCGTACCATTATCTATAAAAAAATCATGTCTGTTGTATGGGAGCACCACTAAAATTTTTTTTTTTATAGATAATGGTACGGAACTCTTCGTGCGCGAGTCTGACTCGCACTTGGCCGGTTTATTATTTTAACTTCTCCTGTAACACTTTGTCCCACAATTGTGTACCTCTTACCTCCATGAACTAATAGGGCCCAACATTATCAACACTTTTATTTTTTGCTGGAGAATGTTCGTTATCGTTTACATGTGATTGGCAGAAGCACGTTTGCTTTATTTAAATATCAGCTGTTGCCGGTGAAATGTAATATGATAGCTTGATAATTTAAAGAGAGTTGTTCGGTGAAAAAGCTCTATGAAACTGAAAACTATTTTAAAGCTATTAAACATTTGTAAACAGTATTTAGCGCTATACACACATTAAAATCGTCGAATTCAATACGAGTATATTGTAGTAATTCAGTATAATTTCAATATCGTTTCCAACAACGTTAATTGCCAATTTTACAAAAATTGCTTTACAAAAGTTTTCGATTAAAATAATGCAACGATCCGAAAAAAATAAAAAACAATTAAATAAGTATGTGAATATTCAATTCGTATGCAGGAAATATCTGCAGATGAAACCATTTCACGAGTACCCAGTATGGATGGATGACAAAGAGTAAAAATCAACAGCTGGACAAACTACCAGCAAATTAAAAACGTTTACAAAAATTACAATATTATATATAAATATATCGTATATCGTAAATACGCTTACATATGCATTCACATTCACATGCACGAAATTAATAATTATTGCTTATTTTAATTATAATTTCACTGATAAACGTAAATTATTGAAAACGCGTAACGCCTGCCGAAACACTTAAATGATTCAATTAAAGAAACAATTTATATTGCATTTAAATTTATATATTGTATATTTTTTATATTTAACATTTTATGCATTAAAATAAATTACATTAAAATGCAAGGTGGTGGAGTAAAATACGTAAAATAAGGTGGTATGAAAAAAGAAATATTGGCGAATTTAAAAGCGAATTTTGTCCTTGCAAATTGTCAATTGAAGTTCGTCTGGAATTACGACTACGCATTAAAATTATTTTCAATATAGCAAGCAGCGAAAAAATCGGAATTATGTAAAGGAATGCTTCGCTTTTGTGGAAGAAATGTGTAATGCGCTATATTGGTTCTTAAAGATAGATTATATTAATATTTAGCGGCAGATGTATGCTTGCCAATTTCCTTCTACAACTGGTTTTCCTGTGAGCGAATGGTCGTTCTCTGAATTGTTGAAATTGAACTACTTCTTGGGCTGGGAATCTTCTGTTTCTGTTTATGAAATAATTTCTCATACACACAAATATTTGCAAAGATGCTTTCAAATATAATTTTCTCCCAAACTCATTTAAAGTTGTTTTACGCAACTAAAGCAACATAATTATAAACGACGATACCGAACTGTGTGCACTCGAATTTACTGTGATTTGCCTATACTTATTATTTTTTGTGCGCTTCATAATAAATTTTAACTTTTTCTGTTTGTTGATATTTGGCGCGCATTTCATGCCTTTGTGTAAATTTCCAAATGGTGGAATTTTTACCAATAAGGAATACTAATATAGAATATTATACACTGTCGATCATTCATGTCCATCATTAATCGTCAACCTGAATAAAGTCCTTGTTGAAATTAAAAGGATGGGAGATTTACGCCTACTACGGTAACGCCGATAAATAATGCAAGTGTGTCGCTGCTTAGGTCATCTATTGTCAGTTCTATGTAGTAGCACTTCACTTCTTGATAGATATTAATGTTCCATCCACGCCTATTCTCAGTTATTAGTGTTGAATAGCCAGACTTCCATGGATATTTCCACAGAATAAACTTCGCGCTAAAACATTGGCGTTAATTTCTTCACAGAACCTCACGTATTAAAACGTATATTTCTGCTCCATTATCATGCAAAAAAATCTACGCAACATGCGCAAAAGAGGCAATCCTTCAAAAGTACAAAGGGTATGATCACTTCTTGGATCTACTGAAATGTTTCCTATCCATTAAACGTGCTAAACACCTACTGTGCTTTTAGGCACACTGAAATTGTTAACTAATCTTCGATGCAAATCATGTGCAAATTATAGATGTCGTTAACATGTGAATGACAAAATGACGGTGGCCTCATTTAAATATCAACTGTTTCTGGTGATGGTAGTAAATATGATATAAGGTGGATAAAAAATCCGAAATTTCATTAAAAAATAAAATAGTATGGGAGAATATATAGGAAACATTTTTGAAACGATGAATTAAGTACCGTGATCAATCAATTATTAACCGTAATGTTCAACCATTAACCTACAGATTTATATAGATTGGCATCGATATTTAGTAATAGCCGATAATAATTACCTTGGAAAAGTTTAAAATGCCAGAAAGAACTACATAGCTTCTTGCTAAAACATATCATCTGAGCTTCATTGATGGTCTGAATTGATGATCTAAGGTAAAACCATCTTCAGCTGAGCTTATTCTTCGAAAATGGTTGCGCATTAAATTTGTGTAGGGTATAAAAAAATGCATTACATCTTATTATGGTTGTGTGTGTGTGTGTGTGTGTGTGTGTGTGTGTGTGTGTGTGTGTGTGTGTGTGTGTGTGTGTGTGTGTCTGTCAAGTAATTTGCATTTCAATTGAAATGTATTGGCTGACAAACGCACACACATACACATGTACTCACATGTCAATAACCAAACTACTCGTACACAAACATTCAGAGCAACAAAATTTATTCCTTTCAGGTTTGCATTTGCCATTCGCCGTTTTTTATTTCCAGTTGATCCTTTTTCCTTTTAACTTTTCACCTTTTTACCGCGCAGACATCGTCAACATTGCGTACAAAATTTATATTGCCACAAAAATTTTAACCACCAAGCGATAATTCCGTTGCAGCAGCAATAACATCGATTTTGCACGTCCCCCAATCGCTGCCACTCACTACGCCCACTCTTTGTTGATGAATTTAATTACTCAAGTGTCAGCGGCATTTCGATGTAGCAATGTGAATGGGCGTGCACAATTAATTAACAAAAAAAAAAAAAAATGAAAAATAAAGTGTTGAAAAATGTGCAAATATGTGTACGAGAGGGTTAATAAAAGATGATATATAATAGTAACTCCAGCAGTTGACAGAATCGACTCATTGCTAGAAAAGGTTTTATTCAATTACTTTCCATTTATTATTTTTTAAATATAAATATTAAGCTGACCTTTCTCTACTGAAAACCAAATGCAAAGTCGTCGGTCAAGCATAAGTGCAGCATTTTGCACCGAGTTTGGGAAAAGCAGAATTAAGTGACAAAAACTTCAAAGCATAACGGGAAAAGCCTTATGTTGCTTTGGTGTAAGATTTCGATTAGAGAGAGTGTCGTTTGATTCCTTGTTGGTTCTTGATTTTTTTCACCTTTATTCTCTGGTTTACTTCTGTGGTAGCGCCTTGAATGCGCGCAAATCAGGAAAAAGAAGTGTGCGAGTGTGATTTCTTGTACAAGTTCATGTACGTGTGTATTTTGTTATGGACTTAGTAACATTTTAAACCCATTTTCAAAAGTGATCTAAGAGTATAGCCGAAATAGAGACACATAGAAAAGCGTTTCCCTATTAATATATATGAATGGCCTTTAAGAAGACTACCTAAAAAAGTGGGCCTGACACGCCTATCAATATATATGTGTAGCTGCAGTCCATAAGAAGTCATCATATTGAATTTCAAGTTGATATTGACTGTAATAAAAAAGTTTTTCTTACAAAAACCGAAAAGTGCACGAAGTGTTTGTACGGTGGCTACCCAGAAAAGGGGCGAGGCATGGTCATTGTGCATAACATAATGTTTAGCTTAGGAGCATAAGACGGCTTCTTTCCCGATTTCACTGAGGGACTAGTTTCTATTCAAACAGACAAATAGACAGAGGAACAGACAGACGGACGGAGAAGACTAGTTTAATCCCCTCGTCGATCTTATCAAAAATATTTAAACTATGTGTGGTCTGTCTATTTTAATCCGTTAGAGACTTCGTGACGAAATTAGAATATTTTTCACACTACGTATGAAGAGTATACTGTGATGAAACCAATTTCTCTTTTTAAGCACATCCGAATGGATCATGTGTCCATCTAAATTCCGTTTCATAGAAATAATATGTGGGGGGTAGTCGCATAAAATAATCAATGATGATTAAGTTTTAATATTTTAAAAGTACTTTATTTGTACAACAATTATTTTTCGTCTTTTTTGCTTGAGCTGTTGTTAGAGAGATGTGTGGTTGAGGTAACGCTTAGTCGCGATCTTGTTCGGCTGACCGACAAACATGTGCAATGTTAAACGATGGCGATGCGCCCTCTAACGTGCAATAGATGGCACTACTTTCTTCCACCAGGAAGCGCCATCTATTGGCCGTTGTAGCGCACATCAACGTCATATATTTAAATTGTATTATACTAGAGCGGGTTGCGCGGAATATCCAGCCCGCTTTAATACTCGTATAATTACAGCATTCTTACTTGTTTTATTTAAAACTTATAATAACGAACTGTTGTTACTCCCCTCGTAAGCTGTAGTCTTTCTGCTGCTGTTGCAGCCCATCAGACTAACGATTGATGGTGCTGCAATTGCCACACGTTTATCCTCTTGCATCTTTGGCTGATCAGACAGACAGACAGACGGATGGACGCAAAGTCAACTCTGCCAGTGCATTAAAAACGCACATTCTTTTTTTTATATATATATATATATTTTTTTTTTATAATTAAACACATTGACTGCGCATTAATGCATTTACACAGTTCCCCTGTGTATCCTGCATGTCCTGTGTGTCGTTTGTGTAAACCGTTCTTATAGGCATGTTTGGTCTGCTAATTGGTCTACTTTTGTACAGAAGTGCTTTCATATGCAGACTGTTTGGCTCCTGCTTCTGGCTGCCACTCCTGGCAGCCTGCTTAATACCCTTAATGAGCTACAGATGCATTCTACGTGGATTGCACACCTATTATATATGGATTTTTTTTGTTTTTATGTGGTCAATTAAGAGTTCAGCTTAATCAAATGAGAACAGATAAGCAACATTGCCAAAAAGACTACTTAGTATAATGTTTGGTTTATCTTAAAATCTTAAATGAACTGCATTAAATCAAATATTTAACATCGAAGATTTGCTATTATTAATACCAAAATAATTTTATATTGCACAATACTAATAGAACTTTAGGGATGTCATGACATACATTTTAATCAAATCAGTTTCATAATCCCCTATGAAAGATAAGTTTTTAGACTATTTAATTTTTAAACTTGAACAAAACTTCACTTAGCTGGTGATAGAAATTTGCTCAGTATTTGCAGTCCTTTGCTTAGCAGTAACAGCTTTATATATTAAAGAACGGTTCCATTTCCAGTCATACCATATTATGTATGCCATTGAATACACCTATTTCTGGGAATTTGGCACCATTGACCCTGCATTTTCAACATCACTGTTTAAGCCTGCACCATATCCCGTAACTTGGCCATGAGTGCTTCGAACTTTTGATCCAAAGAATATGATTGACCACGAGCTCTGTTGTGTTTCTTGCCGACGTTCCTGTGCATAATGTCATTGTTGTGGCTGTGCACCTCTAACAGTGTCTGCGTGAGAGAAATGCAGATTTGTACTTTTGGCAATTGGGTATGTTGGTCTAGGAGCAAAGTTTGCGCAATCGGATGTCACGAAAGTGGAAACCGGCCTTGATTTTGGTTTAGAGGAAGCACGCTTGGAGTTCATTTCCTGATATACTACACACCCTCTATAATTAGCGGTATTGGCCTCTGTACAAAGAGCACACTTAGCTGACTGTGCGATGGATATTTGAGAACAACTGTAGTGGCGTGACTATCACCGCCATTATTACACCGAAACTGATTTCGGCAATAACGTTTTGTGTGACCATATTTCTGAAATCAGCGGCGCTGTAACAGGTCGTAAATTCGGCGTGATCAGCTCACCAGATCATAAAGTGGTAATGTTATGTTTTTGCTCTAGATCTACGAAGAACATGTTCAGCGACGACCCCTTAGCACGACTTTTTGGATTGTCTTCATTTCTTATTTTGTGACCCTGGCGCAAGAGGTGTTGCTTTATGGTATGGTGGTGTAACTCTTTAATAACCATCTTATAAAACCGCTCTTCTTTAAGTGGGTAAGTGTGAAAATTAATTTGTTTTCTTTTAAATCCGTTTAACTATTGCTCTGAAAGATTCACTGATCAGCGCCAAGCGGTTCCTCATTTTCAGAAAGCATAATATCATCATTATTATGTTGGCAGTCGACTAAATTGCTTGCTCGAAATTAAACTCAGAAGTGAACCAACTTCTTTATGACTTCTGGGTATTCTTTGCGACCCAGGTAAAGTTCGCTTGAGCTTGTGCGCGGGAACAGTGACCTTCTGTCAGATAATTTCTTCGGAATCAGAAGAATCTTCTACGTCATCGGCGGCTACTTTTTGATTATTAATCGGCATTTTTAAGTGTGCGCGAAATTTTGTAATAAAAATAGAATGTTGATTGGCCAAAAAAACATATATTCTCGATCAATATGTCCGCTGTCCGTCAGTCTAAACATCAAGATCTTCGAGATTACAAATGACGGAAAAATCAAATGTCGATATTTTGACTCTCCTATTCTCTCTTCGTCTAAAGTTTATTAAATTAACGTGCCAAACCTACTATAAGTATATATTTCGAAACAAATGAAAAACTTAACATCAACACTACGTATTGACAGCAAAATTGGTGGAGTGGGTGTTCACTACGCTAGTACTTTACGTCTTCTTTTGTTGTTTACACAAAACTAATATACAATTTTGTCCTATGACTACAGAGTATATAAAAAGAAGTATGCTTGTCAAAATAGCGCCATCCATTTTATTAGAAACGTCAAACTTAAACACAACAAAGCCAAAACACTACAATCTCAACAACGAAATACAAAAGCAATGCAGCAAAATTGTATTTATAAAGCAAGCAGCAACTACATACTTAAACTTTTCAATGAAATACTATTTCACAAAATGTCAGACTTTTGAAATTTCTTGCAGTTGCTGTCGCGCTTTTGTTAGAGACTGCGTCTCAAATATTTATGGCAACCGCGCAGCAAAAAGGACTTTTTAGAAAATTTTCATAATAAATACAAAATGGAGCAAGCGAAGACGCCATCCATGGCCAAACACCTGCAAGTGGCGACCAACCAAATAAACACCAACTCAGCCCCTAGTTATGTACACACTGTTCTTTGTCAGACTGTTGCATTATTGGCGCATGAAAGAAGAACTTCACACAAAGCTGACTGTAATGCAAGTGACATTGTTTCTAAAGTTTCCGCCATCTTCTCTCTCTTTGTTTTTTGGAGAACATTATCAAAAAACAAAATATGAATGCAACTAAATGCAACAAAAGTCTGACAGATTTATATTGTAGCTCATTGCTTTGCATGAAGAAGAAAAGTTCGTTCAGTTCAGTTCAGTGGAGAAAAACTGTTCATATAACTATTGTATGAAAATTGCGTTTTGCATTGTTCATGAAACCTTTCACACTACGAATTTTCATTTAGAGTTGACAAAAAAAAAAAAAAAACAAAAAACTGCTAATTAGCACATCAAGGGAACAAAAAAACCAAAAAAAAAAAAAATGGAAAAACTCTCTGCTGAGATATGTAGAACTAGTTGCAGAAATAGTGACTGGCACAACAAAAGCAAATGCGCATAAAGCAACAGAGCTATCGCACATATGTGTACGTCGTGTGATATCTCCCACTCACATTTTTTGTGTCGCAGTGACTGTCTTTGTTTATACAACGAGTTCTATTCAAATATAGACTAGAACGAGCAAAAAATATTCTGTTGTGGGATTTATATTTGCGGAACTGTGTGTGCTGAGAGTTTTTATAGCTTTATTCTCCATTTTGGTTTTTTTTTTTTAAATAGAGTTCATTATTTGTGGCGTATTTACCTTAAGGTATGCGGCAATTTGCCAAGTTGAACTAGAAATTTAGTAAGCAAGTGAGAAGTAAATGAAGAAGAGAGGTAAGTGAATTGGTCAACGCTGTAAACACATCTTCGAACGGGATGGTGTATTATCACCGTACCCTGTCGTTTAATCTTAGTAAGTGACGGATTCGGAAATCGGTACAGGGAACATTATTTATTTTTCTAGTTGAATAATTGTTTCCTTGAGACCATATTTCCAAATATGTTTTCATTGATCTACATCACAAAGAGATCATGCGCTGATACATTCATACAATTAGACATCTTGACACAATTGATAACTTCCATATAAATCTCTCACATCACTAGTTATCAGTATTTACTTCTGGCCATGGTTGCCATCAAATCAACTAGAAATCAAGTTTAGGTTATGTTTTGACCAAAATTGTGCTCGGCCTACTTGGATGTTTAGTAAAATGTCAAAATTAATTCAGAAACAAGATAAAATATTTGAAAACATAAAACGAAGTAAGCTGCTTATTTTTATTCAACCAAAAAATGTTACAAGTCAAATCAGCTCACAGATTTTTCATTAGTTTCAAAGTTGAGTTCAACAGAACAACATAAAAATAAAATAAATAAAAATTCTCCGTGTGCATTTGAAAAAATAAAATAAATAAATTCGTAAAAAATGGATGATAAAATTGTAAGGATAATAAAAAAAAAAAATTTTTTTTAATAAAAAATATTTTTGGTTCTTCTTGCAGAGCGATATTGAGTATGACACCTGTGGTGGGCCCGCATGTAGTCGCAAGAAGAGGTCCAGTAGGCGTAAGACGAGGAGCTGCCCAAGTAAGAAGAGGAGAAGCTGTCGCCGGAAGAATCAGTCATGCAGAAGGAAGAAATGCTCTAAGCCGGGACCGGTGACAAACAATGCTTTTTTAAATTTTGTGCGCTTTTATAGGAAGCACCATTGCGGCCTCAAACCCAGGGACTTGATCTTAAAGGCCGCGCGTAGATGGTGCCGCATGAGCGAAGCAAAAAAGATGCGTTACAGGCGAATGGTAAGATCTTTAATATGATTGATGGGTGCATCATGCAAACCAACTTCATATGAACTACTTATTTCTCCTCACCTAGGCCTGTAAAGTGACGAAGAGCTGTCGTCATAAACGCCGGAGTTACTGCCAAATGTAAAAGGCGGAACTATTCGGTAGACGGAAGCTGCACTCTGAGAACGGACTCACAGGTATGTGCCGCACGGTTCTGCCGCGTGATGTCTATAAGAGCATGTGGAGTTGTGGTTCCCCCACGATACCTGCAGTTCAATAACGGTGGAAGTGCAACCGTTTACCAGCGACAACTTGACCGCGGCGTTGAAATAGCATGTGTGTGACAAATTAGTTCCGGCGAGTGATGCTTCCGATGAATGGCGTCTATAAGACTATAAACGGTGGAGCCGTTTCCCTTAACAGCAACGACAAAAATATATGGCGCCGAAAACGGAGCGGCGGATCCTGGCGGCAGAAATTCCTTTGACAGTAAAATATTATCTCCGGCGGGTGATGATTCTGATGTGTGACTTAAGCGTTTCCCTTAGTAGCAACGGCGCAGAGAATGGACTGGCGGCGTCAATCCCTTTACTAGCGATAACCCTTCTACGGCACATAAGAACGGTAACGAATCCCTTTAGCAGCGACAATCCTTATATGGCTTAGAAATGACAGGTGTGGATGGTATGCTTCTGATGTATGGCGTTCATAAAAGTACGACGTTGGTAACGCATTTTTAGCGTGAATTCCTTTACAAGTAACAACCCATCTCCGGCGTATAAAAGACAGTTGTGAAACGTATTCTTCTGCTGCGTGTAGACTCCTTTACCAAGTGAATTGTACTGACATTTGACAGCTGACACCAGAGTTCTCCCGAAGCGCGAAGCTTTTCCTCCCCACCTGTCTAATAGAATTACAGAATATGGCTTCCTACAAAATATTAACCACGAGACCAAAATCATTCGGATCATTCATTAGTTACTGTTATTAAAAATGTTTTTATTTAATTTTGTTTACAAGATTTTAGTTCAAATTTTTAAATTATGTTTTGAAATATATCAAAATTCTAAATTACTACGATTTGTCTTAACTGTCACTCTTTTTAAAATGTTGGCATGAGAAATGTCAGAAAAAATTGAAATCCTCCATAAAATATAAACCTATGCGACGTCGACTTCTTCAACTTACTTATTTAGCATGCTTAAGCTGGAAGATAATGGTTTTCTCAAATATGAAGAGCCTCCTGCATGGATCATAACCACAAGTGCAATATGATATGTTGAACTGTTTTCGTTTCCAATTTTTTTTCCAATGAGAACGAAGAAGAGTTGCTGTCAAAAACCGAAAATTTAACGACGCTGTGGAAGCTTCGTTTCAGGTTTGATCACTGCAAAACGCCTTAAATATAATATTACTTCGGTTTTCTTTTTCGGGTAACAGTGGCCATCAATGTGAATAGTAAGAAAATAAAACAACCAAAGTCTTGTTGGCCAACAACGTAAATGGTTTAAAAATACACAACAACTAAATCGTTGTTGGCCAACAATGTAAACAGTGAAAAAGTAAACGATGTTAAAAGATCAATTTGGCATTGTTTACGCACTTTTAACAATGTACATTGTTGTTTCTACTCATCTTTTTCTTTCGATGTATACACATATGTCAACCTGTAATATCCAGCTGAGCAACATTTTCGCTACTTTATTGATTTTCAACTGCATGCCCCTACAAATTGTTCTATAAATTGTTCTATAAATTATTCTCTTTAAATTTCGAATGAGGTCTGCAAAAATAATTTAAATAAATAAAATCCGCATTTCTATTAAGTATTTAACTCATTCATTATAATTTCCTGTATTCACTTAAAGTGCACAGCAAACATGTTCATTAATTCTGTATATATTCTCTAAAATAAAATCGCATAACTCGAATACAATTATTTGCATAGCAAAATTGAACCAACATACAAACTCGTATAATAATATTCTATGTTTGCAAAATTATTCAAACGAAATAAAGGAGTAAAAATTTTAATTATTTCTACGTGCTGCGACACTTGAGGCGAATTCAGAAAACTCGACAAACAATGCGTTAAATTTTTGTATCAACAAGAATGTTGATGAGAGTTAACTAAGAAAATTTGCACAATTTGCTGCAGTTTCAAGAATGCGTTTCCACTGGCGCAACAAAACGCAACATTTATCAGCAGCACGTTACTGCGTGACAAGAAGTCACAGTTTCAATTTACAGAAAAAAAGCCAGTCACAGCTGCTGTTATTTTATGTGCTTGTTTAGTTAAAAAAAAAAAGTATCGGTTTAATGAATATTATCTAGGGTGACCAGATAATATTGTTAGCATATTATTTTCATGCAAAATTCAAAGAAAATATTGCCAATATTAAAAAAAAAACAGCTTGGCGCGAAGCAACAAAAAGCTTTTAATAAATACGATTACTTCATGGTGAATAATTGGTTTAGCGGATAATTGTTCTCTCGGAAATATATCAAAAACGCTCTAATACTATAGATTGCGAAAGCGTGTCAGTAGAACTTTTCCGATTAGTTCGTAGTAAGCATGTAAGTATACGAAAGATAATTTGGTCCACGGCTTGCGTGTATATTACGTCACGATAATAGGTTACTAGCGTGACACCGCCAATTATTCAAATGGATCTTATTTTCTTAGTGGATTTGGCTACTCGGCGCGCAATCTACATAACAGTGATCAGCATGGTCAGGATAGATTTGGTCTGTGCCACATTGACTCTATGGTCCTCAAAATATACTAATATTTACCTAATTTCATCAAAGTATTTTGTGTATTGCTTGCCGTTGTCAACCGAGCATAGTCTTGTTCGAGTGATTCAATGAAATCTTGCTGTTTCGTCCTTAAAAGACTTCTACAACTCTGCTTGACAAATTATATATTTGTTGCAATTATTAGTGCGTCTCTGGCTGTGGCTAGTACTCGGTCTTTTCTCATGGAAGGTTCGACCTCCAGACACAACGGCACAATTGCTAACAAAGAATTTAGAAATTCTAACACAATTGATCAAACAAACAACCATTGTCCCCGTACCTAAAATAAGCATGTCGTTTTAATTCAGTGTTTCTCGAAGATATGGCTAGAACATTACATGATCGAATCGAAAACGAATTTCTGCCCACTCTATAACTATAAAAGAAATTGTGAACTGCAGTGAACTGAAGAAGAAATAACTTGCGTGCAATTTCTCAAATATTTTTGGGCGTAAAATGCTTTGACAATCTTGACTCACACAACGAAACAAAAAGTTTACATTAAATACAAACGCACACTCACTATATTGCAACACACAACGCATGCTATGCTACATAATAGGTATAATAATAGCAGGCGATAGCACGCAAGCAATCAGCAACACGTCTGCCTGCTGCAATACCTAATGATTTCTGTAGTCCTCGGTAATGCAGGAACGAACATTTTATCAGCGTGAAAGAAAGGAAATTGTGTATTTTATTTTGTATGCGCTTCGCTATTATTTTGGTGACTGTCTTTCTATTTGTAATTGTTGTTGGAATTGGACGGCAGTGCCAATAACAGCAAACGAATAAACGCAAAAATATGCAACATTATGCCTAGATTAGTACACCATACTATGGAATATATGGCAATATTTTCTTACTTTCCAGCAAAACATAATTTTCCGTGAAATTTATATGGACACAGAAGTTGTGTTCTCGTTTTTGGTCCGAAGAATCTTGTCACCGTAATGGTATCAAGTCATCTTTGACAGCAGAAAACTCGATCGTTATATTTTATTATTTTACGCTCATATGCCAGCACTACAATACACGATTACTTCTTTGGCTATTCCCTTGTACCACATATATCGCGTTTATACGAATGGGTTTTTTATGAAAACTCTTCATGATAAGTAAAAAATGTACGTTTTTCATGAAGTGTTGATTATTACTAAAACCCTTCATGAATTTCTCTAATTTTAATTCATCATATTCTCTCGTCGTTGCCAGCTTGTAATTTTTATATTGTGAAATGAGTAAAGTAACATACTTTACTGGCATCAAATTTTAATTCGAGGAGGCTTTCTTTCGTACATTTTGAGTTTGTCCTATTGCTGATATGTGTTGCCACATCGCTTTATATATCTGGTTGAGGTGGCAGCTTTCAGCGCATTTGATGTTATAGTAAATAACGCTTTAACAGATATTTTTATATATCTTGGAACTAGTCATTTGATAAAGTGATGCTTATAAAAGAGATAACAGAGGAATTATTGAAGAGTACATTAGCTCGATTTAACGATTTAACTAACAGTCGATCAGCTCTCATCTGCTGAATCCCCAAATTTTACTCTGTGGCAACACTGTTGCGCAAGAACTTACTGCGTATGTTAACTGCACACAGTGGAAATGTGCTTTAGCTAGTATTGTAAAACAAAGAATTAGTACAATATAAATACTTTCTTTTCTTTAATTTTTGTAATTTATCTTAGTTATTTTGTTGCATTACTCGACTTGATACAGTTTACATTTACAATAGAATAATTTGCAAGTATGCATTTTTTACTTGTTGCAAAACCAAGTGCTGCGTAAACAAAGCCAGTGCAATAAAAAGGGACTCAATGGAAAAAATGTTAAAAAATTAAATAAAAAATTGTGCATGACAAAGCGGAAAAGTTGTTTTTTTTTTGTTTTCTTTTTTTCTTTTTTTTTTTGTTTGTTGTTTTTATTATAAACATAATTCATGTTAAAAATCGATTTTCACTTGTTGTCCATGCTGCATTTTATGAGTTTATTGTTAACGCTTCCTTTGGCCATAAATATTTGCAAAGCGCTTATTGAGAGTGCCCGATGAATGGTTGGCATGGATAGATCGGTGGGTGTGGTGGTTCTTGAATTGCATGGTAGTAGCTAAATTGGCAATAGTTTGTAGTAGTACTATACATCATATATATATATATATATATATATATATATATATATATATATATATATATATATATATATATATATATATATATATATATATATATATATATATATATATATATATATATATATATATGTATATATTGTAGTAGGTAGTTATGGTATTCGTTATTTTCTTGCTCTTGTTTCGTGTAACGTTAGTAAACAAACATTTAACTTCCGTTTGAGTTGTTGCTCTTCACTTCTTGGTTTTGTACCATAAAACCAAACTTGGTGTAAGTAGTTGTTGTTCTAGTATAATCGAAAGAAAAGTTGCCGCTTTGTTGTTTCAGGAAACTTAAGTGCTGCGAGAGTTGAAAGCGCTTATACAGAAACGTAAATATAGTTTTTGTGTAATTTTTTTTACTAAAAATGATATAAGATATTTCAAAATCTTCTCCATAATGCTCCATAAACATATGACACTTCCAGAATCAAGATAAATCTAACAATATCTTACATTATCAAAATCCAACAAGCTATTGAGTGCAAAGTCTCATCGTCTTAGCTACTTCAGCTAACAGGCACCCAACTCATCAATTTGCTGAATCACAGGCAGTTGGCAGATTTCGTTGTATTTCGTCGCAAGGACAAAACAAAATTTCTTTTTCTTTTCTAGTTTTAAAGTGACTGCCTGCTGCAATATTGCGGGATAATGATTTTTGTAGTCCTCCGTAATGCAGGGACGAACTGCAATTGGATTAAAATGTACATTTACAGCACAGAGATGTGTGCATAAAAATGAAATCAGTTGCGTAACATTCAACACACTCGAGAGATTTATCTGCCAAATTCATGCAACCATTTAAATTTTATTTGTCTCCTATATCACATTTGCAGTGCTTTGTTCTATGCTGCACACACTTTGAAATGTTTTTGTTCGTTTTTTTTTTTTTTTTTTTTGACAACTTATATCACTGTAGGAAAAATGCATATCAAAGTCTTTCATTCGTACAAATCTTGAGCTGCATTTGAGTTTGTGCAGTTGAGTTTGAGTGTACTATAACTGCTACGACTACTGTCTATATGAATTATGTAGGAATCTGTAGACACAGAACCAGATTGCCGAAATTTGCATATACACCTGGGTGACTGTAACTGTCTCTTTCTCTGTCAGATACACATGCAATTTATATGTCTGTCCGTCTGTTTGTCCATCCGTCTCACTCTCTACATGTGCCTTGGAACATGTGCATAAGCCTAAGTGCCATTAGGCAGTCGCTGCCTGTTGAAATAGAGTGCGTTAGTATAACAATACAATAAGTATCTGCATGCAGCACCAAGTAGCTATGTATCTATAAAATGTATATATACATACACGTATATGCATCTGTGCAGCTGCTCGTGTGTAAGTAAAGTAGCATAGTGTGCTGTGCTATTGCTGGTTTTGTCAAGCTATGCTTTTTTGCAAGTACTTGTACCATTTGTAATGCATATTTAAAACAGTCTAGTTGCTGTTTGGTACCAAAAATCGAATAGATAGTTTTTGTGGAACTTAAGCCTTAAAATGTGTAGATGTTGTTAAATGCGCTTGGACACATTTCTGTGTGCATGTTGAAGCGCATTGAAGTGTGACTGACAGCAAAAGATTTATTTCAGTTGGAACAGACTAAAATGGGAAGATTTGTTAATATATAGTATTAAACATTGATTAAGTTTACTCCATGTCTTTTATCAGCTCTTTAATACTAGAATTAGATCTAACTTGTCATTACATCAACCTGAGTATTATTCAGTATAAAAATTCAAATGCAAATAAATAGATGCCTATTACGAGGGCTTGAACTGAAACTATTCTGACTGACTCGCTTGCTGACATCGAAAGAGACACAAACGAGAGCATGCATGCCATACTATGGATAATGACAAGCGCCATCTGCTAGTGTTAGGTAAATCTATTTCGTTCTTATTACATGGCAGCACGTTTCCATACTACGGAGGTTGTTAACACTATAGCGAACACAAAGAGAAGAAAGAAACTGAGATCGAGCCGGCGTTTTGACTTTGTAAACTGTCATTTAAAATTTGAAAGCAATTATAGTTCGCAACTAGTTTAAAGATATAGTTTTCAACACTTCATTAGCATTTGTTGAAGTAAAGTATAACAATGTTGCAGTCTTTTAAGTCTTTAAGTCTGAATTAATATTGATTTGAGCAAACAATTTGTGCAGTCACCGAAAAATAAAATAATTTTAAGCCTTACACAAATTACTTAAAAATTTAAAATTCAAGCATTGAATGCCAGATCGAGACTTTTCGTCAAATTTTAATATTAATTAGAGCACAACTATTCACTTTGCTTTTATTATGCTATATAAATATACAAACAGAAATTGTAGATATGTAAATTTTGTTAAATTTCTCTCATAAACATTATCCTTTTGCAATATTGTAGCGAGACAATTGAATTATGTATAAGCAGCAACAACAATGAAAACATAAACAATCTATAAGTATCTACAACAAAAATTATGCATATGTCATGCATACAAGATATTCATGCATAATTTTGGAAAATTTTGGAGCTATTTTCATGTAAATTACTAGTTATTTTAATTTATAACTACAGCCATGTCGGACGTTGAAATTACAATTAGAGCAACTGCATTGAAAAATGCGTTCCCACGAGTTGCTAGCTCTCCTCTATAAATGTATCTAGATACATAAATATATATACTCGTAGTTAGTACTTAGAACAATAATAACAATTTAGACAAAATTTTATAACTTAATTTAGTGCATGCAATCAAGCGGTTGAAATAAATAAATAAATATAAAAGGGTGCTTTTTCTTGGTAGGTGTAGAATGTTGAATTGAATTGAAATACTAAGATTATTTAAGTTCAAATTGTAAATTGGTTTTGTTAGAAAGGTAATTTTATGTCATTAGTGTACAAATATGATTGATCGACATGTAATACTTTTCTGGAAGTCCAATTTTCTAACACTTTTTGCTTAGCGTATATGTGATTCATGGTTAATCGAATTAGTCACACGGATGAACGCTTATGTTGACCGTTAAGTGAACGTCGCGCACGATAACATTGCCGAACGAAAACACGATTTACGAAATAAATTTGCACAATTCGTAAGCGTTTTTCTGGCATTGAACAATTCATGCTGAAATGGCAAACCAAACAGAGAAGAAAATGACAGCGCTGAAAACTTTTTGACAATTTAAACCCTATCAGAAAATGGATACACTAAAAAGAAACACCCTATATGTTTGAATGAATGACTAAATGCTTGCAAATAGATATATTCTATGTACGAGTAGATAAGAGTTAGAAACGCCAAGAGCATCTAGATACATACTATACATTATATCTCGATAGATCTTCTGCGGGTGTAGTGTACAAAGGGGCTAAAAGATACTGTATCTCAAAACTTGCCACGTATGCAAATTGCGTATTCACTTTCATGCACGTATGACGTGCAACATTCACAAACTTTTGAAGCATTTTGCTGACATTTGTTGTTTCCGCATTTTGCGGCATTTGCAGTCATGACCAACCGAGAATTCAAAAGGATGTCAACATTTTTGTTATTGTACCGAGCATTAATTGATTTAGAATTTGTCAAACTGAATTATGTTGAACTGACAATTTAAAGCAGTTTGTCATACAGTACATACATATGTAGATAGGCATTTTTAAATTTTTTTTTCCAACGAAACATACACACATGTGGCTATGAATAAACTTCAATGGTCGCAATTAGTATATAGAGCATATTTATTTTTTTGAAATGAGACAGAGAAAAAGTTGAATAAATTTAATTATACTGAAGAAATATTTTGACAATGTATCTCAGAAGTGACACAAAATTTGTTTGTACTGGAAACACTGCATAACTAAGTTTAAACCTCTTTCAAATGTTTGCTGTCGGCCATTGAGCAAACGAACGAGCGTGCGACTTTTTCAAACCAACTGACTTTTTAGTCAGACCCTCGCCTAGCTTGTTCTGTTCAATCATCTCTTTCTGACAAGACGATTTTCAACTAATATCAAATGAATTTGAACCAAACAGTGATCTGCTATACTGGATGTATGGATGTACAATATAATCTGCTTGTTAACATGCCGACGCATGCGAAAATCTTCTAGAAATGTTAGCATGGCGTATTTTTTTCCAAGTCATTTAGTTAGTCACTGCGTTGTCGAAGTCAGTTTGGCTTGAAATGACTGAGTAAATGCATAATTAAATTGAATATTTTGAAGACATACGAAATCGGACACTGATCAATTTTGAGTCTTAAACAGAGTTCGATTGAAACCGGTTTCAATCAGTCAGCAGCTTTAGTTTTTACTCTGCAATTAGGATCAAGCATATCTCCGACGATTTGCCGTTATTATTCTTATGTCTGGCTATGTTTCTTTAGGACTGCTTATCTTAAAACTAGTTAAGCTAATCAACAACCGAAGTCAGAGTCCACTCAAATCTAACTATCAAAGTCGAGTTCCACTCATCTCTAACTACGTGAGCTAATAAACAATCGAAGTCTGGAGCCGCCCATCTTATACCTAGTTGAGCTAATAAACAAACAAAGTCAGAAGTCACTCAGTTGCGGTGTTATGGCTTCTTTGTACTTTTCCTCGCTTATAGGGTTGCTGCACACAGACAGCGGAGTTGAGCTTACCCGCTTCAAAGATATTAATGTTCCACAAACAGAGAGCGTATTTTAAGCAAAGAGCTTGTATCGGTCTTGGTATCACTTCAACAGATCTTGGTATAACTGCAACATAGCTTGGTAGCACCAACTGGTGCAACCTGGAAGCACTGTCATGTGATACCACTGCCTTGACAGACAAATCGCACAATTATTCTTTAAAACAGTGTATAATCTTATATATTTGTGTAGTAATAAGTAATAAATACAATAACAAACTAAAACTGGGGATACCCCAAAAAGTGGGCGGTACACTCCCACTAGTATATGTGTATGAAACGATGTAGTTGATGTGTAAGATGCCGCCATATCAAATTTCAAGTTGATATTGAGGTTTTCCATAGAAATGCATAAAAGTCCACTGTGGGTTTGTATGGGGGTTACCCCAACAAGTGGTCGGGCGACGCCCATTAGTCTGTTAAGCGGCTGTCTATAAAATAACACCATTTCGCATTTCAACCAAATATTTACTTTAATAAAGAAGTTTTCATACAAAAACTCAAAAGTGGGAAGTAGGTTTGTATGGGGGTAACCCTAAAAAGTGGGCGGGCCACAACCTTTAGTCTATTTATATAAAGCGGCTGACCATAAACAGGCACCACATTGCATTTCAACCTAATATTGACTTAAATAAAGAAGTTTTCATAAAAAAAGTCAAAAGTGGGCGGTGAGTTTGTATGGGGGCTACCCCAATAAGTGGGCGTGGTGGCTCAATCTTGACACTCTACTAAACTGGAATAAAAACAAGTACACGTGCAAAATTTCAACTGGATAGCATAAAAATTAGTCCCCAAAAAATGCGCAACAACACACAGACGGATAGACGGACAGACAGACAGACAGACACTATGTGTGAATGGTATAAAAAGGCAACACATTGTTTTTCTGAGAGAGAGAAGCAGCAAATAGATATAAAAACCTATATGTGTGAGAGAGAAGCATGCGTAAATAAACAAGCGTTCTTGTTTACGAATGGAAATGTCAATTAAGCTATTCTCAACTAAGCACGCGGTGTGTGGATTCTAAATGCTTTCTGTGTGTTTGGATTTTCAACGCTGATCAACTCAATTAAGCTAAGCGTAAATCCACTGTCTGTGTGCGGCGGCCCTTATTACTTTTTTCTTTTTTCCGTTAATAATATTTTACTTCCGATGCGAGCCTACCAATTAAATTAAATGAACTAATTAACTACTGCATTTACTTTTTTTTTGTTTTACTTAAATGTTCCTAGCTCATTTTATATTTCCTTTCTGGCTTTTACTAATAATTAAATATTAAACTTAAGTTAAATATAATTATGCTAAATTTGACCTACGTCCGCTGGTGCGTTGTCACAACTCTCGGTTGAAAGTGTGAAGTTTTGGTAACATACCAGCTTTGCATATTTCGCTTCGTTTTCAAATCAAACAATCAAGATGGATATGCAGAAAATAGCGAAATCTATAACATTTTCTGTAACAGAAACGGAATTCAATCCAAAACTAAACCCTTCACTCATTCCAAACTAAGTCAACTGTTGTTTATCGCGGTATCTGAAGCTGCTGCTTTAGTAGCAACTGAAGTAAATAAATAAACAACTAGTTACATATAATAAATCAATGATTTTTAACTGCATTATTTTACAACCATCGAAATGACACATTGTACAATTGACTTATCATTTGACTTTTGTGGTTGCTATTGTAAAGAAGATGCTTGCTTATTTGTTCGTTTTGGTTTTGAACCAACGCAATTTTAACTCGAACTCTGTCTATTTCGACAGTTTATTTGTCAGAGTAAATCCGGCACAAAACTGCAATAACAGAATCTACAGATACAGATACAAATGTATTGAGTACCGCAGGGATTTGTGGCGCTCGCAACGTTATACTATACAGTGTACTAGAAGTATTTGCGACGGGGGCGAAGGATGCATAGGACAATGGCAAATTCCACGCAATCGGCTTATGGTGACATTGCTGCGGTTTGATGCCACAGCTTCACATAGTTTGACAGTCAAACCAATAAACCGAACAATGGATGCTATTTATAAGTGAATGAGTATATTGAATGTGTATAAAAAAATGTAGTAGCAAAAGCAGCAATTGATTGGAACATGCAGACAACATAAACATGGCAGCAAGTTAAGCAGGAAGGAGTTAGATAGATAATGAAGATATTCAAATGTAATGAATGCTAAACACAAAGTAGAAACAAGAAAAATGCTAGTTATATGAAAGTATGTAGTCCAAAATTGCCTATTCTGCTGACGCAGAGTCCACACTCGAAAATTTTTTGGAGACTGTCCCAACGACGCCAAAACAGCTATCTTGAGACTCAGCTTAGCACAAGCCATGCTTCCATCGTACATTAAGCTAACTGTCTGTAATGTTCATTGTTGCCACTGCTCCACGAAGTTCACATGATTCCAGACCACCAGTTCGGGTTCGGAACAGCAATTCCATCGAGTTGTAAAGCAGATACTTAACACCTTAGAATATCGTCAGTTTTCTTTCGCTGCTTTTCTGGATATTCGGCAAGATGTGTGGCATCCTGGAATTTTGCACCATACCTTTTTTTGAATTATGGTCCACCTTCACAACAGAGCTTTTTACGTCCGCTGCGAGGGAGAAGAGTCTTACATGAAAATCTGTTCAACCTGGAATAACATGGGGCAGCATGTTATGCTCTGTCTTATAAACGCTACTTACTGCCGATATCCCGTTAACAAGTGCCAATGGGCTAATGATAGTTCCGTACTTTGGTGACTTCGCGCTCTTGGCAGCGGATGGTTATCCGGTCGCTGCGTCGAGACTTCTTTAGGGCCAGTTTCACCTACTTGGAACTTGGTTAATTAGATAGTTGAAGTGAACGAAAAAAACCCTCAAACGGAACACACCAGCTGTCTACAGTTTTCGCAGCGGTGATGTCATCGCCATGAGTATAACCTCAAAATATCTTAGTCTAACACACTTTAGACACTCAATAGTGTAACTTCATCAAAATGAACTGGCTACTGAACTTAAGATCGTAGCTGAATATGAGCAATAAGCTCTAATTCAAAAGACAAACAGCTTCCAACTCTAATGTGTACATAATGCATCGTCATGCGTTGGTGCACCATACAATGTCAGATACACAGTTATCCATCGTGACTTACTGATCCCAATAGTCAAGGTGGAAAATTTAATGTGCTGCCCGCATCTAGAATCTCATGACAACCCATATGTGGTGAATCTGCTAGACAACAGCCTACACATGAAGTGACTTAAACGTTGCCACCATTGAATCTCCGCTTCAGAAGCCCAAAATATGGTATGTCATTGTGATTTTTTTTATTATATCCGACCATGGAGGGCCAAGGGTACTCTAGATGTGTGCAAATATATGTGACAGGCAAACCCATTAAAGTATATACTCGTATATATTTTTGATCAGCTTAAAGAAACAAATCGATATGGCCGCATGTCTGTCTGTCCGTCTGTGCCACATCTGTGTGAATCAACACTAGTCCTTAAAGCTATCGATCTAAAATCGGATATGGAGACTTCCTATGTTCGCAGGCTGAATAAATCGCACAATGACCATAAAACAACCACTTTAAGGCGTAGTGGTTCGATAAGTATTGTTCGATAAGTATTGAAGTTTCCGTTCTACTACATTTCGAAGTCTTCACTAAAGGAAAATCACCATCATGATTTACAGCATGATTTACATCCAGCGAGACGAACGAACTTCATTGCTATTGCAAAATATTGGAACTTTTTGACTACCAGCTTTTCATTCCAGTAGTAGTCGTCCAAGCTGCGAATTGTCTGAGTGACTTGATAAGAAGAAGACATACAAGGCTTTTGGCTGAAGTAGCAAATTTGTCATTGAATCTATAGTAGAACTGACGTACATAATAGCTTCGTGGTTATTTCATAAGTAGATATAGCATCTTCTAATGAATGTTCTATTCTAACCACTTTTGTTAGGTGACAGTGTTGTCGATTTTTTGAGCAAAAATTTAAGGTTTCTTTGCACTTTTGTTATAAATGACAACTCAACCAAAGAAAAAAAAAAACTTACAAAATATAATATATTAATTCGGAACAATATTCATATTGCTATAAAATGCAAATGTGTTATCTATTATTATGCATATTTGCTTCATTTATCTCATTTATTTAAATTTTTTCTTGTGAAAATAATTATATACGAAATATCATTTATTATGTTTAATTATACTTTTGTTAAATGGCAAACATTTAAAACCATTTAATTAAAATCCATAACTAAGCACAATTAGCACATTTTGCCTTTGTATCCGAGTATACAAGTATGTATTTATACCGAACTATTATGTATTTTATATAATGCGATTCCAATGGCAAAATGTATCTAAACAATACATAATTCACACTTTGGTACAATTGTTACAACAATACAAATATGAAACAAGAAAAAATTTTAACTTCGGTGCAACCGAAGTTTTAATACCATTCACACAAAAAAATACCAACAAGTTAAGGGTGGGTGGAAACTCTGTTAGTTGCCAGCCCTAAAAGTGGACATGCCTCTTGACAATTAAGTACAGCGTCCGTTCATAAAAAACCACCATATTGAATTTTCAATTGAATTTGCCTTTAATCATAAAGTTAAACGTGTAAAATTATAAGAATGGGAGTAGTAGGCTACCCCTTAAAGAACGAGCAGATCCATTTGTATATATGTGAATAGACCGTTCATTATAAGCTAGCTTATCAAGCTTGAAGTTGATATTGACTGCAATTGAAACGTATTTCACACAAAAGTCTAAGGTGGGCTACTTCAAAAAGTGGGCATGGCGTGCCAATACTCCATTTGACTGCAATAAAAGAATTCTATGTGCTGATTTACAACTGAATATCATAAATTGTTACCCAAAAAATTAACAACAGCATCCAGACGGTCGGACAGACAGACAGATAGACAGACAGACCGACAGACAGACGGACTTAGCTAGATCGACTCGTTTCACCGAATTGATAAAGTATGTAGGTATATATTTAAGATACATCCTTTAATGTGTTACAAACTTTCAGACAAACTGTTAATACCACTACACACTATGTGTGAATGGTAAAATAATTCTATAAAAAGAGTATTTGGCAAAAATTAAACAATTTTTAATTAGTATTATAAATACAAAGTAGCGCAAATATTTGAACGAGTTAGTATGATATTAGTATTATTTATTTTTTTTTTCAAATTTACAATTATATTTTAAACAATTAAAATAATTTTTTTGTTCTATTATATGAATTAAATACATGTATTTCATTTCTTTCCATGTGCGATTTTTCAATTGAATTTAGTTGTTTAATTTAGTTATTAATTTAATTTTGTTTTTTGTATGAATTTATTTTGATGTTTCAAATTATTTATTTAATATTTTCGTGTGATGAGTTAATAAATTGGCTGGCAAATCGAGAGTGTATGAATTGGCGAACTATACTTTTACAATTAATCACAGATTACATCAGCTACTTTCAAGCGAACGCAAATACATTAATTAAATATATTACGGTTATGTATATTACTAATACGTTTCATAATGTTTACCTTAACTGTGAATGACTCTAATTGCGTAGCCTAAGAGTTATGACTCGTGTGAATCATTCGACATTCATTGCAAATTCGCACGACACATTCTCACTCCAATCATTCATACAATTTTCCAATAGAATGAGTATAAATAGTTACTACAACACACACATTATAATTGCATTGAATGAGACAAACTAATCATTCCGAGATATAAGACTCTAAGGGAATATCTACCGGCTAACATTCTTAGTAACACCAGTAAATGTCGCCGAGCATATAAAAAATCTTGTCTATACTTTTCTCCATAAGTATCAATATGCAGTACATTCTCAATATTCTCGAAGAATGTTGCCATTCACAACGGATGAATTAAATGTTCTTCGTGAAATGACCAATTTGTTACACTATTTTACTTTAAAACGATAAAAAAAATTTAAAACAGTTTAGAGTAATTTTTGGGCATGATGAACAAGACACTAATACAAAGTTTCTTTCATTTGGCTCCTTCACCTAAACAACGGAATCTTTGTGTTTTTGTGTTGTATGATTTTACTAACAACAGGTTCCACTGTGAAAGGCAAGCATAACGAAAAGAAACTGTATGTCGCTAGACAGAAAATGGTAAATTATCTATCGAACTTTCTCTAAAAACGACTGAGTTAAAGCTGATGAACGAGTTTAACGAATTTCATAAATTTTTATCATTTGAGCAAATATGATCTACAAGCTTCTTGAAAATGCGCCTCTTGATGTGGAAGCATTACTTTAAAAACTATTGTGTGTTCTCAGGAAAATTCATCTCCCAAAACGTTCCATGCAGTTTCTACAATGTACTTAACTATTATTTTTGGCATTTATAATTATTAACTCATTAAGACTTACAAATGAACATACAGACGGTGACTTGCGTTTCCAACTTGTTGGCTGCACCAAGTCGTTGTCAACGAATTCCATAATCATTTCTTCAATTCAATTCCAGATCGAAGTCGTGAAACTGCATTTGCGCTTACCGATTTTGCGCTCTCATTGCCAATAATTAAACAGGTTTTCCACATTTTGTACTATTTGATAAAAAGCAGATATCGAAACAAACCAAAACAGCTGTTATATTTTAAGCCTACGTCATTTTGCCACTCACATGTTAACGACAACGAACATTTGCTAATGGTAAGCTAAAACCTTATTAATGTTGGTCTCAATGGAAACGTGCCAAACCATATTATTTTGATTTAATTACGCTTTGTATCAATTTGAGTATTGTTTACCTTGGTCACCAGGCTTGAAATTGTTGAATTCTATGACGTTTGCCATTTTTCAATGTTGAAAACTTTTAATTCAAAATACCTTACCTTTGCTACCTCTGCATGGCTCTGTGTATTGTGTATTGTGTTTTTTGTTTTTTTTTTTTTTTTGCAACTTGCAGATTATTAAGAATTTCAATAAGTTTCTCACATATTGTACTTACATAAATTTTCAAGCTTCAAAAGTAGCTACAAGGGTCAGTAATTTTATAAACATCAAAATTGCAACGTTTTCTATGAAGTCAAATTGCAACTTGACTGCAAAGAATCAAGCGCAACACGTCGCAGTATAGTTAATGTAAAGTATACTTGAAGCATGTTGCTTTAGATGTAGTGAAAGGGCACCCAAGGGTAAAATTTTTCCAGCTTACCTAAGTAATTTCAATTTACACCGTTTGCCGCTTACGATGCCGCTGTTAATGAAAGACTTGTGATGATGAGAACGAAGTCGACGACTTTGCTACTTCAGCTGTCTGCATACATAACAAAAAAGAATGTCGATGCAGAAGGATGTCGTTTCAGCTGCCAACTGAAAAAAAAAAGGAAAAAAAGTATTTAGCTACTTGTACTGAGTAAATGTCAACAGTGAAGCTGTATCTAGGTATGAGTATGTATAAAGGAGCTGCTTCCAATTGACGCGCCAGAAAGAACTATTTTATGTATGCAAGAAATACTTAATATAAATAGACTGCATAATGTGTTGCATGCTCACCTTACACAGCCCTCAAACGAGTCGAGTCGAGTTGAGTTTTTATAATAAAATTTCTTGAGTAAAAGTGAAAGATCTGTATGCAAAATATTGCACTACAGCACTCAAGTGTATGTGTGTGTGTGAGTGTGCGCGTATAGCGTAAAATAATAAATTGAAATAAAATAATTAAAAATTCTTTTTGATGTTAGAAAAGCGTGCAGTGTAGAATTATGTTTCAAGGATCTTTCATAATTATCGAAGAGGAAGACATTTACCTGCCAAGTATTTTTAGATATCACCTTGAAGCATCGATTATATCGATACTTATCAGGAATGAGCATCGATCCAAGAAGTACTCACTTATTGCTGAAAAGTATCGATACTTACTGACTAAATAACTGACTCAGCGCATCTCTATCTGTTATAAATAATATAAAACTATATTCAATGTACTTATGGTTATTTTAATTTAAATGTTTATAATTCCCTATTCCGGCATTTCACGGACGAGTAATTTTAGATATTGAATTAGAGTGTAGAAATGTTCGATACTTATCGGGAAAGAGTATCGATTCCACAAGTATTCACTTATAGTCGAGAATCGATACTTACCGAGTAGATACTTATACCTTCGTATCCCTTCCTGGAGTAACTATAATAAAAACGTCTTCAATTTACATATGACACACTGATGGTAAACGTGCAAGAACTGTATGTCTTTTCAGTGTTCTATGTTTCACTTTTCTGTTCGTATGATTCTTTAAGCCACAATGCCTCTTTATTAAGTAGAAAAAGATATAACTAGGGTGCCAAGAAAAAAGCAAAACGTCCTCTTTGCAAGCACTCACACCCTGCATCCATTTCGCTTAACTGAATATGATATAAAACGAATAGCTAGTACTACTGCATTTCATCTTCAATTTAAAAACAAAATGCGCCCTAACGAGCAAAAAATGCTCATTCGCGTTGGTTGTGTTCATCTCTCTTTATATTTTATGGTAATTTTGTGCAATAAATATTTGAAATGTTTGTCATCAATTTTCTTAACTCATATTTCAGCTCTTTCCACAACGACTTCTAGCATTTTGATTGGTGCAGCAGGCTAAAAGCACAAGGATTCAGGCTTTATCTGGCATACTTACTTAGCATACTCACTGCAGTACTTTAACAGCAATTAATATGCATATCCTTGAAGTCTACGAATGTTTAAGTTGAAATCCTTAAATTCAATTTGGCGCCAAGTAGTCACTGCACTATATTGATACTTTTGTAAACAGCTGTTTCAATTAGCGGATGCGACAGACGACGGCATATTGGAATTACGAGGGCATTTTGATAAGTCAGTAAGTTTTTGAATTCACCGCGTAGTAACTGTAAATGCAACACTACGGTCTGATTTTCAGCAATCTGCAATCTGCAATCTGCCATTGAAAGCAGATATGAAAGGCAGACAGACGAACAGAAATGTGAAGGTTGGCGCATCGATCCGAGCAAAGAAAACCAATGTTACATCTACAGATTGGTCACTGAAATACTGTTAACCATTGTCAAACACTACTCCAAAATTATCTCACAATTACGTAAAGTCTAATTCCGACCTGCTTTATGTTCGTCTGTCTGCCTTTTATGTCTGCTTTCAATAGCTGTCAAGCACATACTTAACGATGCAGATTGTACTGCATTGACTATCCTCGAATCAATCGAAATACGAAAAGTAAAAATTCCCTGACTTATCAAATTACGCTCGTATCTGTTCGGTTAGATGGTGCAACTATTAAACAGTCTGTTCTCACATTGGGTGAAACTTTAATTTGTGTGTTGTATCTACAAGTATCTAACTCCAATGGAGGTCAAATGCTATTGCACTCTTGCACAATTCTACAAATAAATAAATGTTTAGACAGTCGCAGCATTAAAACACTCGTTGCATCTCTTTCTCTGTATTTGCCGCTTATGCCATTCCGCTCACAACAACTGAGATACATATGAAACAATTAAATTTACGCAAATAACCACAATTAATCTTCTAATTAGAGCGCTAACCAGAGTGTTGAGTGCTTTTATGTACCTACATACATATATGTATTTGTATGCAGAATTATTTGCCTTAGTACGTCTGCACTTGTTTGCGTAGCTTTGTATCTGTATCTGTGCACTTCGACCATATATGTACGTATGTATCTATGAGTTTTTGATTTGCTTTAGCTATTAGTTCGGGGAATACTTTGCTTGCTCTTAAATGCTTATAGGTTTATGTCTATATTTGACTTTTATGCGAGTTTAATTGTTTTCGCAAACTCTATAAATACTTGTATGTTTCAATGTATTTATGTGCAGTTATGCTTTGCAGTAACTTATTAATTAGTGAATTCATTAATACTTTAGCATGACACAAACATGTGTTGTCGTTTGTGTTTTGTGGGCGTATATCGTGGTAATTTATTAGATTGAAACGTTGCTTTAATGCGACATTAATTGCTAAGATACGACAAATATTACTAATTTGGATTGCTACAAATATCTTTTATCTATTATAGTGCATCTTTCGATCTTTCCAGTAGTAATGTTTCCAAATTCGAGTTATGTAGCTCTAGAAAAATATCAGAAAAAAACCAGTCTTGACACTTGTAACGAAATAAGTTGAAGTTATTGTGCGTAAATAGCGTACAAAATTGTCACTCACACAACAAACAAACAAAAAAAAAAAAAAAAAAAAACTCACGCGCTTCATTCGAAAAACATAAATACAAAAACACATCTATTTTGTTACTCTCTCGCTCATATTTAGTAGTACCATCATCAGAGTATAAACAGTTAAAGATCGCCCAAAGAAGAAGTGATTTCACCCAAGCGTTGAAAGCAATTCTTGATCTAACACCGCTGTATCTAGAAGTATAATGTAAAACGAAGGAAACACTATTGAGACTACTAGTTGATGGAAAAAAGCTAACAAAGAATTTTTTTTTGCTCTACCTGGACGAAGGATTCATTACTAATGATCATGTCAACGGACGAAACGATCAAGTGGAATATACACGAACGAAACTCACGATTAAACGGACCGACAAGACATCTTGTTAGTAGTATCCTATTTATTAAAGCCACTTACCATCAAGCGGTATACGGACCCATGTAGGCCCCAGAACACAACATTTGGAATCATTGGCAGAAATCTTTCAGGTAGAAATATGCTACTTTACAAAGCTATAAGCTTACTAGGCAAACTCGATGAACGGAACAGAGCACCAGAGCCATTCTATGATATTGGGACCCACTATACTCACTATTAATTCGCTAGGAAAAGAATAAGGTGAAGAAAAAACACTGAACCATTAGCCAAGGATTGAGACAGGCGAAGATACAATTGGCAGGTTACAGCCACAGCAAGTCAAAAATCATGCTCCAACTAGTTAGGAACGAACTACGAATACTAAAAGGACTGCTAACAGTCCAAAGTCGATTTAAGAAGCATATATGTCTAATGCAATGGCGGATCTAGGATTAGTGTCCAACTAGTTAGTTAGGTGGCTCTACAACCGTCTATCGGTCAAGGCCGCACGTAGGAAAGGGCACCATTCGGTGTAGTTTAGTGCGCGCCGGCGCCAGTCGCTGGCAATCCCAGCTTCTTCAGGTCATCATAGACCTGATCTTGCCATCTTAAGCTCGGACGTCCTCTCTGACGCCGTCCACCAATCAAGTTCAGGTTTCCGTCGTAAACCTTTAGTGCTAGGGCTTCGGGGTTCATCCGGATGAGGTGACCAGCCCAGTGCAGCCGCTGGAATTTAATGCGCTGGACTATGTCAACCTCATCATACAGCTAATGGTTCATACGGGTCCCAAACTCGATGCCAACTCTAAGGGTACCAAAAATCCTACAAAGAATCTTTCTCTCGAACACTTCTAAAGACGCTGTATCCGTTGATGTCACTGCCCCATGCTTGTGCGCCATACAGCAGGACCGGGATTAACAGTGTCTTATAGATTTTTATCTTCATAGTTCGAGAGGGGGCTCTACTTTTAATTTGCTTGCTGAGCACAAAGTAGCAGCGATTAGCAAGCGTAATTCTTCGTCTGATCTCTCTGCTAACATTGTTGTCGCTAGTAATTTCTGTTCCCAGATAGACGAACATTGAAATTGAAATTCTCCATACTCACAGACCGTCCAAGATGCGCTAATGGTCTGCGAGTGAACACCAAGTACTTCGTCTTGTCCTCGTTCACCGCTAGGCCCATGAGACGTGACTGTTTTGCAATCTCCGAGTACGCCCTGCTTACTCGCCGTTCGTTGATGCCTACGATATCTATGTCATCAGCATATGCGAGTAGCATCACTTCCTTATGGAAGATCGTGCCCGATCGTTCTACATATGGGCATTGGCGTAGAATGTACTCCATCAGGAGATTAAAAAAGTCGCACGATAAAGCATCACCCCGTCTGAAACCTCTCTTGGTATCAAAGGGTTCGGAGAGGTTATTTCCTACTCTGACGACGCTTTGGGTGTGTGATAGCGTCATCATGCAAAGCCGAACGATCTTTGCTGGGATAACAAGTTCAAATAGGGCGTTGAAGAACTTCGTTCTTATCGACGTGTCGAAAGCGGCCTTATAATCGACAAATAGGTGGTGTGTGTCTTTATTGTAGATAGACAACACACTCAGAATAATAAAATATATAAATTTGAACTTTCACAATTGCTTAAAAACTCAATATGCAGAGTGAGAAAGAAACAATGTATTCTCTTGAGCCTTCCAAGCTCTGACGTTGACCCTTTCTACACCAATCCGCAATCCTTTCAAATCAAATTCTATTTTCTTTTCTCTGCAGCAATGCTCTCAAATTCTAAGAAATGCTACACAAAAAATTCAATTACGACACCTTTGTCAACTAATTATATGTCAAGGCTCAACACTTTAGCCATCTAATTGAAACTTTCAGTACTCCGTCAGCCGGTGACAAAGGCTTGATTTATTATTCTTATTTGTGCTCGATTTTCGTCCGTTTTACTGATTTTCATTTTTGGTTTATTTTTTTTTGCTTCTTTTTTTTTATTCAACAGTTTAGTCTGCGCATTTTCAAATAATTATCAGGTTGAGCGCATTCTAGTACAAGTGACACCTTTTCTTGCTTCAATATACAAATTTCTTCTTTTTGTATTTTTTTATTTTTTTTTTTCGTCAAGCCTTTTCTTGTGTTTCGTTATACTTGTCGTTGTCGTTGTCCTTGTTGTCATCATCGTTGTCGTTGTCGTTGTCGTTGTCGTCGTCTGTGATTTGCAATTAAAAGAAAAATAACTTGGTATTTAAATTAAGCGCAAATTTGCTCCAATGATTTTCTTCTGCGATTTCTTCATTCTTAGAATTTTTAATTAGAAATAAAAAAAAGGTCAAATGTACAAAATTGAAAGCACAAATTAAATTTCTCATTGTTGACATTGGAAGTCGCATTTTCCACGAAAGCAATTCAGTTTGCTGGTATTGGATTTCAATTTCATTTGGATTATTTCTTCTCTGGATTTATTTCTTCTCTAGTTTTTCCTCCTTTTATTCGATTTGGATTTGGATTTGTTAATTAATTGCCACTACTGCTGTTGATTGATTTCGTTTAAAGTTCTTGGAGCATGAAATGCTAAAAGATATCTACAAGTGGTTTGTCAAATTTTTGATTATTTTGCCTTATATAACCATTCTTGTATAGCTTCATGAGACAATTCGATGTGCCAGACTGTCAGTGTGTTCAGCTATCCGATAGGATTTTTCTACTCGTTTGCTTAGTTTTGACACTTCCACATTTCCGTTTGACTTAACAGCGCCCCGAAGCAGATAATGATCTTTGGATCATTAGAATAGTATATCATAAATTATTTCGACTGAATAAAATTAGTTTGATAAAGCTTACAGACTAGCCAGAATTCACTTAGTTATCAATACATAACTGGGCCTGTACAGTGAGTCTTTACTGCTGCTGTTGGGAAAAGTGTTGAAATCCACACAATCAAGCAACGAAATGCTTGCGCAAAGACCAAGTTGCAATGAGAAGAAATTAGAGTAAACGAGCGGCATGATTGAGTATAGCCTTTCGCATATCGCTCTCCTTCGCTCATATTTCAAAAATGTGTATGTAGAGTTTGATGGTTTGTGCTCTAGTATGTACATGTATAAGTGGCGCAGTTACTCATGTAGATACAAATGAGCATTTGCTAAATGTATGTTTTTGTGCAATGGTCTAATAAAAACAAGAGTACAAGTTTTCGTATTCATCGACATTCAGACTGAAAAACTATTACAGCTTGATTGACTACTCTTTTCGAACCATTTCAGTATAATTTATGTCAAAATTGAATTGTTTTGAAACTCAATTAACCGCTTATTTGATGCTCAATTAATTGAGCACCATCAAAAGTCGGCGCAATACGGACATGTGTCTCTCTCTCTCTCTCTCTCTCTCTCTCTCTCTCTTCATCCATCCGTACGTGCATCTGATCGATTGTAATAATGCCAATATCTCTGTGACGAGAAGAAATTTAGCTTTCAGATTTTTATATTTTGATCATAATTTGACAGCCATAGTCCACAGGCTGCTTACACACACACATACAAACCGACACGAATCAAGTAAAAAGAAACCAGTGTACTGGGTACGCTTTGCTTGAAGCAACCTGAAAGCATTTTTAAGTATTCCTTATATCTATCTCTATTTAAGAGAGTAGGAAGATAGGTTGGCGATTTTCAAAAACAAAGTACAAAGGTGATATCACCATTTTATCTGGCAATCAATAATTTGGTAGTAGTAGTTATTAGACGAGTACAAGCCACAGCGATACTCTCTCTTTGATGACTTCTAATCGAATGAAGTCAAGAAAAATGTCTTTATTCTTAGAAGATAGGAACTTTATTCTTCGAACTTTTTAATCATTTCCTTACACAAATCGACGCGAGCCTTCTTTTGAGCGATTGATAAATTATGGGGTATCCAACGAGAGCAAATTTTTTTTACAGGTAAGTGTTCATGCAAAATCGAATGTGTTGATGTGGAACTAATGTGCAAGGATGCCTCTATCTCACGATATGTCACATGACGATCTTGCATTATCAGTTCACGCACTGCATCGATGTTTTAGGGCACAACAACCGATTTTGGACGACCTTCACGGAATTCGTCGGCGACCGAACTACGACCACGATTGAATTCACTATACCACTGAATTCACTATATACTGTGGTTTTTGATGGTGCTTTATCGCCATACAAAGAACTGTGTTCATTCACACATTTTTGTTGCGATAATCCACGTCCAAAGTTGTGAAAAATAAACCAACGAATTCCTGCTCTTGAAATTTCCATTTTTTGCCCAAATTGCATTTCTTAACTCACTGTAAAGAAAAAAAAAATAGTAATTGTACATCAAAACTTTGTGAGTACGTTTATGCTAAAAAATGTCAAACTTTATTATGGTGTTGCCAGATTTTAGCTTTTGACATTAATGTTGCCAGTTCCCGAAATATAAATAGCAGCCCATACCAATGTATTCTGTTTTTGTGTATCGCCAAACGATCTTCGTACTCGCTTGTAACTATGTTCTTCTCGTTAGAAATAAGTAACAGTTCGGAGAGAATGCGTGTGCTCTGCGGTATGCAACGGTATGCGGTATGCAACGACGAAGAAAGTTTTTCAAGTCGTTCAAGAGCCGTTAGCGTATCGATGAGCGACTTATACGCATATTCTCTCTTCGAATAAATTGTATAAGCTTAATTGAAAGTGTGGTTAGTTTTCACATTATTTAAACTAGAGCCGCCAAATTTGCAATGACCTACGGCAATCCTTATAAAATGTTCCACATAGGTCCAGATCGGACCACTATAAGACCATATGAACTTAAGGTTCAAATTATGTCGCTAAGTCAAGGGCACACGACTGGAGATTTCTTATTAATGAGCCGGTAGCACCTAAGCAGTATACACATTGCAAATTTCCAGTGCTATGATTAAACCAACTTCAATATAGGAAAATGTTAAACAAATTAGTAGTACAATGCATTAAGTACGTCTATTGCAAAAATCATTTCTCGCACCTCCATGTGCTCACCATCAAAACACTTTCAACCGTCACACCGCACCGACTCTCAACACAATTATCGAACTAAGCTAAGCTAAACTAAACTAAACTGAATGTTGAAGCACCTATTGTGCCAGCTATAAAATTTAATTTATTTGTCTCTAATAATTTCCCATGGCAACTGTTTGTATGCTATGTAAACTGAAATGCTATTTACGACCATAAGTTTTGCATTGTTATTCTATTGTATGGGTATATTGTGAGAACAAATAAACGAACGAACGAGCGAACGAGCCAACGCATAATACTTCAAATTACTGCCATAGTATCAAGTAAGCTGTAGTCAGCCACCTACTGTCATCTTGTGTTCTGTTCAAGAAGTCGGTTGGCCAGCCACGCCCACAATGCAATGTCTATGCCAGACTCCAATACGTATATATACATATTTTGAATGGCTATGAGTGCTCGTAAAGTTCGGACACTTAAGCGCAATTGTTGGTCATAAAATTGTGTAAGTCAGTTTTCAAGCCAGTACATTCGAGTATTGCGAGTAGTATAACCATGAGTGTTTATCGAGCGCACTGTTTCTTGGTTGCCAATGAGCCACTGAGTTTGGTGGGTGTGTCATGTCTTACTACGTTTGCTTATTTGTTGTTTGTTCGTTTGTTTGTTCATTTGTTTGTTTGTTTGTTTGTTTGTGAATCGACACAAGAAGCCATCGAAGTTTACCTACAAGTGGCAATAAACAATTAAATTGTTTTGCTATGAATTGAAACTAAATATGCTTAATAATGCTGTATTGCAACTTAAGTTAGTGACTCGGTTAATTGTTGCTAAGTGATGAACGCTAAGGATTTGTATGACTAGAAATTGTTGTATGTGTTTTGTAGATAAAACATCGTAGAATAGTATGTACAGCACTGCATGCATTAAGATTAACGAAACAATATGTAGTTTGCAAGTTTTTAGTCGTTTAGAGCACATTTTAAGAGTCATTTATAGTTAATTAAATTTAATGCCAAAATATATTTATTAAAAAATTCATATAAAAACCTTTCAGATATGAACTTTAGCTGGCTCAATGTTAGTTTCGCATTGAGAAATATTTGATGTATACAATATACTATCAATGGTATAGAGAGAACAACAACCTTTTGTTTCACAAAAACGCCCCGTAGACAATTGTTTCAAGTTTAGCTACAAGCTCTCATCAGTCCGCTAACAGCGACATTTCAAATATTGCTATTTATATCATGCTGCTCAGGAAAAACGTTCGGAGACCACAGCTAGTACAATTTCTAGCTGAGCTCGGCATTTTAGTCGAGTGCATTTGATCAGACTTCTCGCAGAGTTATCTCTAGACCATGGGAAACGAGTTTTTAAATTTCAATATATGGTCCGATGGAATCGTTTTTATTCTAAAAATGTATTCTACTTTTACTCCAGCATACTCAGTTATTATTACTGCTTCATCGTAATTTTTAGAAAAGCTTTGACTTACATAATTGCTCCATTGCAAAATTTAGGTGGTAGATAATATGGGAGATCAGAAGGATTCAAACTATATATATGTTTTAGATGTCAACTCTCTGATGAGGAGGTAACAACAGTACATAATTCTGATATAAATATAACTTATTCTCCTTTGTAAGAACATCATTGCGAAGATACCAGCGAATTTGCCACCTCTTAATTTTACCTTCTTTTTGTCTGGAGTGAAAGTTTCTGGACGTATGGCCACAAATATGATGTCTTTAAGTATGCTCTTACTTTTTTTTACCAGTGTTCCTTTACGTTTAAGAGGTAATTCTTGTTGAAAATCTCCAAATTAGGCAGTTATTCCGCCCATAAAACTATCGTCACCCATTATGTGCTTCAATGTGCGGTTAAGATGCGCCAGTGCACCTTTATGAAACACTGTACATTCATTCCAAGTAATTAGTTTAGGCTGTCCCTTTAGAAGAGGTCAAACATAGACTATTATGATCCTTAGTATAGCCAATGACGGATTTTGTTCAGGAGCCTTTAAAGTTCTGTACAATTCTTGGAAGTTTGACGAACGCCAATAGCCTGTTAGCAGTCTTCTGGCCGCCTCTTCCATTGACCATCTTCTAAGTATCTCTTTTAAAGTGCCGTACATGATTGTGCTGAGAGTCGATGCATATTTTCCCGTCATAATTATGCAGCAGCATTTGTAGTTACCTTGTGAGCATTATTGCGAAATTACTTAAGATCCATAATAGGGGTAACAGTACTTCGCCGTGGTGAGTGGGTGCATTTGCCTCCTTCGTCATAGTTTTGGTTCCCCATTCGGCTTGGAATCTTCAGCAGGTTGTGTATCCGAGAGCATATTGTCTTATGAGGTGCTGTTGACACATTATTAAATGCGCCTGAGATGCCTAGGAATGCTCACACAGTATATTTTTTGTATACAGTGCTTTCTCAATGATAGCTGCCAGGGAATGTTGCGCTTTTTCCACGGATTTTGTTCGATAGGCATGTTGGTTAGGTACCATGGTTAGGTTCGCTTATATGGACATTCAGAATTTTTTCATTCCCCTTAGGTTTCACTTCATTATAATTACGTTGTATTTTTTTTTTTTTTTAACATTTGTTATTCAATTTTTTAAAATCGACGAAATACTTATTTTATTATTTGTTATGTAAAGCGAACAAAGCGAGCTCGTAAACAACGTATGAAAAAGTAAACTGTCTCCCATATAACGTTTGACCCAGTTTAGTTAGATAAAAGAAACTACTGTCCTGAATTTAGCCTTCTAGCATTAGCAGTTTCGGCAGTGCGTTTATGAATCCGACAGTCGGACAAAGAGTTTTATATACTCGTATATACTAAATATGTTTTATTTAAATGTAAATGGTTTCATATTTATACAGATAACACATGATGTGAATAGTAATATAATTTTGACGCGGAGTTTGCAATAACGAGATGAATTGAACTAGTTATGTCCGTATGTCTGTCTGTCTGTCTGTCTGTCTGTCTATCTGCTGTCTTGCTAGTTTAATAAGAGGCCCAAATTTTTGGATTTGGAATGAAATACTTTTTTATTAGAGTCAATATCAACTGAAAATACACTGCTGCGGTACGTCTATTGGACGCAGACTACACATCATAGTTAATTTGCGTATCTTACTTACCTTTAGAAGTAGTCCCCTTAAAGACTAATCGTCCCCTTAAAGACTAATCGTCCCCTTTGAGATTTTTATGAATAAAATTGTATGATTTTTCGAGCTAACTACCTTATAAATGAAAAGCAGCCCAAAAAGAAGATCACTATCAGTGTAGCATTAAAAATCTAGATTGTAAATTGTTAGATGCTTGTGTAGAGTATTGCAGCTTCGGTTCTAACAAAGTTAATGTTTTCTCATGCTATTAAGTCGGCAAGTTTTGTCCTTCATTTGACAATATAGTACCTATATACATATATTCAATTTAAAGCCAAAGTCATTTATAATAATTTGCATAATGAATTGATTAGCAAAAATATTTATATTTTATACCAAACAACAAATATAAACTGCAACAAGGCCAATAAAAACAACAAAAACGAAAACAACAACAACAACAACAACTACAAAACAGTAGCAAATATAACAAAAATAACAACAGCAAGGACAACATAATCAAAATCAAAATCAACAACAGCAACAAAAACACTAAAATATTTAAATAGCTTAACTAAACATACAAAATATCTATACAATGCGTAGATACATTTGTATCTATAAGTATATGTATCTATATTCTACAGGCAGTAGATAGCCAAATAAATGCGAACATACGCCATCGAAAATAAAGCATGAAAAATTTGACAATATTACGTAAAACTTTAACACTGTGAACGGTTGTTCACGCCAGTGTTGTGAGGCCAACTCAGTGCGGCTGTAGCACGAACATATTCTACGCATAATAACGTAGTTTTTACTGATAAATCCAATCGTAATGTAGTACTAATTGAAAAGGTCCTGAAACGTACATACAGTAAATGTTAAAATATACAAAATCGAACCATTCAACTACGAAATATAGGGAGTTCAAAATACCCAGCCCCAAGGTGTATTGTAGCTCATGGAGTATTTTGAACTCCCAAAACTTATTTTTGTGTATTTTCTTGTTACCGAGACGATGCCAATAAGCGCAAATTTCGGTACACTCGGTCAAAAGTTATGCATTTTTTTCTTAATTTTTGACGAGTTAATGAAAGAGTTTGTATGTGTGTGCGAGTGTTTCTTTGTTTGAATACTTTGGGAAAAGCCAAAAAGAATATATGATTTCAATTGTAATTTATCGTTGGTCAGAACTTTCAAATACCTTTCAATTGAATGCTTAATTGGCACTGCACATTTGCTACACAATTAAATATAGCTAAAAACAAAAATTTTTTTAAAAGTAGATTTTGTTAATTTGCCGAAAAATGAGTTCAAATTTTCGTGCTCATATTTCGTGTAATAATACGTTGTAAGATTGTATAATTTTTAATATACTAAACTATCCTCTGAAAATCGTTTGTTCGTTATAAAATTGAAATCAGTAGTTTCGGGCGTAGGCTTTCGTTCCTTGGTTTTAACTTCAACAAGATGGTTTTCTATTTGATATTGCATACACTTGTACATAGTTCAATGTTGTTGTACCACAATAAAACAACACGATAGCACACATTAAATTTGAGCTACAATATTTCATAATAATGTTGTAGCTAATGATGATTAGCTGCTTAATTTTGAGTATGAGATTGCATATATTACCATACTACTAAAACAAGTATTGGAGCTACCTACTTGCATATATATAAAATATTTACATGAGTCGAAAACATTTTGTCAAATAAGAATACTATATTGAAAAAACATGTTTCGTTTGCAGTGAATATCAGAAATAGAGCCTGTTTCATTTGTATCTAAGCTAAACTTGTACAACAAGTACAACAAATTACTCAACTGACTATTGAACTAAATGGCAAATACGCTTTCAATTGAATGCTATGTACAATATAGTACTATATATATATATATATATATATATATATATATATATATATATATATATATATATATATATATATATATATATATATATATATATATATATATATATATATTATAGTCATTGTACTAATCCTAATGAATCCGATGCCTATTTATTTTTCATTGTGGGAAATTGTGCAGTTGTATCTATGAGATACAATTCTATTCGCTTGTCATACTCTCTGTGTTGCTTGCAGTTCAATTGTTTAAATGTGTTTTTACAACTACAAGAACAAAACTAACTAAGGACAATAAATAGCATTCTGCAATGATACATCATCATGAACAACAACAACAACAACAAGAACAACAATGAGAACACTATTGACATATTCAACGTAATATTTGTATCATGTATCTGTATGTTGTGTATCTCTTGGTCTAACTAACTAACTATGTATGTAACTATAACGTATATATTTGAGTCTCATCAGTTTAATTAGTTGCTTCTGTTTTATATCCTTCCGTCGGTCTAATAAAATAACAAAATGTTTATTTTTGTATCGGCTTTTGTACAGTTCTTTGTATCAACTTGTGATTTTTCGTATGCAAATTTTGTGTTAGTTTGTTGACAGCAAAGTAAATGTTCAAATTGTATTCTTAAAAGTAGTTTAATTTAAGAGAATTTAAAATTTTGTCACTTTTTATGCATTTGAAATTAAATCGTAACGAACTTAAGCAAATAAAGACATGGAAATAAACCTAGTAACACATTTATAAAAATCCAACTTAAAGCGAAAGTCATTTGCCACTCAGTTTTTAACGACGCTGAACATTTGCCGCTGGAAAGGGAAAATGTTGAGAATGTTAGGCCCAAGGCAAACACTTTTGTATGACTGCCAACAAAAATCGTGTTAAGGAAAGTTTCCGCAACATGATTGTATATCGGTCGGAATTTACGAACAGAAATTGCTCTTGCTGGTTATCAAAGAAATTTGAACCGATGATCTCTTGTGCTGAAATGATCGTCCAACGTATTACTTATTGTTTGAGTTTGGATTATTGTCTGCTACCCTGTAGTGGGAATTTTGTTTATTGACGTATGAAAAGTGTGCTTTTTGGCAATTTTGAATCGCTTCATGGCAACTTCACTTCCTATAGTTGAGTCACTCCTTTTATACCTACCTTCTGTGTGCTGTTAATCGACTAGGTGTGAATACACAGAGTAAATTAGTTGTTAACATTTGTTAGACTTGTTTTTTAAGCAATGTTCAGAGATCGCATATCGATCTGTCACCTTCATAGCATTGCATTGAAAATAGTGTCAAATATTTACAAATTTCAACTAAAAGTGATAGCAAATTAAATTTCAAAACTGCCGATGTCTGGCATCGTGTGAACTAAATCAAAAACTAAATATAAATTTTAAAATATTAAATTATATTTGCAAAATTTGGTTTTGGGCGCCATCACATCATTGGCATACACAAAAGCACTGCTTTTATACACAAAATAATTTTGCTTTTAATGGCTTGGAAATGCAAACACTTGACCGAAAAATGCGCTTAATTATTTTATGGCAAAGTTTGACTAACACTTGACGCACAAAGGTTGCTGTGCAAACAGTATAAAAAAAAAATTTAAATAAAAAAAAATTTTTTTTTGTTAATTGTGCGAAAAATTTATGGAACCAGAGTAATGACTGCGGTAGAACCGATGCTTTAATACGCTTCACACATAAAAATGATGTCTACGCTTCGTGGCCCTAAGTGCTCTTGGAGCAGACCATATTTCTAATTAGGTTTTGGGGTCGATGAAATCGATTCCGAAGTTCATTTTACCCCATTACGTCAAACTCGACCCACAGCTGGGGCTTTTTGAGGATAGGAGAAAAACCTAACGTGATAGGAGCTCTGATTCAGGAGCTACCTTTTATAGTTGAGTCTCAGAAACTAGGTTTTAAATCACTAACTCCTATAGTCTTCGAGATCTCGACATTCATACGGACGGATAGACGGGCATGGTTGTATCGACCCGACTTTTGAGACCTATCAAGAATATATGTATTCCTTATGGGATCGACAACGCCTACTTTTCACAAACTTAATATAGCCTTCTACAATATAGGTGAAAAGCCATAATTAAACGATTTATTGATATGCAATTCGAGTTTGAAGACGTCAGAATCTATTGTATATATAAAAAGGAACGGCCAAAACATACACACTCTTTTAAACTCCCATAAACAGAACATCAATGAAGCAGAGGAGCAATGGCGAATGTAAAAAAGGTAAATCCAGGTACTGTCCTCACCCAGTCACAAAGACCCGAGCTCTTCCGTCTCTTAGCTCTCTCAATTTGCTTAAAAAATAGAACCCAACAAAAACTCGAAGTGACTGACGCCATATGTACAAGCAGCAGACGAAAATGTGCTGCTTTCGCGCACTAACAATGAAATAGAGGAATTTGATTTGTCCATTTCCTTATTTACAACATTCTATGCACTTAAATGCTTAGCACATACTAGAATAATATAATAATATAGCGTATTCCGCATAGCTGCACTCTTTTTTGTTTCTTTCGCTGCCTTTGCTTTAAGTTGGAAGAATAGAGAAAACAGATTATCTACCTATGTCGTGCTCTAAAGAGCAATTCTCATTGCAGAGCATGTCGGACGAGCAGCTCGACGTTAACTTGGAAACATTTGCTTAACCCCCGGCCGCTTCGAAGAAACAATATTTCGTGAAGAATGTGCACTTAAATCATTGTTTTAAGCTAATGATTCGAAGATAGATTTTTATAGAGAAGTATTGATATAGGTGGAAGATATTTATAGCTAGTTAGGACATGCTAATGAATATATATAGGAAGCCATTCAAGTTGATATGAACTGTAATCGAATAGTCTTTCGTCAAACCTATAAGTGTTCTGTGGGTTTACATGGGCTTGGTATAACAACTTTAAGTACATGAAGGAGTGCCGGTAACAGAGAGACTCTCAGATACAGATTTTCAGACAGATGTAAGGAAATTGAGGAACTAGTTCCATATTACCTTCCAAATGAATCAATAGACGGACGGCTACACCCACATAGCTAGATCGCGCATTTACTTTACAAGAATATATACGTCATTTGTGGCTGTTACAAACAATGTGACAATATTAATATAGATACCATTCACACGTTGTGTGAAGAGTATAAAAAGCAATTTTCCACAAGCAAAGAATTTAATGGAAATAAAATTTTTCAAAGTATCTGAGTGAGGTGAAATATGCTTTGCTTATTTCGAATTAATAAATATTGCAAGCGCGTGCAGATTTTTAGCTGATATAGAACATAATTAGTCAATTTCCTGCAAGTGTTGGAAAACGCAGCAAAATCACTTTCCGCTTGCAAATGGAAAAATGTTCGTGCTCCATTTCATGCCAAAGCATTTTCGTATAAATTCCGCTAATGTTGATAATGAAAACGATGCAAAAATTTTCAGTTTCAGTAATTATTTGGTTTGGTTTGGTTTGAGTTGAGTTTTTGTTTTTTTTTTTTGTTTTTTTTGATTGGTTCGATAAATTTTCATTCATGCCACTTTCTACATTCGAATTTCTTTTATTCGTTCATTGAAGTCGTAGCTTCGTGGCTTACTTTGTATGAATTTAATTAATTAAATCATAACCTGCAGCCATTTTCAAATTACGCAACAACGGCAAACACGACATGGGTGGTGGGTGAGTGGCAAAAAAAACTCCGCTCAATAAATTATTAATTGTATCATTAGGTTTTTGGTAGAGGTGGCAAAATTTTCACCTAAGATTTTGCCTTGACTCTTGCTGCTGCTTCTATTTAATTTTCACTTTACAAATTTTCCTTGTGATTTTTCTTTTTCCTAACTCGAAAATTTTCAGCATATGAGTTAATAAACAAAAATGTTCTTAATGAGTTTGCTGTTGTTTTTGTTTGCAGCCTACTTCAGCGTTAAGCGTTTACGGAAAAATGTGTTTTCCTACATACTTAGGGAAGTCTATATACGTAGTACTTGGATGTGAGTTTGTACACATATAGCTTACAGCTTAGTCAAATATTATTTCTTTTCAAAGCACAAAGTCAACGTTTTGCCGTCAGCTTAAGTGCGGAAATTGTCTATAGGAAGGATGTTTAATTTGTAGATATACAATCAGCTGTGTTGGCGTTGTTAAAAATTGAAATTTGTAATTATATTTTAAACATAGATGGAAGGGAAGGAACGATTTAGAAAGATTTACAAAAAATACCTCTCAGTCTACAGATGAGGAGCTGTTGATAGAAATTTAATAAAACCAAGACCTCATTCTAATAGACTAATAGAGATAACCAGAATTAATAACTTAAGAGTGTGTCATCCTGAAGTTTCAGTGAAGCAAAGGACTTTAATCATCCCTCTAAAGCGAACTCCATTGCTTGCTGCACGGCTCATTTCGTTCCAGGAATAATTCGCTGTTCTCAACTCAGCTTCGATTGTTCTTATCCATGTCTTCGTTGGTGCTCCAGGGTGTCGACTGCGTTGCGGGAGCCGCCGCAGTGGTTGTAGCGCTATTACTATTACTATTACTATTTGACTTGCGAAGAGTGTGGCGAATCCAAACACACTTGGAGATACAGGAGATTGATTGGGAATTTCCCTCAGCTCTGCATTGAATAGGTGGTTTGGCCATCATATATATATATGATTTAATGCAATTGATACCTGCTGTGAATGGCTGTTTTGCTTTGGTAGTGATCCATAGGAGGATGATTACCATTTCCTCTTCATCTCCAGAGCTACGACAGAAGTTCTGATAGTAATCATGCATCCCTTGGACAATTTTGGCTAATGTTACAGTGCTCTATTAGAACTGCCGTCAATATCCTGACTCTGTTCTTGTTAAAGTGTAGGAGCTGAAGATGCCCGCTTCGGCAGATATCCAAGCCATCGCCTACTACTCGCTTATTATCTGATGGTCCTTGTTAATCCTAAAATAATCTCTTGAAATGTTCTGTAAACATCCCTCACCACAAGTAGAGTAGCTAACAGCGCTGATCCAGTTCTCGTCTCTGAACTACTGATTGAACAGAAACTCCGATGAGTTCAACTGAGTGCTGTGGAACTTGGTTTAGAGGTACCACCGTGCTCCACCCGAGCTTGCTTTTTGTGGTGTGCAAAGACAGAGCCGTAAAGGCGATTGAAGCTAGCGAACAACTTACAAATTGGGGTATTCACACCTAATCGATTAAAAAAAAAAAGATATTTAAAATAATCACCAAGCTAAATTACGTTTGTTGAATTTGCTGGCATGCTCAATGAAAATTTGTTAAAGTTTCATTCTCAACATATGACTACGGCTTTCGTTCCGATTCCATTGTTTCACACTAATAAATACCAAACTGATTGCTGATTTTAGTAGATATTGTAAGTGTTTCAAGGCACTTCAAAGTAATTTTCTCAGAGTAAATTGGTAAACTAAGTTAGCGGTTGATGACTCTGTTTAGTTTCTCATAGTATATTATAATGTTGGAAACTACTAATTTTTCTCATCAACTAAGCTGTTAAGCGACTAGCTGTGAATACGTTAAATATATTTATATTATTTATCTTTAATACCAACTAATTCATATACTCCTTGTACATAGTTGCCGTGTACTAATTGGCCAACTTAAAACTCCATAACGAAATGTTAATCACAGCAGTTTCTACATTTCTGCATTTCGATTAATCTCGTTGCAGCTTAAAAATATCCATTTAGCTTGCAGTTTTTCAGCAACATCGATTTTCACTTTTCGCATGGACCAATACCACGTTTCAAATTACATTATTTTGTTTTGTGCTAAGCTCAGCTAAATACCGTGTGTCCTTACGAGAACGTACCGCACATTAACTACAAATTACAGACACATTAAAGAATTTCGTTTTATATCTTAGGTATTTTTATTTCAAAAAACCAAACACCTAATAAATCAAAGCAATGGAGTTGGCAAAGCCCAGGAGTATGCTTGTTAAATGCTGCTAATAAATTAGCTTCATTGGCTCCTGCTGCTGCTGCTGCTGCTCCTGCTGCTGCTGTACTTCATTGTAGACCACTAAGCTGCATGTAGGGGAGCTAGGTAAGGTAAGCTAAGAGTGTGTACGGCATGCGGCGCAATCAAGCCACAACTTCAGTGTGCTCCATTTTCCTTTCGAATACCAACAACACCAACGATTTGATTATTAGCTTAACTGTTCTTGGTCTGCTAACTCTGGTCGGGCACTTCTTCCGGTTTCTTACTTTCGCCATTTTGTATTTTTCACTTTTTTTTTCTCTTTTTTTTTTGAATTCGCCCATTTTCTTTTTCATTCTTTTTTTCATAAACTTCTATGTTATATGCTTTTGGCTGACCAAGCTCGTTGCAAAGCAATCGAAATTACACAGCAGACCCATTCATTTTGTTAATACATTTTCGATTTTTCGCCTTCGATTTCGCATACACTCAAATTGGAAACTGCTTCCACAGACTTCGTTTAAAAGGTACAATAATGGAATGCCAGAAAGCAGCAACATTTAGCACAAAAAGTATAAAAAATACATATCAAAGCATGATTTTTTGTATATTTCAGCATTTTTTCGCTTGGCTTTTAAACTAATTTAGTGGCATCGTTTACTGGTGCAGGAAATGAGTAAAGTTTTTTTTTCGCTTTTCTTTTTTTTTTAAGATGAACGCGCAATTTGGCATTGTTTTTACTTGTGCTTTTCTCACTTAGCTCGTCAATGATTTGGAACTTTTTTTAATACGTTTTACAATAAGTGTGTTGAGGTCGTTTAAGTCTATTAGAAAGTTTGTAACATATAAAAGAACACATTTTCGTCTTGGAGTGCTATTTTGATATAGATTTTTCTTATATACAAACCCATAAAGTACAATCGCTGAAAGTAAAACAAACCTTAAAGCAAAACAAAATTTACTCTCTCTCAGCTGCTCTCAACTAATTCGGCTGAGATTTGATGGAATAATATAAGCAGCCACACAAATGTTTGTCTTTGCGGCAATAATCAATGAGTAAATCAATTGCTTCTGATTCGACAGTTCGATCTGCTGGGTGGCTGTTAGCCAAAGTAGCTAAGATGATGAGTCTTTGAGCTCAGCGCCGTTGATCATGGTCATCGAATACCAGTTTTAATATGAATTCTCAAGAAATATCGTCCATATCGTCCACTATAGCATATATAGACCCTATATAGACCATTAGCAGCAAACTGTTCTGAGAATTTTAGGTTTATAATCTAAATTGCATTTTTATTTGATACGAGGCATATCCAGATAATAAGTGTACTGAATTTTTGTAGATTTTAAAATTGTTTATTTAAACAAAAAAATTACGTGATACTTTAGTACTGTAAGCTATTTTTCGACATAGTCACCATTCCTCTACACTGCAGTGTTGCCAACATGACGAAAATAAAATCCCTCCGGCCGTGAGAGCCTCAGTACACTTACTTTATGGATATGCATCGTACATTTAGAACAACATTTTACGCTTTTACGCTTTTGGGAGATACTTACAAGTTGACGTTTGTTCGAATGAAGGGCATTAAGACTCAGTTGCAACCAACAACATTAAAGATTATCCTTTTGTTTTTTGGTGCATTCTTTTCTATTTTATACTCAACCAGTTTCCGTATAAATGAGTAAGTTCTGCTGTTGCAGCTGCATGATTAACACAAGTAAAATGTGTGCGTTTAACCAGAAAATTAGTTGAACTTTTGTTTTAATGAATTTGAGACATCATTGATGTTGTACTACCAACTTGTCAGGCGAGAAGAACAAAGTAAAGGATAATACGCGAGCTGACTTCAAGCTAAAGCGTGATGAGACTAAATATTGTAGAATATTTTAAAGAAGCACACCGAACATCGATGACCCTTTTAGTCATAATTTTAATACGAATGAACGCAAGATATGCTGTACTTTGTGTAAGGCTTCATATATGAACCACTGATTGGTATGGGGCTATATTATTCAGTGCACTTTTCTTTATCCATGCGGAATATTTTATTAGGTCTAACTTAAGATACACTAATTATGGCATTTCTACCATAGCATAAAACAAATTTCATAGATAAAACGAATTATAGAGGGCAAGTTTGTATGGGGGCTAGCCCTTGTATTGGTACTGAGCGGAATATTTTATTCGAATTTATATAAAATGCACCAAAACTCTATATACCCTTTTATCCTATAGGTATAATACTACATTAAAAAAAACAATACAAACATCTAACACTCAAGGCACCGACTATTTTGCAGTCGGCCTTTTCGCAAAACACTCTTACAGAAAAAAAACAAAAAACTTAACTACCAACGTCTTAGCACACTGCACCACACCGGCCGGTATATGAGATTGAGGGTAATTTTGTTGCGTATGAAATAATAAAAAGTATTAAAACATTAAATTGAATATTAAATCAATTTTCGATCGAGCGGGGTTTGCACCCAGGTCTTTGGGGATGATAGCCAGCTCGAAAGGCTATTGAAGTATCGTGGCTTCAAATCATTATTGATATGAGTATAGAATTTATACAATCCAATTTCAAAGCAATTATTATTTAAAAAACAACTAAAAGTGGAGCAGTTGTGAATTCACGACTACGTAATACCATGCACCATTGTTCAAAAGAATCTAAATGACCAAGCTTGAAGTCTCTAGTTAGTATAGTTCCTGCCAACTTTTCTTACATACATCCAGACAAATGGAAGGAAAGACGGACGGACAGCTAAGATTTCCAGTGTTAAATCTTATAATATAGAATTGTTACTTAATACATTTAGCCTTTTCACAAATCAAACTAATGACAGTATTGATGCAATTTTTGAGCTGTTTCTAAACAACACCATTAAAATTCCAAGGCTTTCCGCTATAATAGCCCAGAGTTATGCTCTTTAAGCATCTTATGGCATAATTAGTTAACAGCTTGCTCAAGTAGTTAAGTTGTTTAAATATAAATACATGTACGAGTATGTGTATGTGTAAGTGTAGTGGAGCAATATAAATGGTATTATATATAGTAGTTGCAGGTAGTATATACAACAAGTATCTACAAGTTGTTCATTGCTGTTGTTGTGGTTGCCACATATACCTCTGTACATGTGTAGATATGTACATATGTATCTAAACTCTCGTATGAAGAAGCACGCACGCACGCACGCACTCAAGTTGAAGTGCCTCTTAGTTATGTGCTTCAGGTTTAAGGTAGTCAATTCAAGAAATACGAGTACTAATAGGCTCTCAATGAACGATGTATTGTATACATTTATTGGAAGTATGAACAGCATATAAGCCTAATAATGTAGATAGACTACATGAACGCATTTAGAAGAAATTACTAAGTTAGTAATATTGATTTTATTGGAATTGTTTTTGAAAATTATATTATTATGATTGATAGAAGTAGAAAAGTTTTCTATTTGAGTAAATAAAGCGTGTTATTTGAAAGTTGTAAGACTTTTTAACTCATTATGGTTAGGGTATTCCAACAAGAATGCACGATTTATACGATCTGGAAATAGTTACTTCAATAAATCGATTGTTTCATGCGTGGTGTGTTAGGTGATGAAACCAACTGCCGTCCAGATTCACAGAAACACATTCATATAAGAATGAGCCTTTCAGTGATTTATAAATTGCATAAAATCTGATTTTTAAGTGTCAACAAATTTCATTTGTACTGTTGAGTGTTGCCACATTTTCTGTAACTGGCAAGTCCATTCATGTCATCTCTTATCCGACTTTTATTATTGCGAGAGAGAGAGAGAGAGAGAGAGAGAGAGAGAGAGAGAGAGAGACGGGATGTTATCATTATCAACATTTTTTTGTATTGTGTTGATCCAGAAACTGAATAGAAATGGTTTGTGAAATGGTATTATCAGTTTGTCTGAAAGTTTGTAACGCATTAAAGGAGCCATCGTAGACCCCATAAAGTATATATTATATACTTGAACAGCTCGACGAGACGAATCGATCTAGCCATGTCAGTCTGTCTGTCTGTCCGACTGTCCGTCTGTATGTTATTGCTCATTTTTTGGGCACCAATTTTAATGCAATTCAGTTGAAAATTTGCACACACACTTCTAATTATTGCACTTTAATAGAGTATCAAGATTGACCCGCCACGTTCACTCTTTGGGGGTAGCCCCATACAAATCCACCGCACGCTTTTGGATTTTTGTATGAAAAACTTTTTTATTGTAGTCAATATCAACTTAATAATTGATATGGTAACTTCTAGTAGACGGACACTTCACATATGCATTAATGGCCCCCATACAAACCTACTACAATTTTGTGTTTTTGTATGATAAACTTCTTTAGGTTGAAATGCGATGTGGTGCCTTTTTATGAATAGTCTGTAAACACACATAGAATAATAAGCGTGTCCCGCCCACTTTTTCGGGTAGCACCCATACAAATCCACAGCTCACTTTTACGCACTTGTATAAAAAACGTAACTATCAATCTAGCCGGTATAAATCTAGTTTTAAGCTCTGTGATTAGGTGGAATTGTGTGAACAGTGAAATAACTTAATGAGGAATATATTTCTCTTTTTATTTTGGCCTACCATTTCGATATAAGTGCAAGAAGGAAGTGGATCTGATGAATCTAAAGCTCTGTGAAACGCATCAGAAATATTATTTAGTCTTGCATGTGATCTTTTATCGCTCTTGTAGTAATTTTCGTAATTCGTTGCTCTACCTCGTTTTCTCCCAGATAGCCAAGAGAAAGTTCAGATGTGATGACACACAGAGAGATCCATATTTTCCGGTTCAGCTTCACTAAACCACTGTTATATTTCTCTCATCTCTCGAATTTTTAGCCGAAATTATAGCCGAATCCAAAAGAAGTGGAGTGTTGTGTTCTTTCGGCAAATCTAAAGCAAAAGTAAAAAGTACAAAACAATTTTCACATTAAACAAACCAGCAGAAACTTTATATCAACTCGTGACTTTATAAGGCTTTAAAAAATCCAGTGTTGTCGAGCAGCATACTTTTAGTATTTTTAGTATATCTGTAAAATGTACTTAAAGAAAATATGCTAAAATATACCAATATAAACAGTGTTTCTTGTACAATAGCAGTTATTGAAGTTTTGAAGATCAATGGGAAGATCTAACAATCTAAGAATGACATACTTTAGTTGAAGTTGATTAAACCAACTTTAAAGTTTCAGATACGCAGTAAACAATTAATAGATTTTAGTTCTTAAGTACATATATAAATCACTTTAACTAAACTATGCAAAAATATACAATAAAAGTCTTTTCAGCTCTCACACATTACCACATCAAACATCAAAGTGACAAGCTTCCCTTGTCAACAAAATATGTATCTAAATATTCTACTTAAACTTACAGCACCTCCACGCGTATCTTTTCTTTTTTGTTGTACAAATTTATTTGTTAAATCACATTGAAAGTCGCTGTGCGCCATTAAAGGTCATAAATCACAACCTAGTATAGAAATAAATCAACCCTTTTATTATCAACACATCGCAACGTTTGTTATCGAAAGCTTTATTTATAGTTCCCAAGCGTATAAGAAAGCGAGTAAGGAGAGCCTGTTCTGCAAGTGAAATTGTAATGTAAAAATGTGGCATAGAACAGAAAAACCTCTAAAAAATAAAAATTATAAACAATGAGTCTATTGCTCGTACGAGTATATGCTATGTACATAGCATATCTGTATATATATATATATATATATATATATATATATATATATATATATATATATATATATATATATATATATATATATATATATGTACAGGCATATTATTTTTGTTTTTAGGTTCAAGGTTATTTTGCATAAAGTAACGCGGAAATTTTGAGGCAAAAGTGCGGAAATTCTGCTGGTAATTGCCTGCGATAGACTGGACTATTGTTTTGTCTTGTATTGTACAATGTAGACACATAAATCTCTGATTCTATAGATTTATTTGGTGTTTATATAGACTTTTTCATTGTGCAAGGCACAAAAGAGATGCTGAGTTTAAACATGCTGCGAACAGACTATTAAGTGTTTTCAGTGTGTAGTAAAAAAAAAATTAAAGCATAAAAATTGTTTGGCATTATGAAGTTGTTTAAATTGAGACTCGATATGTAGTTTTTAAGAAAAGAAACATATACGAGGATTGCTACATATATTTCTAGCCTAACCATGAAAAAAAGGTAATTTATGAGAAAAACTCGCTTTATTGTTTTTCAAAATATTCCCCTTGATGATCAATACACTTTTGCATTCTCCCGAACCATTTTGTGAAGCAGTTTTGCCACTCCAAAAGAGTTACCTCCCAAAACATGCGTTTTGAAGGCATCAAAAGCTTCTTCGGGAGTTGAAAACCGCTGTCCGCGCAGTTTATTTTTGATGTGAGGGAACAGGAAGAAGTCATTTGTTGCCAAGTCAGGGCTGTACGCCGGATGATCCATCAATACGATGTTTTGAGTGTCCAAAAACTCATTTGTTACAGTTCCATTAGCAATAAACAGATACGACAAGCAAACTACGAGTTCTAAAACTTGTACCCGAAAGTGGATTTTTATCAGCTTTCTGGTAATTTTTTGGTTTATTCAATAGCTCTACTTGTAGTTTTTTTTTTGCTTATTGAGGTTTTTGTGAAGGAATAATAACAACAAGAACTTTTTTCTTACACAAAAAAAAAAAAAGTATTTGAAAAGATACTCGAAGATACACGTGTTTCGTACACATTCACGAAGTTCTCACCAGTCGCCATTGTCTAGCAGCACCGTTGCTTGGGAAATTTGTCAGTTTTGGGAGTTTTGCTAGTTTTTGTCTTTAATTTATTAGAAAACCAAAGACGAACCTGCTGCGAGCTTCAAAAGGTGAACACGTTTATGATACACAGGACACTTTTTCGAAGAAGCGTGTTATAAGAAACAAAAATGTGCAATGTGCGTTCAGCAGACCTTCTGATCAAAATTGACCAGGAGTGGTTAAAAAAAAAAAACAACATTTTTATGAATTTTAATACAAATCTTTATTATCGCCAAATCAAAATAGTCTCCTTTTAAGTCAATACAAGCATGCCAACGGTTAAACCAATTTTCCATACACTTTTTATACGCCTCGGCCGGCATAGCCTTTAGTTCCTTCAGCGAATTATTTTTGAATGTTCTCAATCGACTCATGACGCGTTCCCCGGAGCAGTAGATTAAGTTTCGGAAACAAAAAAGTCACAGGGTGCCAAATCTGGTGAATACGGTGGTTGTGCGATGACTTTTCAATCACAAACAAGCTGGAATATGCAAAAACTGCAAAAATTTTAGTTCTGATGGCGTTGCATTTCATACACAAAACATCAAACAAAATGTGTTGATTCGATCCATAAGAGATGTTGAGTGTCTATGCTATCTTTCCAATGCCAGCACAACGATTTTCGTGCACAATTTCCATCACTTTTTCAATGTTTTTGTTGTTAACAGAAGTGGATGGACGACTTGTGCGATATGAGGCAAGTTTTCTACGATTTTACGACCCTCAGTGAATGCTTTATGCCACTCAAATACTTGCGTTCTCAAGTCTTTTTAACAATTTTGTAACATTTTGAATGTTTCCATTGCCGTTATTCCATTCAAACATAGACTATTTATTGTAATCCGCTCAAACTTGGTATGTATGTCAACGAAAGTGAGAGCCAACTTAAGAAGAATAATGGAACCGATTCGGATTACCGGAAAACAACTACATACATTATTCACTAGTAAAAATCTTAATGTATGCACTCATATACCTAGAGAACCGACGCATTTCGGCTCACGATTCGGCTATCCTCTCGATACAGGGTTATCCAAAGCACTGTTTTTTCAACAGCGGATAGACGTCCTGAACGATTTATCGTCGGACCACAAGCCGATCCTAGGATAGTCTACATTGGTAGTCATTTTCCACGATAGACGTATGACAACAAATCTATCAAATCGTAACTTTGCAGCCGTTTCGAACGAATGAAGAGTCTCGAAGCACTGCTTGAGCTTCTGAAAAAAGAAATGACCGTGATTTAGTAGCGGCTTTGGTGCCTTAGCAACCAAAAAAAAAATAGAAATAAACACAATTGTTCTAAAAGTATAAGATCATACAAGTTATGTATGAATTAGAATATACTGGTAATTACATAGCACAATTAAGACTTTTCGGATAAGCTTGTTGTAACACACAAACGACATATTATGTAAAGGTGAAATGGCCTCAAAATGGTCGTAAATGTCACATGAAATTAATTTAAATGCATTATAAATTAAAGGAACAGTCCTAAAGCTGCTCTACACACATGAAAAACGCAATGATGGCTATCAAAAGCGAAAAGATACAATTTTAGGAGAGTTGTGACTCTCGAGGTTGTGTGTATCTTTTTAAATGTGTTTTAGTTATAAAGTGTTTGGTTTTATTTTACTACGATATAACGTAGCCATAAAGTCAAACTAAAATGTTCTAAAGAGCTGCATTGCATACGTTTGAGTACTTTTGAACCCATGTGTACAAGCATTTGACATGTTTGCACAGTAGTCTTATATGTGTTTCAATTTCAAGGCAAAAAGATAAAGCTTGAGACTGTACTCTTTCTTAATGCTTGTTGCTGACTCTAAATCTAGAGAATTCTAGTTTCTCAGCATAACTCAAGCTTCATTTGGATTCAATTGAATTTGTTTTTCCTAATTTTTATGCATGCTGATATTAGTTATAGATACTATTTGCAATATAAAGGTATACGTGTATGTATATGTATCTTTGATTTTTAAGTGCATTTTGCATAATTTATTGCATTATTAATTAACATAACAAGTGCACTTTTTACATATCAAAAGACAGCTGTCATTAAGTGCTCACGGATTAATTTAGATACATGTTTTTGTTTATCTTTCACGCGAACATTATTCATAAGCAACTGAAAATTTAAAATGTATTTCTACTTACGCTCCTATAGAAGATACATACTTGTATGCAAGTATATTGTTGCCATTCACTTGTCTTTTAATTTGTTCTGTTTTTTCTTTTTTTTTTCTGTTTTATGATGGCAATTAATTTTATTACAAAACGCATACGGTCATTTACTGCATTTGCTTGCATTTATCATTTTTATACTTTTCGAATTTTATAACAACATATTTTTGGTTTTTAACGACGTGCCCGTCATAAAATGCACTTGTGCATGCGTATTAAATTAACCAGATAGTTTAAAGTTATTGGTTTTTAACTGCCAATTAATGATTTCAGTTGTTATAGAGAATGGAGCAGCTTAAGCAGAAGTAGAAATGCTTTGCTTCAATAAAATTGGGAATTGCAATTTGAATTTAAACATAAAAGTATATACAATTCGCAACTAGTTTTATACAAACTGAGTAGCACATTGTAGTCCCTATAAAGTATATATATAATCTTGATCAATTCTAGGAGACGAGTCGATCTAGCTATGTCCGTCAGTCTCGATCATATCGGCAAATATACGTCTTTTTATTACAGTTTTGCAATGACATGCCATGCCACTTTCTGGGGAAGCCCCCATACAAACCACCCCTCGCACTTTTGATTTTTTGTAAAGTTACTGCTAAGTTTACAGCTTGAAACTTCTTGTGAATGGAATTAATCCACCTGAGTTAATATTTTTCTTGTTATTATACCATTCACACATAGTGTGAAATTTTATTATCAGTTTGCTGAAAGTTTGTAACGCATTGAAGGAGCCATCGTAGACCCCATTTTTTGCGCATTTTTTGGGGACCAATTTTTATGCTATCCAGTTGAAATTTTGCACATATCCATCTTTTTATTGTAGTTTAATAGAGTATCCAGATTTACCTGCCACGCCCACTAATTGGGGTAGCTCCATTACAAACCTACTGCCCACTTTTGACTTTTTGTAAGAAAACTTCTTTATTAAAGTCTATATTAGGTTGAAATGCAATATGGTGCCTTTTTATGGTCAGCCGCTTAACATACATAGACTAACGGGCGTGGCCCGCCCACTATTTGGGGTAGCTCCCATACAAACCCACCGTGCAATTTTGTGTGTTTTTATGAAAAAATCCTTCATTTGGATCAATATTAGCTTGAAATTTGATTTTTTGGATTTTAATGTACAACCGCTTCATATACATATACAAAGGGGCGTGTCCCGCCCACTTTTTGAGGTAGTCCCATATAAACCCACAGTTCACTTTTATACATTTGTATGGAAAACATCAATATCAACTTAAAATTCGATATGGCGGCATCTTACACATCTACTACATCGCTTCATACACATCTACTAGCGAGCGTGTACCACCCCCTATTTAAACACCCACTTTTATGTATTACAATACTATTTAAAGTTTCATGTGAATGGTATTAGAGCTTCGGTTCAACCGAAGTTAACGTTTTTTCTTGTTTTTTCTTGTTTTTTTTATTATTATTTAAATCTCAAAACAATACAGACTCTCGAATTTTATGCTTTCCCACAACCGATTCATTTCTTAATAGTATCTATCTGAAAATCAATTCCATGAGAACCCATAACATTCTTCTATAATTACTTTTTAGATCTATAAGTTTTGTTTAGAAAGCCTTTTAAAACTGAATGCACACACTCGTTTACAGATTTAAAAAAAATATTGTTTAAGGTACAAGCCAAAAAAATCATATTCAATAAAAAGAATGCAACTAAAATATAGTTTGTTAGAAAACTATTTGGTATTGTAAAAATATGAAAAATGTTATAAAACTAAAATATTCTAGCAGGAAATGAAAATTTTAGAAAAAAGCTGCGCTATAAACTTGCACACAAAAGTGCACAAGAATGGAAAAACCAAACGTAAAAAAGAAACAAGATGAAGCGTACATCTCGGTGAAACCGAAACTTTAACACACTTCACATCTGTTTTATCTCTTAATGCTATATTGACGAAGTGTAGCCTTCATGTTATATTTGAATTAGTTTGCTCATGGACTAATTAGGGCCAAAACGTATTAGGTAGTTTTGTAAGAAGCACATGAACCTTTGCCAAGTGTCTAAATGTACAAGATATTCAGTTGTGTACAAGATATTCGAATGTGTGTTTAACTAGGTGCCAAACCCTCTTGCGGGCGCATCACTGTGATTGTTAAATATGATCAGCTAAAGATAACAGAAAGTCTCTAAGAATGCACTGGCCATTAAATGGTCTCCATAGCTATACGGATTGACACACGAATATACTTCGCAAAATGATATTACTTTTTCGATTTGATTAAAAATCTTTGCACTCCTTAATAGGCTTGGTTGTCATCTACTCCAAGTCAAGTTTAAATGCTAGATGACTACCATATGTATGCATTCTTATGATGCCCGTTTCTGGGTATTACAAACTTTATGACAAAATTAAAATACTTCTGACAGAAATAGTGTTATATATAAGGGAATTTCATAGAAACTCAGCGCAACTCATGCAGATTAACATACAGGCATTCACACGTTTTGTGCGCCTAATCCTTGGCATCCGAGCTTCAGAAGAAAGAAAAAAGTGGCGCACAAAAAGAATTTTTGAATATGAGCATGGAAACCTACGACTCTATATATGTATATATATTTATATATATATATATATATATATATATATATATATATATATATATATATATATATATATATATATATAACTATTTATGTACGAGTATATTCATTCGAATTGCTTGTATTGTCCACAAAGATGTTGGAAAAATAAATTTTCCACCACAACTGGCTGACTTTTCCCGCTGTGCCTGTGTGTGCAGTAGAGAGCATAGTAACTCATATTATACACTACTATGGAAGGACAAAGGTATACTAAGTTTGTGTTAATGTATGTAACAAGCAGAAGGAGGCCTCTTTTAGACTCCATGATATTCTAGATACGCATCAAGAGTCGAGTTGATGTTGTTCTGTTTTAGAACATGTATGTATGAACAAAAGATTTCAGAGACTTTAAGAGATAGAGCCACCAAACTTAGAGGTTTTGGCTCACCTGACTCACAAGCCACGCTCACTCCGGGCAGCATGTGGCAGTGTACCTCAAAACATAACTGTGAACATGAAATTAGTGCAAATAGGTATGATAAATCCAATATGTAAAATGGTCAACATCATCAACAGAATAACAATAAGAGCAAGTGTAAACACTGGACATCATATAATCATTACAACTGGATTATGAGTATAAAAAGCGAAAATCAGATGTGGCCTACAAAGGTGTCAAACCGCATTTTGATCATTTTTAGGAATATATATATAAAAAATTTGTGAATTCATGACATGTTTGGAATGCTGTAAAATTAATTTTTAACCAATTTCTTTCTTTTTTCTCTCGATGTAAATTAGTCTATATAATAAAAGTGAAGGGGTATCTCACAGTCTTCTACTCGCGACTGTTGCATTCTAACTTTTTTAAATTTGTTATTTCAATGCGCTTGCACATAAAGGAAGTAACCGAAAAATTTTACTAAATACAGAACTAACAGCAGCTGCAAGTGGTACAAGTAGGGGAGTTTAAGGCATTAGATACACAACTACAGAAACTATTTGTATGAGAAGGTCAGGCGACACATCAACAGTTGTGTGACAGCAGGCAGCAAACCGGACAAAGTCAAAGCAACAAAATGGGAAACTTGCTGCATTTATTAAAATTTTTTGGTCAACAGCAGTCACTGGTTGCAGTGTACTCGACGACATCCAGGCATGAAGCATACAAACACTTTATAACTGAAAGTTATATGAATAATATATTAGTAGCGTTGCCATTGCCGCCATTTTGGATAGTGTCGGTGTATCACTGTTGCCAACTCTGTGTCACTATTTTACTTCCTGTATATATGTACGTCTGTAAGGAGTATTTGTGTGCCAAGTGTGAATAATATATGTGAATAACTCATGAATTTGAAATTCATAACATTTTTATTAGTTGCAAATGTACTCATAGAGAAGTTTCGAGCGTTGCATGCAAGAAGCATGGGGGAATACATAAGTAGCAGCCAAGCGTAAAGGATGTGATTCAAAAGTTTATGTAGCTTTCAATAATGTAAATATTACTCCGATAAATTTATTTTTATTTATTCGAATTTTAAGTGTTTATGAAACATTTCATATGCCTTATTTAATATAGTGAGAACTATAAGTTGTAAATTTGTACTTGACAGCAATTGAAAGCAAATTTGAAAGGTGAACAGACGAACTGATATCTGAAGGTTGCCTTAATGATGCAGATTGATCAACATTTGACAGTAGACTAATGAGCAGTCTAATGGTAATTGTCAGAAATAAACTTGCTGAAAAACTACAAGCACTATTCGATGTTAGGTTGGGTACTTATGAGATATATACTCTCGTATATATACTGTTTTTTTTCCTTTTTTTTCACATCATTTTTTAGGATTTATATTCGAAAGATATTTTTCTGCTGACTGTGCGAAAATCAATGAAAATTGAAATCGGTTACATACAACATGTGAAACACGGTTATAATAAAAACAGCTCACTTACATGCTCACTTAAAAGAGTTCACACTCATATTCTAACTTTTTTTCTGGACATAAGTGGTGTGTACTAGCATAGTACAGATAAAGAAACGATTAAGCGAGAAATAAAACTGCAACCAACAAGGAAACAAACAACACGCATAATATAACCCCAAAATAAGGATTTTTAAATGCTCCACATTTGCTTTACCGTATTTATGTACAATAGAAATAAAATTAAATAAATATTTTCATTCAAATATTTTTCTTTTATCTCCAGAAATCATTCAATTTGGCTGCTAGTCTATCAGATAATGCGATTTTTGTGCTGTAAATATACTTTTAATAAAGCATAATGTAAAGTTTAGCTCAAATCCTATGATTATTTTAAGAATTCTGAACTTTTCAATGCAACCTTGTATCTCTTTATTTATTTCTTATTCTACTTCCTTATTTACCTCTATTTCCCACTATCACTGTGGCACATATACCACTTACAGTTTGTTGCATACTTTGAGGCGCACTGTTTGTCTTTGACATGCCGCGTGCAGCAACTGACTTTGCGTCTGTTTCATCCTCATCCTCATCCTCATTCTCATTCTCACCCTCTGCCTCTGCCACTGTCGCTGTTGTTGACTTTTTAATTTTTGCTCTTGTGAAAATTTGCTTTGCTACTTTCTGACAAAAATTAGCAAGACAGCTTACACACACATAGATACAAACACAAACACACATGCACACATAAGCCAACGTCTGCGCGTGCCACACACTCGTATGTATTAAGTTTTACTTTAACGCTGGCATGCATTGCGTATACGCACCGTGACACAAGTTACAAATTAACTTGCATTACAGCGTTCACTTGCAGCTTGCCTAACCCAATCATCCACCCATCCGATACATTGTCCCCCTCCCCCCACACTTGATGATAATATGCTTATAGTTGCGTATGTTGCTTGCAGTTTTAATTATATCAGCACTTGCAACAGTTCAGAGCGAGCAAGCGAGCGCGTGTCTTGTGCTAATTAATGCTGATTGCCTGCTCTTATTCTTGTTCTTCTTCTTCTGCTTCTTCTTGCCTTTGACGGTTCGTTAAGTGCATTTGAAAAATTTACTTCATGGCTTCATCGACGTCGTCAGGTGCACTTTTCCTTTACCATACATAATACTCGTAAGTAGTAGTACGAGTACTTCTGGTGCACAGGATACAGGAACAGGGTTGCAGAGTTTTGAGTATATTGTCGTTCCATGGATACTAGAGAGGTTTGTATTGAGTTGTAACTGCATAAAATTAGCATATTGCATTTAAGCGAATACGAAAATTGTTATTTGCTATAATAATGTGATTATTGTGCTTTCAGTATGTTAAAGGGATATGATGATGACGAGGGTCATTATTTATATTTTGACATATCCAGTGGAAAGTAAAATATACAACGTGTTTCGGGTTCCGAATCCGAATAATTTGTTCGGATTTGGTTTCGTTAAAATGGTCCGTATTTCACTTTCAGAATAATTTCGAGCGCCTGGCCTCGATACACTTCAAGCATGGAAGAAAAAGACGATGTTTTGAAAGATGAGTTTATCGAAATATCTATACGACCGCTGCGCCAATCACTATGTCGAAACTTTGCTTGGGCAATGGAAAGGAAGGAGTCCTTGGAAAAACAGTTGAAAAACTTAGCCTTCACGACGCTTTCTCCAGCAGTGGAGAGAGGCAAATCGACTTCGCCATAGGTCGGAACTTGGTAATCAGCGACATTCACTTGGTTCAGTAATCCTGTTGTGATCGACGAAAGACAATCGTTTTGGATGGGCGCAGCCAAGGAACACACTAGGCTCAACACCGAAGGGAGACTCTCCCTACATTTTCGGGAAGCCTATCCGACTTCTGAAGACATACATATGTGAGCAGTGGAGATATATGTCTCTCACAATGAAAACGGCTGACAAGGAGGTCGTTGTTTACACAAGACCTTTGATGAACTCATGGCACAATAAGGAGTGTCGCCAAGTTACTAAAGAACGTTGGTTACAGAAGAACTCCATAGACGAGCACAACGCAGCCTATTAGAGAGCGATATCGTGAGATACGAAGAGAGGAAAAGCGCCTCTTCGACGAAAACAGAAGGAGCAAGAAAGGTAAGGTGTTATGTGATAGAAATGAAGTTCGAACATTTTTAAGTAGGCTAAGTGTCGGATCGAATGGATATCAAGTTTAATGGACTACTTCCGTGAGGGCGACCAAGTCTGAGAACTCTCATAACTTAACTTAAATAACAATATGGCAACAGCGCGTACTGAACTATGGCGGCTGGTGTGCCTGATGCATGTATAAACCCTAAACGAAAATCTAATCTTTCGATGGCATCGTCTCAAGCACAATCGATATTTTCGATATTGCAAAAATCTTCAAAATACCGAGAAAATGATTATTATAAGACAGCCAAACGCATTGTTCAATACTATTTAAAAAGCAGTATTTATCAATATAGACAAAGCAATGCATGCTGGGATATTCGCCAACTCAAACGCATCACACATTCTTGAGAATATATTCAAAATAGCTGCATGTCCTTTGTATTGATTCCTATTTGTATGTACCCTACATACATATCGTATATACAAAAGACGCGAATACTGTATGCATATTTCGCATATTATATACAAACTCCACATGAGTTTTATTGTTTTATGCGCTGCGTTGGTCAATTTGCATCATAAACCATGACAACAATGCGTACAATAACAACAATAACAGCATTAGGACAAATAGGGCCAATAAGTATAATGCTGACAAGGAGCAGGATTGTTAAGGAAACAATTGCATGCGTTTGCATAAAAAATCGAGTTATGAGACAATACCATTCTAGACCAAAAACCCCACTTCATATGTAGCTACAGAAGTAAAGTCTTGGAATTTAATTTTTGTGGTATTTAAATATGGACTGCGAATCTATCTTTAAAATATAACAAAATATTCGCATATTTCATATACACTGACACTTTAAAAACTTGAACTTAAAATGTTATATTCTGTTATACAGTTGGGTATAACATTATTAAGTTTTATAAATGGTTTGAACAGTAAAATAAAAGTATGGAGAACAGCAAAAGTACGTATTCTGGTATATCCCTGAAAAGCAACAATGGCCGCGTTGATATAGCCCAATGAATTTGCCCAACCATGCGTCCACCAATTGTCCTTATGAATACAAACTATAAAATATAGAGCCAATAAACTTGAACATTTTAACTCTACAAATAGCTGGTGAAGTGTATAGAAAGAACGAGCCAAGCCATCAGTATCGAGTTTCAAATCGCATTAGCGTTTAACGTTTGTCTATCCGTCTGTCTGCAAATGCACAAGCTTCATCCCAGTTGTACAAAAATCCACAAACGATAATGCAAGCGAACGGTTTCCCGTAAAATTTAGGGTCAAAACTATACGAAAACGATTCGCAGGCACACACTTTGTAGCAGCAAAGTATTCACTTGCGTTATCGCGCAAACCTTATGCTATGGATCGCTTGCGGAAGGTTTGCCCAAAGAATATTCGGGTTTCATTTCCAAAATGTTCCTATGATTTATTACAAAGAAATGAAAAATCAAGACGAATCGATCTAGTCAAGTCTGCCTGTCCATCTATCTGATCATTTGGCTGTCCGTCTGTCTATCTGTTCTTATACAAAACCACTGCGCACTTCTCGCTTAAAAGACGATACCAACGTAGCGTGGCGTTTCACAGCACACTTTACGGAATTATATGCAATGTTAAGGTCTAAGGTCGATCTTATATAATTGGATCCCTCGGTGCATATCAGAAAGCCGACAATATTCGCAATACATATGTGAAGGCTACTAAAGCTTCGATTCTACCGTCTTTTTTCTTGTTTACTATAAAAGTTAAAAGACTGCGAAAAATTACGTTAAAAAAAAAAAATTAAAAAATTCCGGATAGGAGCTAGTGATGTGCATGTGTGTTTGTGTGTTGATATCCTTTCAATTTTTTTTTTTTTTTTGTTATTGTTTCGCCGCAATAAATACAATTTGCATGACAAAATAGCAAACAACTAGAGCAGTAACTCATACGCATTGACTACTAAACAAAAACCAAACCAAAAACTGAGCAGCCTATGTCGAAAACGGAAACGTAAGAACAGCAAGGACAATCAGTTACTACATATATACATATGTATATATATATAGAGAGAGACACCTATATACTGAGAAAGTCAGTCAACTTTATAGGCATTCAGAATTGCCTCCTGTCTATCTTCCGCTACCAATAATATTCCACTACATATCTCCCTTTTGTCAGCCGGATGTCAGGATGTGCACACACAAGTTATGAATATTCAATTTTACATAAAGCTTTTCTTTTTTCTTCTCATCTTCTTTACAGTTGAGCTCTTTGCAAGCAGAGCTCAGCAGGACTCGTTTATTGTGCTGGTGTGATGTTGCTGTGTGCCAAGTTTCTTTCTTTTTTTTTCTATTTTTTTTTTTTTTTGTGAATGCTCATTTCGTTTGTTTTCTTCGTGAATTGCAATACTTCATGCATGTTGAAAATATGAAAAATATTGGCAGACTAACAAGCATTTGTTGTTGCTGTTGTTGTTAGGTTTGTTGTTTTTTGCGAAACGTCAACGTCCTTGTTGGAATATATGTAGAATGGCAGTGTGGAATGTGTTGTTGAAAGACCATGCATAGTGTGTGCTCGGTATGAGGACATCGCAAAGCAGCATATAAGTGGGCTGCTTGATTAGTACGAATAGAAATCAATCAGTTACAGCAGGATTTGAATTTTTTACTAGGAATTGTAGTCTCTGAGTTTTTTAATTATATTGTTTTAAAGGTAGTAACTTAGGTAACCAATTTGCAACCTTTAATTTTATGTTTGACAGCAATTGAAAGCAGACATAAAAGGCCGACAGACGGACAGAAGGCAGGTCGAAGCCAAAATTTAACTCAAACATAAACGTGTGGTAACTTCGAAACAGTGTTTCACTTAGTTAACCATAATATTGTCAAGTTTTATGAATGTGGTTAAAATATGAATCCATTGTAATAATAGTTTTCTTTGGTCGAACCGATGCGCCAAACTTCTCATTTCTGTTCGTCTGTCTGCCTTTCATATCTTCTTTCAATGGCTGTCAAACACATACTTATCGATGCAGATTAATTATAATTTGGCCGCAGTCTACGTATTAACAGAAGTCAGTTGCCAGGAGCAGTGTTGCATTTCAAGTTACTTCGTGGGAAATTCAAAAAGTAACTGACTGATCAAATTACTCTCGTATATTAGCTTCTTTCACATTTAGCATGGAAAGTTTAATATAGAATTTGGGAAAGAAGAAAATTAAGTGCTGCAAGCTGCTTTAAACTGCGTGAGTTCTTTTTGTAGCTCAGTAAATGGCGTAAGTGTTTCGGTTCAGTATTGTTTTGGCTCTAAGCTCACTAGCTTTGAAATTGATTCAATTTAATATCTTTTTTTCGAATTTAAGTATTTCCTTTATTGATTCAATTCAAAAATTCAGTTTGAAATTAATTTCTCTACAATAAATCAATATATTCTTTATGATTTGCGTTGCAGATTTCTGATTCGATTTCAAGCATTTTTCTAACAATTTGCAGTTATATAATATAAACATGCATAAATATCAACTATATATACAAACTACCCATGCTGCAGTTAATCTTCAACTACTGATAGACTTGACTAGCAAACTGGTTTCGGTCAATTGATAAACAAGTTCTCCACACCAGCCTTATTCTGCAGCAAACTGGCTAGTATCCTAAACAATTTCTGCAACCATTTTCATGTTATTCACTTAATTTTTTCTCATTTTTATTTCATAAATATCTAGTTTAGCATCTTTTGGCGGAAGTCAATGTTACACAAAAGATAAACTTGTCCCGCCAGCTGTTGGAAGAAGCAAATAGTTGCAGCTGGATCAGAAGCAACACCGGCAGCGGTAGCAGCAGCAATTGCGCTTGTTATGCGCTATATTAAAAGTAAGAATAGAAAAAAGAAAAAAAAGCATATAATCTTCGATCAAAAAGAAACCTTAATACCCTTTATATTAACTATTTCAAGTCGCTACTCTTTCCGGTAATCCATCATTCGCAGTGGTATGTGTTTCATACTTTTCAGGCAGGGTATTAAAGAGGAGTGTTTTAGTGAAGAAGTTGTGAATGACAAGATGAACTATTTATTATTTGAAATGCTCGACGAAAAGATCCAGTTGGTTCACGCTAATTCTCCATCTAGAGTACCAGTTTTCAGAGTTTTTAAGTTTTAGTAGGCACCAAATTTTTGTGTTTGTTTTTTGTGAATACACTATATGCCGACTTAGTATTACATTCACTTAGTAAGATACTCAATTAAATAAATCAGACTTACTTCGACTTAAGAACGGTATTTTACTTTTCTTCAACTAGTTATGACACGTCGTACATATAAAAAAAAATCGCTAAGACCCTTACCTGCAAACTCATATCTGATGTGCACTAATTTAAATAGAAAACACTTCTGTCCTGGGGGTTAGATCATGTTTATAATATGTTTTTGAAATTACTGAATTCAAGATTCAGATCAGATTTTTTACATAACCTCAAAAACACTTATTATTGAAGTAAAACTTCTTTAGGCGCGATATGACGCGTAACTCAGATCTTTTTATAACGGAAGTAACTTTCAAATAACGTTCAGTAAACAAATTGTGGTCATGTGGTCATGAGGTAACGGTCATCAGACTTGGTCATAAGCTGTGTGAAAATTATAGAATATAATTTGTGTTTAACTATTACACACAGTATCAAAAGTTAAAAATTCGTTTTAGAGCAAAACCAATGCTAACGAAAACGACCAGTAAAATGTCACAAACATTCGCTGCAAACTAATAAGACTACTCTTTTCTTAATGTGTAAGGCACATATAGAAAGAAAAGTATTAACTAAACACCGACTGAAGCAATTTATCTTCGCTTGTGATATTGTTTGCCCTCTCAACTGCTCCACCCATACAATTTGCTTTTACGTCTAGCAGGTCAGTTTATGCTTTTGTTTTAAACTTTTCAATACTTTTTGTTTTCCTTTTTTTTTCTATAAATTTTTGCCCTTTATTTGCTGCTTGTTGCAAAGGAAGTTTGCTGTTGTTTCGTACTTCCTTCCGGTAGAAAAGAATTGCCAAAGAAAAACTTTTAAGACAGCTTTTATTGTTAGATAAAAGACAACAACAACGAAGACGACGAAGCAAGTTATCAACAAAATGTGAATAGAACAACAACGACAACAACAAGAACAACAAGAACAACAACCACTACTGGGTACATAAAGAAAATGCTTTATTAAAAATATTTTCCAACAAAAGTCGACTTTATGCGCCGACAGCCTCCTAAGCTAAGGTATGGTGAAACATAGGTACCAAATACATGGATAAAGTCTTGCTTTGTTTCAGACAGCGTCCTGGCTGTGGATGGGTTAAAGTTGGCCGAAGTAAAATTGGATTGAAACGAGTTCAAGTGGATTATGCGCATTAAGATAATCGTTTTGTGATTGTCTTTTAAATGCGTTGGCTTTCAAAGCGTCTTCTTTTTTATAAGCTTAGATTGTGTTAAACGGAAATGCAACCTTAACGAAAACAAAAAAAATGAGTTTAGTATTAAAGCATAACACTACTGTTTGACTCAGACAATATATATGGTATATTAAAAATAGTAGTGTAGTTGGAATACCCTGTGGCAACATGTCAAATACTAAGATTCGCTAAGATTGTGTAACAGTTAATAAAATTTTTTTGGTCAAGCCATGCCCATTCTGAGTTTTTGTAGTTTGAATTGATTGTTTTTAATCCCAAGAACCTATTTGTGGAATTTATGGTGAATGACCGAATATGGTATGTAGGGCAAAAATTAAAAAGTTACACGGAAAATTGGAATATGGAATTTTTATATGAACTCAAGACCAAAACTCACGATCGAACGATGGATATGCGTAATTAGTTTTTTGTTTTGTAATATCGTCACTATTTGAAACAGATGGATGAGATTTGGTTCATATGTAGAGGGCACCGAGAAAATTTGTAAGTACTAGAAAAATGTACAGTGCCACGCCTTCAGTCTTTAGCTTTGATACATATCGCACTAGTTGTCAACAGGTATGAAACTGGAGACGAGACTGCATGGTTTACCGCTACCAAATTCGAGCTTTCCCGAATGGCAATAATAATAGATGTCATAGAATGCTTTTTTAGAGCCACCCTGTCCTATGCTGCGCATTTCCAGTGTTGCGGTGACTTACTTGTCAGTCACGTCAATCAACTGTATTGTTGTAGTTTCCCTATAGAGATGCTGGACATTCCAGCTGCATATCATGCTCGTTAAATCGTTAAGCGGTGGTGCTCATCATAGGCTGATCGAATTCGAGACTCAAGCCGTACCTACACTGCTAAAACTTTCTTTTTAGTGGCGGGTAATAATTGTTATGGACGCAAAAGAACCTTTTTTGGCAGTAAACAAAACTGTCGCGCACTTAACAAAGAATATGTAAAAACTATTTGTGAATTATAAGTGTTTTTTAAATTTTAAGTGAAAATCTATAATTCACAGGATTTGAAACGAATAAACAAATATACGAAGTGAAGCCAATAGAAACCTTTTAATAGAAGTGAAAAAATCTAACGAACGTACGAACGTATTATTCTACATTATTGTTCGTAACTTGTCATTATATATTATATATATTAAGGGGTGCGATTGAAGTCATTTATTTCCCGACGCATATAAATAAAAAAAGCTGCTCAATACAATCTAAAGTCCATCGAGTTGGCTTTTCTAAGACAATTGTAGCAGTGTTTGGTAGGCATATTGGCAAAATTTTCTATATAGCTTCAAAGAATGCTTATTGCTCTGTAAGATTTAGGCAGTCACTTTGCCAATCTTATCGTTTTCTTATAGTTAGCATCTTCTGTGAAGACTACTCCGATGATCTTCTAACAAATATAAATAAAAAGTTACCAGATTTGCACTGACTCTGTCAGTTGTTTATTTCAGATGGCACCTAATCCACCTATCACTTCAATTCATGATTTATTGGTTCGCAGTTGTCGCTTCTTGTCCTATAGAACGAAATCAGTACTCCTAAGTTATAGGATTCACGTTTAGGTACCTATAAATTTTAACTTTTATTTATTTTACTTTTTTTTTTCTGTCACTCATAATTTCACAGATAAACCCCGAAACCAACAACAGTCGAGAGCAATTAACTTACTGTCGGGCTCTAGCTTTGTTTTCATACAACCACCATATAGAATAAAAAAATGAAAAAATAAAAACCTCAAACCACTAAATGCATGACTGAATTTCAGATTGATTCAATTGGGCATGTGCACAATGACATGATTGATTTGATTTCAACTCAGCTCAGTTCAGTTCGATGTCCCTGCCTTGCGCAATTTGATATTGTTGAATGTTATCGTATATAGTAAAATATTTAAACATTTTCGCTGATTTTTCACTGTCAAAGCAAACCGAAATCGCCTTTTTGCTGACGCGTGACGCATATTGTCACGATAGATACATTTACATGCATGCAGATACAATATTGCAGATAGATTTTCCTTTTCTAAGCAATACATTTTTGTACAAAACATGAGTGCAATCAAAAACCCGCAGTGAAAAAAAAAGCAATTATACGGTCTCTTTGCGCAGTATAAACCCAAACCCTTTTGGCCTAGTCAAAACGTCTAGAATGCTGTTGCTGCTGCTATTCAAACGCAATTAAAATCGATTTTCCGCCTTGATCGCCATTGAGTATTTGATGCGTTACACAGCGTATCTGAAACTGTCTGCATATGTCGCTCAATGTTGATCCTTCGTCAATGCCAGCTAAATACTACGCTACTATCGTATGTAGTATACTATAGTCTGCGCATCATACGCATCATCTCATCTCATCTCATCTCATCATCATCATCAACACCAACATCAACATCAGCATTTGTATCTGTATCTATATTGTTTAAAATTGTGCGTGTTGCATGTTGGCGTTTGTATTGACGTTCATTGTCAACGCTCCACGTTTGTTCTTTGCAGTGAAAATTTTAATGAAATTAGAAATTTGCACGCATGAAACGCCACGTTGACTGACTTCTGTATCCGATGTAGCCGATGTAGCCGATGTATCCGTTTTAGAACTGCCATTACATGTCAATAGCAATTTTCAATGACTTTCAATGATTGCAAACGGGCGCTCGAACTTTTGATTGAGTGGGTTTTGTACAGTGTCAGGCAGTCATATACGCATACTTCAATTGACAGTCAATCACAGGCGTTATATGAGATATGAGTTGAGGTTGTAAAAGGTAGACAAGTTGCCTAGAAACATTGACATTTAATATGGGTTTCAATGTATCTTGCTCTAAAAGACTTCTGTGTTAAATGCTTTAAACTTTAGACTAATCAAAAAACTTTTCATTGTTCAATTGTGTAGATTTCATATACATACTATACTCACAGCTCAATCGCATTTTGCTTGACATGGTCTGGCAACAGAATTTATTATATGCCCGAATATATGGCATTTTTGGCAAAGTTTTCTGTACTGCAGCGCTGGCAACTGTCGTACGACATCTGACTGTGTGTATTAGATTGAACAGGATAATATACTTCAAATACATATTATTGTAGTATCCTTTTACACATATTCATTGACTGCAGCTGCTTGAACGAAGTTGCCATGCTGTTGTGCAATACTGAAATTATTGTATTAAGTTCACACCATTCGACTTCGTGTGTATTGAAATAATACATAGTTTAGGAATTATTTAATAAATACTTCAAAAAGAAAAAAGTAAACTGCTCTGAATAATTTGATTGAAATGGACAAGCTGAAGCCGTGTGAAGTTGGCACTCAGAAGTGTGAAATTGTAATTTTTTTGAATGCAGTTCGGTTTGGTACATTTTTAGTCCACGTTTGCCCAAGGTTAAACTTCGTTTAAAAAGGAAGTATTTCCAAAAATTAATTATCTTTTAAGTTTGTCCAACGTTATTCCATGTTTGTCTAAGGTTAAACTTCGTAGGAACAGCATATTGCATCTATAATGAAAATTCTCGCTATTTATATATTAATCTAAAAAAAACTAACTTATTTAGATGTTGACCCTTGGACTACAGAAGATCTCCATACTAAATATTAGTTCAATATCTTAGTAACTGAGCGACTCTGTGACCAATTTTTCAATCGAACGATATGAAGTACCAACATCAACTTGAACCACTACCTTGTCGTAGCCAAGATACTATGTGATATGATCAGCATGTTGCACGCCGCATGCTCCAATAACACAGGTCTACAAACACCGGGCTCATGTCAGTTGTTGGAAAGCTGAGGGTCATTTTTGAAGAAATTTGCTGCGTAGAATCCGAATCCGTTCTGATCACGTCAGGATTTTGAGATATTTGAGGTTATGTACCCGAAAATGGCGTTTTTTCTACTTTTGAGGTTATGTACAGGGTGCCAAAAATTGTTGTGGTCTGTCTCTCCAGTTACATCATTCAGTACCACTCTTACCCTTTAATTAAAGAGTTCAAGAGATCAATTTCGCAAAGTTATGGCTACGACGTTAGCAAGACTATTCCAATTATTCCCGGAATTCTCTGCAACGTCTAAATATATATGTGAGCAGTGAACACATCTCCTACTCCATTGATTCGGCTGTAAAGCAGGTCACTGTTTACACCAGACCTTTGACGAACTATTGTTTTCAAACACCTGCAGTGAAATATACAGCCTACAAAAGAAGCAATGCGAGCTGTTAGAGAGGAGAAAAAAGAAACGCCTTTTTAGACGGCAAAAAAGAAGCAAGAAAGGCCAGAGCTTGTGGATGTTAAGGCGTTATGGGTTAGGATATGGATATGGATAAAAAGGCTCAGCAAATGGCGGAAGCTTTTAAATCCGGAGCTTCTATCTTGAAGGTTAAAAATGAAAGTCTGATTACAGATGCATAACGATCGCTGAGATTTTGGAGAAGTCAATTCTTTACCCTACTTGACGCTGATGAAGCGAACAATATCACCGATAAAAAGTTTGTCTAGTTTATGATGACTCTATTGTATATTGTATATTGTATAACCATCGAACTATAGCGAGGTCCACTGAGTAACTAAAAAGCTGAAGAATAACAAAGCATCAGGCTACGATAAGCGGTGTGTCGGAAAAGAAGAATAGAACATCTCCGACCACTTTAATACCAAGACAAGTTTCAGGCAATGTGATTCTTTACCATGTGACTTTTTAATCAGCGGAAGGAACAAACTCTAAGGTTTTTCGATAAAATGAAAGAAATGATGAAAAAAAAAAAAAGAAAAGCTATTTTGGTTGCTGTCTATGGAGACTCTTCAACAACAGTGAAGTAAATATTGATTCAAGAAATTTAAATGTGCTTGTACATTTCTTTCTGTGGGGAGGACAGAGAAATGAGCTTTCTTCAAAAAGGTACACCAAACTAAAGTGCACAAAGTAGCAGAGGCCATATGTTAAATATGAGTCCTGTTTAGTTTGGAACGCACCATGCATATTTCTCGAAGTGTATATATGTATGTGCTGCAAACATTTCAAACTTAAACGGCATTTAAATTAACTAAATTAACAGTTAAATTAACTATATTCTATTTCTTTAAAGTTCTCGACGATTTCACTTGAGATGCATTGCATCTATCTTTGATTTTTTTCTATATTATCCGCACTCTAAATGAACTCAAAATATTATCATAATTCAATGCAATAACCGCTTGAAATGTTTGTCATCAATTTCAATGTTTCTTGAAAAGAAAAAAAAAAAAAGAAAAAAAAACTGTTCAACAAAATCGCTTTGCATCTTCTCCCATTTATATTCCATCATTGCTGGCAAAGTAATTCCGCATTTTATCACTTGATTTTTTTCCGCATAGATTTTCGCATTGAGTAGGTAAGAAAACGAGCATTTCGCGGTGCCTCGCCGGATGCGACGTCTGGCGACTAATGTAATTTTCAGCAGCATAAAATGATAAATCTTTGCATTATTATTATTGTTTTCTTTCATCTCGAGAGCTTTTCGCGAGATTTTCACAAAATCGCCAACTGGAAAACCATTCGGGTACGTTCCAATACGCTTGCAAATCAATTTCTGCAAATTTTTTCGCCAAACCTTCTTTTGTCGATTTTGTATTTTATTTGCATGCATTTGAAGCCATCCAAGACCCAGACGAGACCAATAAATTTTCAGCGCATTGCATCAATAAAGCGTTAAACGAGTCCCTTCTCTTTTTTTTTTTTGTTTTTTTTTTTTTGCATTTTCTAGGTTTGCTGCCCTTAAAGGTCTTTGATTTATGTTTCAATGTAGAACGCAGTATGTATCTGGAAGTTTTGCTGCAGAGCAACTTCAATTAATGACTTGATTTGTGTATTTGCAAAAGGTTTGAGTTGCTGATTAACATCTGAGTTATGTGCTGGCTGTGATAATAATGTAATTGGAAAAGAAATTGTGTTAAAAAAAGAAAAATTTAAGCCTAAATAGTTCTTCTAACTTCATCTGTTTCATCGTATTTAAGCCTGCTGCTTCAAAGCAATTTTTCTACTAACTATTTCAAAGGAGCTCAATATCTTTCATATTTAATTTCTTTTGCTATATACAGACCATGTCTTTTTTTTTTGCAACTACTCTATGCCGTACTGATTACATTCTCTTTGAAGTTGTAGCACAAAATTTTGCTGGCCAAACAAAAAGACAGATGCGAATTTTTAGCAGAATCCAGCAACAACAAAAAAAAAAAACAAGAAAAAAACACACTTTGAAAAGTTTTGTCGAAAGTTTTTTAGCGACTTTTGCAAAAGGCTTTTATTGCACAAAGAATTGTTAGAAAAAATTTAAAAAGATACAGTGCAACGAATATCGTTCAAAGTTCTATAACAGCTACTGTAAATAAGTGATACAATGAAAAAATAGCTAAGTATTTAACTAAAGTGATTTGCTGTACAGCTAACTTAGTACTACATTCAATAATTACATATTGCCATACCTCATTAACACTTGCATTATGCATGCTCGTTGTAGTTGTGTTTCCTGGACGCTCAGTTTAACTGGCTCTCTGTGCTCTATTCTCAACATACACATTGTTTTTGAGATTGTGAGAGCATTAGGCATATTATAATTAATGCTTATTTTCTCTTCTTTTCTTGCACGGCTGCTGGTTGCTCAATCTAACTGTGCTTCATTCTCCACATACGCACATTAATTGATACGCTGAGCGTAAGAGTGAAATATAAGCGTATTAAAATTTCGTTTTGTCTAATTTAATGCTACGCCATAATGAAATTTTAATACGCTTCAATAAATTATAAAGTGAATAGAGCAAATTTTGCTTTGATTGTTTACACAATTCAATTAATTTACATATTTCATTTTGTCACATATTTTTAAACTGAATTGCATTGAATTACCTCAGACATAATTACTTATGTATAGCTGCTCATTAGTATCTTATTAGCTTTTACTAAATAACGATAAATTCAAATGACTTATTGATTTTTATATGATTGTCTTTTGACAATGACTGCCATTATGAGGAAAAGAAAAGGAAAACAAGTACATTAATACATGAAAAGTTAATAGGCTTAGGTAAAAAAAACACAAGACTATACTACCACAATAGTCCCAAAAAAGAACATGAGCGAAAGTAAAACAAAAAACAAATGCCAAAAGACACATATTACGGCTCAAGTAACGCTTAAGTCCTTGACAACGAAGGACTGCTATTTACATAGGCAACTAACAAAAATATTATTTTTGAACAAAAAAGTTCAAGAAGCATGAAAATCTGTAGGAAAATTAGCTACGATGGTGCAGAAATGTGTATACCCTACACACAGTCGAACTTTTACTACTCTTCGCATGCATTTGCAGTGGACGATGGATATCTGTGCTGTGTTTTTTTAGCGGACTCAATCTGCTATGGTGCGAGGCGAGTAATTGCACAACAAGTTCAGTTCAAGTGCAAAATTCGCGTGAGCTATACATTTCGATATACGTAGCCTTCGTACCAAGTTTCAAGTTAATAGTTAGAGAAAAAAAAATTTTTTTCTCATAAAAAACAAAAAATTAGCAGTAGGTTTCTATGGTGGATATATTTTCTAGTGAAGCACAGCGCTCAAATTCTTCGGAAAGAGTTTGCGAGAGTTACAGTAAACTTTAACTGGTAATTGATGTAATAGTCTGTATAGGGTCTCTATTTTATACGGTTACATATTGAGATCATGCGGAATCATTGCAGCATATGAATTGTGTATTGTTATAGTAGTAACACCATCAAATTTCTAAACTTATTAAATAAGTTACTAACACCACGATGCTTCTCTGAACCCAAGATATGTATTCGGCTATAGGCTACATGGGTTTGATTTGAACCATTGTTGATTATATTATAGCGAATTATATTAATATCATTCATACCAGCTTAGCAACTTCTTCGATCTGTTTAGAAGTTCAATGATACTATTATAATAATATCCTATCAATGTTCACCAATGTTAATACGAGATATGCTGATTTATATTAAGACACATACTTATTAATTTTGGTTTCCAGCTCGTATATTAAAAAAATGTACATACAAGTTGCTGTAGCAAACTTAAACCTACGTTGGCATGCTCAGCAATCTTTATACACTAAGCGAAAAAAAAAACACACGTACACGCTATTTATGAAAAATATACACACGCACATTTATGTTTAAATCATATTTGGCTCTCAAATATAGAAAAGTGTTACACAATGCGCAGCTGTCTACAAAAATTAGGGCTGTAGAATGTATTTCTGCGAGATTCGTTAAACCCTGTAGCCCTCCGACAAACTTGCCCACCATTTTTCATTTTTTTTTATGAAAATATTTTCCGTTTTGATGTTAATTACGCTTAAAACGCCAAATTTGGCGTATCTTACGTATATTCTAATAAATAATACCGCATAGGTTCAAGTCGGACCACTATAAGGCGAAGACCCTATACAAACTTGGCCTCCATTTTTCAGTTTTTGTATGAAATTTCTTTGTTTTTTGTTCTTAATTAAGGTAGAAATTAGCAAATATGGCGTATCTTACGTCAATCCTTACAAAATAATCCATATAGGCTAAGATCGGAACATTTTAAGGAGCAGCCACATGCAAAGCTGCCCCACATTCTTAAAGTTTTGTATGATCATTTTTTTAGCTAGTTCTAATATTTCATCAATTCTAGAAAAAGTAATCCGCCTATCGGATCTTTTAAGAATATAATCTGTGATTCCTATTTTTTTATCTTTTTTTTTTTTGGTTTTTTTTGCATTTTCTCTTCTCTGAATCGGAAGAATATTGACAAATCATAAAGGAAAAAATAAATAATGAATTTTAGAATTTGCAATCATTTCACTGTTTTCATTACATTCATGAGATCTGTTTGTATTGGCGCGTGTTTAAAGAAAACTACAAGAAAGTCAATATAAAAGTTACCTCGATTAATTCGAACATTTAGCTTTCTAGTGAGTTTTTGTTATATATATAATCCTAGCTGCTTATGTTCTCAGACAAAACTCATATGGTAGAGAGCATCTATATTGAAGTTTAGCTCACTATTTCAGAAATTAAGTGAATCATACAGATAGATATGGTTCGCTTGACTCAACTTCTATGTTGTGTACCAAAACACGTCTCCTTCAATGTGTTACAAATTCTCCAATAAACTAAAAATGCGGTTTTTATACTATGTACGAAGTGTATATAAGAAAAAAATTTGGAAACAAAAGGATGAATACAAAAATTTCCCTGAAAGTAGCTGCATACCTTACAATTCGACAGCACATCAACATGGCCCAAGGCTATTTGCTAATAATTCAACAAAATCTGTGACAGTCACCGTAGCGGCTGCCAAGAAGGACACAAGAATGGATATGCGTGTTTTTGTATGCCTCTGTATCTCTACTTAGGGCAGCAAAAGTGCCTGATAAATATTTTGTTTCTTGCATTAGAGTTGACTTGTCGTTTATCTATTTAATATTTTTTGCTAAAGTTTAAGGTAATGATGATAATGATGATGATAATGATGATGAAACGTATCTAAGGACACGCGGTACGAGTAGAGATGGCCAGATTTTAATGAGGTCAATTGAAGCAATTAAATTGCTGCTATAGTGACTAGTAACTCATATGCTAAGGACAAAGCATGCATTGTGCTTTTTTCGCTCTTTGTCCTGTCCGTATGTCTGTCTGCCTATCCGTCTGCCCATTCGTCCGTCTGTCTGCGAGTATCTATGTATGCACTGCAATTCACTTTAATGCAAAAGATTAGATGGACACAGTCACTTTGATGCATGTCCTTAGCTGTCATGGCGCTTGTGTTGCTGCTGCTGCTCCTGCTGCTGCTGCTGCTTGTTTATTGTTGTTCTTACACTCGACTGCATAGAGTCCTTTTTATTTTGCATTGTTTCGCTGTCGCTGTTTGCGCAACACTCAAAGCGCATACTTCATACTCCATACTGCACTTTATCTTTGCACAACTTTGTCTTTGCATTAAATAATTTTTTGTATAAAATATATAAAATTATCGCACAGCGAGCGTGTCAACCTCAAAAATTATTTAATTAGTTTTCTATTTTAATTTCATTTAACTTATTATTATTTTGGCCCGTATGCCACAATACCGCAGCAAATTAAAGGCGGTACTTTTGTGCATTTCACTACTTGGTTGCCTTGCCTTGCCTTGCCTTGCCTTGCCTTGCCTGCCTGCCTGCATACCCTACTACAATAGAGCACTTTTGATGCGGTTACTGCTGCTGCAGTTTGTGCCTGTAAAATGTATTGAAGCAGACAAGTATACTTATTAAACGTCGCAGACTGTTTGCTACCTCGTTTGCATCCTTTATGCCATTTTGCCCAGCCCTCAGTGTAGCAAAGTAGCTACTTAGAGCACCCTCATACTCGTATACACGTACGCACTTCAGTGTTCGCTTCACTGCAATCGTCCTGAACGTCCTTAGTTCTATTTAGTTGTTCTGCTAATTAAGTTTGGTTAGCTGCAAAATGTGTGGGTAAAACAAAAAGAAAAAAGAACGTTGCACTGCAGTATGCTAGACTACAAGATACGCTGTAGCGAGAGTAAAATAGAAAAAATGTATGCAGAATTTGTTGGTTTGTGCTCTAGTATGTACGAGAGATACAGTTAACATAGAAATGTGTACATTTGTTTTTTGAAGTTATGCTTATAAGCAGCTACATAAAAAGAAAATGATTTTTTTTTTGCTTATAGAGTGCAACTAAAGTGAGAAAGAAACGTATGCAACAAGCACTGTTGAACAGTAAGTGTTTTGAAAGACTGCTCCATTGGTTTTGCTTGTCTTTTATTCGGTTTTTGTTGCTTGTATCGAACCAAGTTCAACACAACTGGTGGAAATATATCATTTTACAATTGAAATTTTTTTAGTACCAAATTCAAACAAGTGTAGCGATTTTCTAAATATTTGCCAAACAAGTGTTTTGCGCAATAGTCTATTTAATAGAAACTTATGACTGTTTCATACATCTGCACAAACTGCTAATAACCCTTGCACAGCATATATGAAGTGTATAAAAACAACGAAGGCAGCAGGCGAAAGGAATGCGTATCCTGCAAAAAGTTATTGTGGCTTGTATATCTTTGCTATTTAGTTGTGTTGTGTGTGTATGTGTGTGGGTCTGTGTGTAGTTTTTCACCCTATTTCTTTGCAAATTGTGTAGTTTATTATTTTTCGTGCTTATTTTCCAGCATTTTACTTGAAACAATTACCACTTGTTTGCTTTACACTTGCTGGTGCTAGTACAAAATATGTGGGAGCTGCAGACATCCAATAGAAGTATATGAAATCTTAGCTTTATGAGTTCATTCCTTGAAGTTACAATGAAGTTATGTGCACTGAAGCTATCTTAGAGTTATTTTTTCTTAGTCATATGAATTTTTCTTCTGCTGTAGCGTTTTAAGCTTCTACAGATAAATAAATTCCCATAAAAATGTCATTCTTTACTTCGACAATTCATAGTGACTAAATAAACATTATTATATTTAAATTTAACTCTATAAATATGAATGTTCCTTATTTAAGATTTTATCATTAGACGTAAAAAGAGGAAATGGCACTCTCATTTCATATTTTACATATAAAAGTCTTAACTGTGTACAGAAAGAGATTTTTTGTTCCAAAAACTGTCTTATTACATATTACATATTTCCATGTAAAACGAGATTAAAAATGTAATCGATCGATTTCTGGAGCTAAAAGAAAGTTTTTTTATTAAGAAATTTTATTAAATTACTTTTTAACGTCAAATGCAAAGTGATTGGCCAAACTTAGATGATGCTTTTTGTACGGTATAAGTCAATAGCAGAAATAAGAGTAAAGAAAGACAAAGCAGAAACATAACGAGAAAAGCCTTATATATTGTTGTTGTCATACTTTGCTTTGAGCATGTCATTTGTTTCCTTGTTTGTTGTTATTTTTGTGTCTTTAGTTTCGCTTCAGTGCACTTTCTATTCAATGGTGGCGACATAACAATTGTGTGTGCGCAAAGCAGTAAGAAAAATTGTGAGTGTGCAAGTGTGAATTCTTATAAGTGAGCATGTACGTGTGTTTTTTATCATTCGGTTAGTGACAATTTTAAATCGCTTCCAACGCACTATATTAAAATTTCTATTGATTTTCACACATGCAGCAGCCAAATACGCTCTCCCAATTCTTTCTCTGACTGCCTTTATCCAAACTTCTCCACCAATCACAATTGGAAATTGACCCATCAAATACTTGTCTGGTGTGAAACTGGAAATATTATTTGAAATTATGCATCTGGACAATTAATGGTTAAGTTGGTACTCAACCCAATAGAATGACGTTACGATTTCTTAACTTCGCGATATTAACCAATCTTCAATTGCACAAAGTATCGATTCCGAACCACTATCTCCGCGCCTACCAGTACATGCAAATTTAATCTAGACAAAGTTCTTCCAAATGAATTCAGAAGTCAATTAGATTTTAAATTTCCTGAAAAGAAACAATCACAACCCACATGAACAAATGCTATTAATGCGTAAACGATAACTCGATTATCTAAATTTGACGTTAACAGAATGCAGTAGCGAAAGTCTTCGTATAGTTTCCACAAGCAGCTGCAGCAGATAAACCTTTGGCTTTTCACACTGCGCTTTATCTATGAATCTCATTCATTGGTCTCTGCACTTTTTGACAATCACGTTGCATGGTGATGACTACTGTAAAGACAACAAAGACGACAACTTCGGTTATCAGCAGCTTATGACACCACATCATATGCACAAACTTGTATGTAAAAGTATATACGAGTATACGGAAGATAGTTTGCTCTATCTGAGTGTGTTAGCTGAACATGTGTATATATCAGAGTCTTGTAATAACTCACGCCTTTTGACACAGATTAAACCAGCAGCGGCAGTGGCAGTGGCAGCGGCAGTGGCAGCGGCGGCGGTGTCATCAGTGATACCAAAGCAGGCGAGATAAGTTGCTTGTAAGGCTGTCAGACAGTAACTCCCAAAATCCCACTTCACTCTCACTCTCACTCTCACTCTATGGCGCATGTTGGCAGTAGGATTGTTAAGGGATTTTATGACCCTTACTGGCAGTCTGTATATGCATGCGTCTGATATCCTTTATTGTTTGCCATGCGCCTTTATTCATATGCAGACGCGAGCGCATAAAATGCATATGTGCCAAGCATAAAGCTGAAGTTATAAGGTTTGAGTTAGGTTGCATCATTTGCAACCTCATAGTCCACATCACCATCCTCCACAGCTGCATCATCATCATCATTCTGAGCAGTGCTACAGCTTCAGTTCAGTACTTCTTCATTCATTGTAACTGACATGTTCTATTGTATGCTGCCACTGCATTTTTTGGTTCATTTTGAAGCCGTCTGTGAGTAGGATGTGAGTGTATTATATGAATAAATGAGAGGATGGTTAAAAAAGTTTAAAATTTTTTCTTCAATACACATCTCAAACACATCAATAGAGCATAAGCTTGGATCCATGGATATTTGGCTTTGCCTTTGATGTTGATGTCGTTGCGGATTCATCTGCTTCATCAACGTCTGTCAGAATTTGATGCAAAAATCCTTTCGGATTTTCCCTACTTTTGGATCATTCAGATGACTTTGAGGCGTTTACCGACTGTGCAGAAGTCAACTCTTAATGATTTAGCCAATTATTAAAGCTTTTGACAAGGATCTTCATTGAGTATTGACTTCAATTCTTCACCTTCCAACTTTTTGGGTTGCCCAAGTCGTTCCTTGAACGAACGTTACCGTGCAGTGCATGCTCTCCATAAACTTCTTAAATTTGATGTTTCATATAACAATGAGGCTTTGAGATTTCAGACTGTGACTAGCCTGATGCTAGGCGTACTTGGTTCCGCTAGTTCTCAAAAGTATTCCTGGCATCGAAATCTGTTATATAACAGATTGTTTGTCGAGAGAGGTACGTTTCGGCAAACGTTTGTCAGCACTCTTTCTCATATACGCAGCTACAAATGTGGATGTCCTCGAATCCAACGCCAGGATCTCTATTTGCGAAGAGTGTCTAGCCCACGGTATTTCAATCTGAGCTCCACAAAATTTAGAAATTTAGGTCTGCGCCCGATATCTCTTTGGTAAAAGTGTCAATATTATCATCTTTCAGATAGCCATGCGGCCAATGAAGCACTAGCTTCCTGAGATTTTTCTTCAATGCTGGTTCTACGATGCTCCGATACACTCCAACAAGTGTCAAACGGCTTCAAGTTGTTGATGAGCTGGCCAGTACTTTATGGGCAATTGCCTTAGCCTTGGTGTACTAAGCTGGGCTAAGTCTAAATACTTTATTGAAGACTTCTTCAGAACTTCTGTCACTACTATGGCAGCATAATCAACTAGATCATCAAATATACCCTAAAACCAACGCAGGTCTTAGCAGATTTGCTGCTTCTCATGGGCTACATGTCTGATCATCATCAACTGGGATATCATCTTAGTAAGATAGATCTCTTCTCAGAAACAGAGTACAGACTCTGTCTTAAGAATGACGAAACTAGCGTACAACTGCTCTACGACAAGCCACCTTTAGCTTGGTCCAGAATGGAATAGATCAACAATATTTTTATTGCTTCTGACATAGTCAGGATCTTTGCGACAAACGACATTCTCAATTTCATTAGGGGACAGTGAATATCTTGCTTAAATTAACCTAAGTTTCTTGTTAGCATGGCCCTTTACATCTCATCTCAGACACTTAGTCTTCTGTAAACGTAACTGGCTCGAGCATGTTTCACAATGAACGCAGTAATGATGATAGCTCTTGCAATCTCACTTAGCATGCTCGCAACTGCGCAGTCGGCAGCCATGAGAGATACAAAGAGAGATACAAAATTAACGGGTTTAAACATTAACACTTAATGCAAGTGTTAATGAGGCCGTACAACTTGTGTTATCTGTAAAAGTATCTGTAATGCTTTGCATTAAATATATAATTTTTGACTTCTGATATTTTTTGTCAAAATGCTTGAGTATAAAGTGTGAGTAACAACAATTGTTTTTTTTTCTTTCTCAAACCCGTTTATATTTTTATACATGTTAAGAAGTAAGCGTTTTCTCTCCTCTCTTTTTTAATTAGTTTCTTCTTACTTTGTTTATATTTCATTATTATTCTATCTTGCTCGGCGTTTGTGCACTTAGTTCTTTACAACCTACTCTCGGTACTCGAATTGGTACATGCTACCATAGTTTCAGTAAAACTCTACTCATTTGTGCATTCGTTTTTCCGATTTGCTCCCTATCTGCTACATCATCTTTCGGTTTTCGGTGCCTCTTTCCTTTATATCTGCCACAACAAACAGCTTTTCATTGTCTGCATGTCTCATAAATTTTTGTCAATTCATGTTTTTTACACGATAGGAAATACGCCCAACAACGTACAGGCCTGCCCCCCCTTCCCCCTCTCCCGCATTCTCTAGCACGCTCACTTGGCTGGCTTTCATTATTTTAATAAATATATGAAGTTAATTTATGTAAAATTTTCCGGACTAACAGCGCGCGTGTATTTCTCAACTTTGCTTTCAGGACTAACTATGTAGATTGTATAGTATACGCTTTGTTGTTGCCATTGCGGTAACTCTTTTTTTTTCTCTTGTCCTAGTTTAGTTTAAATATTTCACTTTTCTTTACTTTTATAATATCCTTCATGCCTTCTTTAAACGCTTCTATTTAGTTTTTATTTGGGCATTTCTTATAGTGACTTTCTATTTGACCTGGCTTTGAATTGTCGTTGACATGTGAGTGGCAAAGTGACGTACGCTTTATTTAAATATCAGTTATTCGTGCTGATGATAATGAATATGACTTGATGTCAAAAATAAATCGTTAATTTCAGCAAAAAATGCGTTATATGTTTGGGTCGGCAGGACTAAGGCACCATAATTTCAAATTAAAGTGTATTTCTGCTTCGTTCAAACCGAAAATAACATATTTTCTTTACATTTCATTTATTTTTTTATACTAGTTTTTGTCTGCTGTCATTGTTGTGTAGTGTTTGTTATTAATTAAATAGATGAATGAATTCTTATGGCTTTGTCTCTGTTGAAACTTTCACATCTACATACAATATACAGAATACAAGCTTGTAGCTTAACTGACTCGTTGCTTTGTATATAATAAATAAAATTGAGTTGAATGACTGGCATGTCGCAGCGATGCTTTTGACAAAATAAATTGCATACTGACAACCACAACCAAAAAGAGAACACCACCACCAACAACATCAATATCAACAATTTTAAGCGTTCTAACAAAGTTCTTTCTAAAACTATAGAAAAAAAAAGCAGATACAAAGCAAACTAAACATGCATAACTCTTCTTTATTGTATTTATGTCAAGGCAAATGCAGTTGTAAGTAAAGAGAGATACGCATAGAAATTTAACTGCATGATATAGTTTACTTCACAATGCACATGCTGGCGTAGTACTTCAACATTGGATACTATTTTGACTTTTATTTGGGTGTTTTTACTTGGTGCAGAACACTACACAGATATGGTCACTATGGTCTCATGTCCAAACCAAATAATAGTCGCGATATGAGCCGAACGCTTGCCGAAGTCTGCTGCTCTTTTCTTATGCGAAATAGA